>JAUMHI010000083.1:1755117-1782163 GCA_032359435.1 Enteromius unitaeniatus | reverse complement strand
TCTGCCTTATGGCAGATGGGCATCCGCATCCTCAACTACCTCGACGACTGGCTGATAATGGCTCAATCGCGGGAGTTGTTGTGTCAGCACAGGGACATAGTGCATCAGCGCCTCAGCCATTTGAGCCTTCAGGTCAACCGAGAGAAGAGCAAACGCTGTCCAGTGCAGAGGATCTCTTATCTCGGCATGGAGCTGGACTCGGTCGAAATGACTGCTTGCCTCACAGGGGAGTGCGCAGGCCATGCTGATGTGTCTGAGATCATTCAGGCACAAAACAGCGGTTCCTCTCAAATCTTTTTAGAGGCTCCTGGGGCATAGCGGGGCGTAGCGCAGCCTCAGGGTTGTGGCCTTTTCTACGGGTCTGTTCCCATATGTAACGTCAAAGTGAACTCGACTGAAGGGGAACGTCTAGGTTATGTAGATAACGTTACATTCCCTTGCCACGACCCTGAGTTGCGCTGACGCCGACTCGGCTCCTCAGCGAAAACCTGCAAGTGCAATCCAGCCCTCTTATACTCAAGCTGTGATAAGGTGCACCTGGCTGTGATTATTGCACGCCAGTATTCAATGGCCTTTTTCCAAAGACTCGAAGACGATCGGTCTCTCCCATCTGTAACATCTCCGTTCCCTCCTTCAGGGAACATGGGTTACCTACGTAAACTAGACGTTTCCTGTGCTGCTGTGTGTGTTAATTTAAAACACTCACTTTGCCATCAATCTCTGCCCAGGCTCCAGGTACTCTGTCATTTCCTCTGATCCAGTTATGAATGGCTTCTGCCGGCTGGTTCCAGTCAATCTATTCAATCAACCATAGATAATTATTGTTTAAATGTTGTGTACAACAACAAGGTTAAATATATATAGCTTTAAAAATTATATATATAAAATATATATATATATATGCTTTGCTAGAGAACTCCACCTTTGAGTTTTCCTTTTTCTGAATACACTCATATGTGGCTCCTTCCTCTGGTTGTTTGATTCTCGGAGCTTTACCTGCTGCAATTAACCTGACTGCCTCCACCTAAAACAAAAACACACACACTCTCATATAAAATGTTGCCCTAAAAAACTACATCAGACTTCAAAATTTCTAAATTAAAACAGTCAATTTAATTATGTTTTAAAGTTAATGCATAGTATACTATAGTTTATATGATGTAATATAAAGTAGCTGTAGAAGTTTCTGCACTGATCCACACCATGCCTTTGACTCCCTCTGGGAACAGAAAGCGTTTGTAGATGCTGTTTACGTTGTCGTTTGGCTCCACATCACATTCTCTTTGTAAAAGCATTGGTCCTGTGTCCAGTCCATCATCTGCCCAGAATATAGTAAACCCCCCTTTCTTATCACCATGGATCAGAGTCCTTAGAGGACACAAAAAAGAAAAACATAAATCATGTTATAACAATCCAATTTTTCATAATTTACACACTCAAGAATTGTGTTATCATTTGCTCATGCTGCTTCTGTCAGTGAATAAAATACTGTGCCAAGTTCCAAAAGATAAAATGATACTCTTTAAACACATATTATGCTTAATAACAACTGCACATAATAATACAACTACAAAATGAAATTGTATTTCCTGGAGAAAACATTTCTCCGATGCATTCAAGAGAACATGTATCCATCAAAGCACTTGATAGCAAGCTCTCTTAAATGATATCCCTTTTTTTGAACCAATAAATATAAAGCATTTCATGTTTACAATAACACTGTTCATGCGCTTTTTTTCACAGCAGTTCACTCTGCATCCTCCAATGTTTTCCAGATGGATTTTGGCCAAATACTGGGATCAAAGCATTTAAATAACATTTATATTATTTCTAATTACCACACATATACACACATAATCATTAATAAAACACAAAAAAGACCACACAGACATACCAATTAATGGCAGAGGCACCTCTGTGTCTGGGCAGCAAGGAGGGATGATAAATGATGGACCCATGTGTTGGGTGATCTATCACTTCCATAGGGATAAATTGGGAGCAGAAAGGTAGAACATTCAGCTCAGCCCCAACTGCCTTATACTGATCCACAACTTCTGTGATGGCCTTTCCCTTCAGCCTCCAGCGGGGAAACTTGAACACTGGCACACCATCTTTCTCTGCCTCAGTCGCTGTGTAAATTTTAAAGGTTTGCTTCAGTTTGAGCAACATTTGTTTTTTGTTAAGATCCACACGCAAAAAAGAGCAGTGGCGAAGCACACATGCCATTAAAAAGGATTCTGCAAATAACATGCAATTTTATATTTCAAATGGTATATTTTATATAGGCCAAAGTTTCACAGTGCAGCTAATTCATAATTCATTACATTTTGGGGAGTCTCACAAGGAGACAAATAATAACCTGGGTTAATTTGCCTTGCCATTTAACAACCTGAACTAATCTCGTCTTGTCATATTTTCAAGAGACTTGTTGACTTTAACACATAGTTTTCTTTTGCATGTTTCTAAATGTTTGTGGCATCACATAACTAATCTATCTAATAGATAATACATGTATATATTTAATTATTTAGACTTTAAATAAATATTCAAATTTTAATGAATTCAATGAATGTTTTTAAATGATAAAACATTCAGCAATTAACAGAACAGTTGTATCACCATGATATTTTAATACCAGTAGAACATTTATATTCAAATACTTTTATGTAAGAATTTAATTTTTAAAGTATTTTTTAAAAAGAGTCAGATCAAGATGAATGTTTGGTGAAAGAGCAGAGCTGAATTTGTATGATGGAAAACACATTGTATGATGGAAAAATGATGGTAAGGCATAAGAAAGCTGATGAATAAGTGTCTTCAGAAAAAAAAAAATTACAAAAGCACTATTTTCAATCACACTTTTCACAAATAATTTTATCGCACTTCAGATGCATTTTTTACAATAATTGTTTATAAGTAATATTAAAATATGATCACTTTTGTTCTCGCTTCACAAGACTAAGGAAAGGAATTTAACATTAAATGGACCCACAAAGGTAACTTATACATATTATTAAATTCTGTTTGTGTTCCACAGAAGAAAGGAGGACATATAAACCTGGGATAGCGTGGGTAGATTTTGAGAGTATTATCTGTTTAGGAGTAGCATCAATGATCCTAACAGAAACCAGAGACTTACCAAGTGGATCCACTTTTCCATCTTTGTCAGGGATGGTGAATACACCAACAATCATGTGGCCATCTTTCTTCAGTTCTTTGTACACTTCCTGTCCAAAGAGACTCTGGCCAATCACGGCAATCTTCATCTGAAATGAAAGGAACAAGTACAGGTTAAGAAACCTATTATTTACTAACTCTCCTAAAAATTTAAATTGAGAATTTTGTACAGCAGATGTTGTTGGATCTTATGATAAATTGCTTGTCAAGTTGCTCTGAAATTAATTCACAAGGAAAATTCAGGTAGTCTTGCCTACCCCTGACTCTAACTGACTGACCCTAAAAAACTGTTGCTCAGTGAATCAGTGTTTGTACTGGTAAGCATGTGCAAAGTGTGAATAGGGAATTCACTTAGCAACCTCTATTATGATTGAGCCCTTGAGCATACACACTTAACTAAGTAATAAAGATGAACTGGAAAATGCCAGAACTGTCAACTCCCCTTTTTGCACATTCTTACAAATCAATGATGGTTATGTACATCTCTTTTATGCCTTGCAAATGTAAACATTTATTTTAGATTTTTAGGCAGTTAATAGCTTTCACCAAATTAACAAACATGTGCAAACAACTTTGCCCTAATAATTAATTCCTGTTATATTTTTGTGTGTTATATTACATAAAGATTTGTGTGTTGTGTTCTGCAAAAGGTGTTTTATTCAATTGGCAAAGACAGTTTTTAAGAGTTTAAGTGTATAGTTTTTCTGTAAGCTTTTATTTTTAAACTCCTCCTTTATGCATTAAAAAAATGAGACAGGAGACACAAAACAGAAAACGAATAAATCAATCTTGTTCACTTCCATGCACTAACTCATATATTTTGTAGGGTATGAAGGATCCTTAGATCCTCACATGCAAATTGTGTGTGTTGTGTTTTTACTTTTGCTTTGCTTGTGGGGTTTCATGAACTGTTTTGTCTGTATGAATAGAAATAGATAAGGGAAAATGTTTATGGAAGTTTATGTTGCTGTGAAGCAGTTTTGGTGTTACAGTACATGTTGAATTTGTACTGGTCAGATGAAGTTTGAACATTGAGACAAATACGCTACTAAGATAGTAAACAATAAACAGTTACACTTTGTCTCCTGCTTCTGCTCTTCTCTGGCTTTGGCAAAGTCTTGACTGACATACAAGACACTAAACATTAAACACTCATTATGGGTATCAACAGCTCTGCTGACTAGTTGTCCTTTTACTGGACTAACTTATATTTTCTGACGTGATCAGGCATTCGGGGCTATATCCTAAATATTATCTGGCGTGAAGACCCGATCGATGAACTAAATGTTTTAGACATTAAGTCATTTGCGAATAAACTTGAGATGTTGTTAATTCAGACAGACATGCAAGTTAAACTCGTTCAACAAGGAGAAGATGCAGTGAAATGTTGCAGTGCAATAAAATAAGTGTAGCTCTAATGTACAGGCATGCACATAAACAGAATAATCAAATTTATTATTTTTATTTCCCAAAGACAAAAAAGAGGATTTATTATTTAGTCATGTACATTGTTTCCACCATAATAAATTATTAACATAATTTGTTCACATAATGTTAAAACATTAAAAGTATGCACAGCATGCAAGGAATGAAAGCTCCAGATGGGAAAACAAAAACCTTGGGAGGAACTTGGCTTAGTGGGGGCCAGTTCTCCTCTGACCGGAGACCCGACACCTGGACTCCAGACTGGGTGGTGTAAGGGGTGGCAGAGGGATGAAAAGAACGAAGAAGCAGGGGAGAGGAAGTTGGCGGTATTTAAGGGGACACCTTAAGCTCTGATAGGGTAATTATAAAATAGAAAGATTGGGATAGACTGGTTAATCATTCGTACATACTCCTCCCAAAATTAGTTTAAGAAACATCATTTAAACAAAATTGTCTGTTTTCCCTTTCATTTATCTTCTTCTTTACTATTAGCCAAATCAAACAGAACAGTTTTATACCAGAAACCATCACACATACTCGTTTGTGGTGTTTAAACCATACTTCTTCTAAAAAGATTTGTAGTAGACATGCAAATTTTGTTCATCAGCATTGCAATTTATTATGCAATTAAGGGTCAATAATTTATTTCCAAAGTCCCACAAACAGCAGATAGCACAGCCAGGAAAAGATCTTATTGATTCTGTGTGGCTTTTTCCTGCCTACAAAGACCATTATAGGGTAAACAAATTTGTAAACGACAACCTGTTGACTGACATAGTAACTAGATGAAGGGGTCATTCAGTTCAGGAGTGGAGTGAAAGAGGGGCAGAAGAACTTTTAATGTGTAAAAACACTAATGACGGACATATACTATTTAATTGATATAAGAATGTTACTGAAGCCCATAATAAATTTCATTAAGACTTTTACTGTTGTCTTTTCCAATAACTTTGTCTATAAAGACCAGTTGTCAGGAATAGGGGAATACATCTGTTATAATTCTTATGCTTTTGTAAACTGGTTATGTCATAAACAACTGCATTTTCAAATGAGTTTGTTGAGTTAATGATTAATCCAATAATGTAAAAGACATATGGTCATGACTTACTTAATGAAGTAACCTTGAAAAAGGGTCAACGAACATAAGGGTAAGAAGCAGTGATGATTCTATTTTATAGTGTTATTGCTGACTTGAAATATATTATTAAAATGTGATTTTGGCAGGTGATTTTTGTGAATCAATTTGATAATCAATACCCATTCAATTAGACGGGCTGTAGTTCTGTGACTGAAAACAGCTGCCTGAGTGCATTCCCAAAATGGCTGCCTTTAGAGAAATTGGTTGTATTGATTCAAGAGCACAATACCACAAGCTGACTTCAACACACACTTTATTGTATTGTTATCATCTTCATTTGAGTAGGTTTTTACAGTTCATGGCCTACAAGTGTACTTTTATCCTTCTAGTCCAAGGGCACAGAGGGAAAGTGCTCTATTTTGAGGAAAAAAAAGTTTTTTTTTCTAGAAATTGAAAATATAATAATGTATTCATGACTATCAAATATACGATATAAATGACATAATAAAACTAAATGCTGAACAACTATTATAAAATAATTAAAACAGGCTCCCTGACGTTGTGCCACAGGTGTTACCGTTTAAAAAGAATCTATAATTTTGAAATAAAATTTAAATAAAAAAAATAACACTAATGACATCACATGATGACTTCCTCCTTCCTAAAGAAAGACCATTTAAGTTTACAGTTTTTAGTTATCAGAAATTTTCCCATTTATCTCACAATTTCATATGAAGCTTTTAGTTGACAGCACTGACCTATTTATTGTTTTTGGAAATCTACAAAAGACTATACTATATTATACCTTACCTATACTTAACTATACCTTATGGATAACACCAGTGAAGATCATTGAGGTGATTCACTGTGTCGCTGGTGTTACTGTAGCTACTGTTTTTTCACATTAAATAAATTAAAACAATCTCCCTATTTAATGCATTTTCATTATCTTTCTGTAACTGACTAAAATTGAGAAATAATATTTTATAATCGTTTAATATTGCTAAACCAGTGATAAAAAAATGGTGCATGTGGCCTTGAAATAATTGCACTTTACTAAACAAAAATTGCTGTAATTTAAATGTATTTAAGCCATGCAAAAAGTGGACGTTTATATAGAACGTCCCTTATGTTACTGATAATGGTATAAAATTATTGTTTTTTTACCTGCTTAGCATGCTAGATTACGTTAGCATGCTAGCTGTATGGCTTATATATATATATGTATGTATGTATGTATATATATGTATATGTATATATATATATATATATATATATGTGTTTGATCGTCTTTAACTTTTTGTTAAGAACATGCAAAAAAAGATAGGAAACAATTAACATATGTACTTGTATTTTACTGTAAAGCATATTTAATAAGATCACCAGTATAATACAGCAGGATACAGTAGTGCTAAAGGCACAACCTTTTATCCCACTTTTGTAGTGTATCACCGCTTTCACTGCGACATCGAAAACAGCATGTTTAAAAATCTGAATTGCAAAAAAAGCAAAAAAGTTTGTAGAGACATGGCCTGGTTCTCGGACCGTAGCTTCTCTCGGACATTGGCTGATTTTCAGTTGGAATGTCGGACACGTCTGACACGTTATCTGAGTTTAAGTGTTTTTTGAAACTGCCCCAGAGGACTCAAGAGGACTTACCGAAAAGAACCGGTTCAAAAGTACGATTCGGTTCGTTCACGAACTAGATACCGCTTGCGTTAGTAAGGAACTAAGTCGGGCAACAAAAAACATTTTTATTAAGCGCGTCTGCAGAAATGAATGAGTATCATAAAGTAGTGAAATCCACCAAAGAAAAGGCTCGTCAATAGCTGATCAATCTGCAAAGTGCACTGCAGGGTCACACAAAGTTCGATCAACGAGAGACGCCCACAACAATCTCAATATTTAACCTGACATTTACAGCAAATAACTTGGGACGATTTCATACGTTACAGCAACATGTAGTATGTAACAGAGTTTAGGCTACCATAGTAAAAAGAAGCCAACATATTAGTCAAATCATATACACGAACTTTACATGAACTAGGCGACATGCACGTTTATTTATTTTTTAATACTAATTTACTTATGTAGGCTATGACACGAAACAAGGATGTGTCCTTTGTCAAAAGGAATTTGTCATTGCACACATGCTATGCGACTATTTGCTATTTCGCTTGCATTTTAGGCAATCAGCATGTAACATATCTAGATATTAGCTATACACGTATCATACCTTTGCACGTCCAGAGCCGTTCTCCTGCAGAAAAGAAGGATTCAGCAGACACTGTTGCTATTTATTTCAGCACAACTGTATTGCAGGCCAGCGATCAGACTACCAATAGCGTTATTACAAACACAAGGGGGTGGACCCGAAAGTTTCCGTTTCCACAGTTTTAGAAGCATATGTTGAAATAGGGTAAAACCGTGACAAATGCGTAAGGATGTATAATGTTATTCGTTGTTGCTACCACTGAGTTTTTCTAGAAGATTATAATCAGTATAATACTATGAATTTAAGGATCAAAATAAAATTCAACGTGTATTGTTTCAAATGTATTGATCTTTTTTATATTTACTTAAAAAAATAATTCGTGCATATTGACCTGAAATTGTGTACAGTGTACAAGTGTACAGAACAATATAACAAAATATATAAATATAAAAACAAACAAACAAAACACACCAAACAAAAGGCCAAACATTAATGTCTAATAAAAGAAAATAGCGAAATTAACAGGAAAGGGGGAATGTGTCGAACCTTTTGGAATATGTGGCAACCATTCACAAACCCTGACTCATGCTCATCAGTCAAGGCCAGATTTAGGTCATTGTACCAGGATAGATGACCAGATTTTACAGTTATTTAACTGTGGCTTGCAAGTTATCAATCAAAAGAGTGCATTGACCTGGCTGTGTTTGTCTAGGCAGTAATTCAGATATGCCAATTAAACAAGCCTTAAATTAAGGAATTCTTGATTGTGTTGTATTTTAGTTAAATATTGCATAATGTATAACATTATTTCCTAGAGGTTGGTTAAAATGATTTGCATTCAGTATTTATATATATAAAATGAAGATGTTCAGAATTGACATGGAGAATGTTTGTCTATTGGCCCCATAGTTGAGTGCCCAAACAATAAAATTACAGCTGCATTCTGATATTACAATCTTGCATCTGAAAGTCTCCAAAACTGTGGTCATGTGATATAAGCATGGCTTTGCTGCTATAAATCAAGCTTACTATTTGCCAAACATTTCTAGACATTTTACTGGGACTAGGTTCTTTAGTTTGAAAAATAATTTTGGAAAAAACATCCGTTTTGTAGAGAGTGGAAGTGGAGATGTTGTGGGGCTATTTTCTTTCAAGGACAAGAAAATTAAATAAAAGCCCTGCTGCCTCTGCCGTGAAGTTTATTTATAGCTGTTGGAATTCAAGCAGGACAACGATCCAAAGGATGAAGAAGTACACCAAGGCAGAATATGCAAATATGGGCAAGGGCAGACACATGGGGATCACACAGGACGAACTAAACACAGACTCTGACATTATTTCCCCCCTCCCTCCTCGCACCTAATAACATCCCAAGGGGAGGGAGGGTGTTTGTCCTGGCAATGGGGGTGGAGCCGAAGAGACAGCCCGACGGCGAGGACGTTGGTGACCGACACGGATGAGGGGATCCGGAAGGTCGCGGCGGAGCCGGAGCAAAAGAGGGCCAAGATGGAGCTGGAGGAAGGGAGGAGCCTGACAGAGCCGGCAGGACAGAGAGACGAGCCGCAGCCGGAGGCGTGGAGTCCCGAGGTGGCCAAAGAGACGATAGAGCCCGATGGAGCTGGTGACCAGAAGACCCCGAAGGAGAGGAGGGAGCTAGGAACCACGGTGGAGCTGACAGGTCAGAGGATCGAGGGGGAGTTCTGGTTTCAAAGGCTGGAGGTGGAGTCGGGGAGCACTCCGGCCATGGTGGCGCTGGTGGGTGGGAGGTTGGTGATTTACAAAGCTCTTGCATCGTGAACTCAGGATTTGGAATCAGGATCAGCTCTCCTGGCCGAGACTCTGGAACTGGGATTGGCTCTCTTGACGTGATTCTGGAACTGGGATCGGGATCGGCTCTCCTGGCTGAGACTCCGGAACTGGGATTGGGATCGACACTCTTGGCCTAAGGCTCTGGAACTGGATTTGGGAACGGCTTTCCTGTCCGTGGTTCAGGAACTGGAATTGGGATTAGCACTCCTGGCTGTAAACGAGGGGCTGGAATCGGGATAAGCGCTCCTGGTCGAGACTTTGGAACAGGGATCGGCACTCCTGGCTGTAATCTAGGGACTGGAATTGGAATCGGCACTCCTGGCTGTAAACTAGTGACTGGAATTGGGATCGGCTCTCCAGGCCAAGACTCTGGAACAGGGATCAGGATTGGCACTCCTGGCCATAACCTAGGAACTGGATTCAGGATCAGTTCTGCTGGTCGAGACTCTGGAACTGGATTCGGTGCAGATTCCCGAAGTTCTGGCATCTTTGCAAACAAATACTTCTTTTAATGGTATAACTCAGACTTAGGACAGAGCACATACGGGAAGACACTTGAGGACTGACACTGAGGGTTGAAACACAGACACTTAAATACACATACTAACGAGGACAGAACTTAAGGCACATGGGAAACACAGCTGGCACGGGTTACACAATTAATTAAACTAGAACAGGAAACATAGGACCAAATATGGACAAGGGCAGACACATGGGGATCAAAACACAGGACAAACTAAACACAGACTCTGACAGTGGCCGAGACTCTGGAACTGGGATCGGCTCTCTTGACGTGACTCTGGAACTGGGATCAGGATCGGCTCCCCTGGCCGTGGTTCAGGAACTGGAATCGGGATTAGTACTTCTGGCTGTAAACGAGGGGCTGGAATCGGGATCAGCGTTCCTGGCCGAGACTCTGGAACTGGGATCGGCACTCCTGGCTGGAATCTCGGGACTGTAATCAGAATCGGCACTCCTGGCTGTAAACTAGTGACTGGAATCCGGATTGGCTCTCCACGCCAAGACTCTGGAACAGGGATCGGGATTGGCACTCCTGGCTGTAACCTAGGAACTGAATTCAGGATCGGTTCTCCTGGTTGAGACCCTGGAACTGGATTCGGGATTAGTGCTACCAGCTGAAACTCTAGAACTGGACTCGGGAACGACACTCCTGGGTGAACCCTGGAACTGGATCGGGAAACTGTGGATTGGAATCTGCGGGGATTAGAGCTGGCATGTCGGTCCACAAATCTGGTTCTGGACCCGGACCACGTGGATTGGAATCTGCGGGGATTTGAAGCTGCTTTCTGGGAGCTGGCACTCATGGGTCTCCATACCATGCAGATTCCCGAAGTTCTGGCACCGATTGGTCTCCATACTGTGCCGCTTTCTGAAGCGGAATCTGCCGAATGGCGAGACAAGAGCGGGCAATGGAGAACGACCTACTGGTCATTGCTCGTGTGGAGCAGGAAGAGGAGTGAGTCTGTTGAGGAGGCGGTGAAGAATCTCCTCTGGGTTGATCATACTTCTTTTACGGTGTTTGGTCAGTCCCTCTGTCACGCTGGCTGTGAATGAAGGAGTACACCAAGGCAGAGATCTTTGCAAACGAATACTTCTTTTAATGGTATAACTCAGACTTAGGACAGAGCACATACGGGTAGACACTTGAGGACTGACACTGAGGGTTGAAACACAGAGACTTAAATACACATACTAACAAGGACAGAACTTAAGGCACATGGGAAACACAGCTGGCACAGGTTACACGAATAACTAAACTAAAACAGGAAACATATATAACCAAATATGGGCAAGGGCAGACACATGGGGATCAAAACACAGGACAAACTAAACACAGACTCTGACAGTGGCGAACTACAGGTAAGTTTTCAGGGAGACCATGAAGAGCTCTTTCAAGATTGTCAGGCATGTTATTAAATGATTTTGATAAATAAAAGATAATCTCGTCATTGTACATTACCATTACTCTATTTTCCTAATTCATAATGTTCAGTGCTTTGCTACAATATGTATTGTTAAAAGTGCTATATAAATAAAAGTGACTTGACTTGACTTGAAAACTGTACAAAAATTTACCAAAAAAATATTTTGGTATCATATGGCGCACACATGGCGCACAATAATGTTGGATTTTGTTTGAATCACTTACACACTGCTGTGCTCAATTGTAAACACTTTTAACATTTCTACCTTTCTAATGATACAGTTAGATTTTTTTTCTCTTTTTTAAGATATTGTTAAAGAAACATGAATATACTGACCAAACACAACACACAAAACAAGTACTGCACCTTGATGAAAATATTTATTTCTTTTCATGTACTCAAGTCAGACAATATGGTTTCCATATGGTATTACTGAACATACCATTGTACTGTAAGCTTACAATAATACCGTAACAAATTACCTATCCAGTTCAGTACAGAATAAAAATAAAAAATAAAAACCTAAACATCTCTCTGCCTAGCTGAATCTGGCCACAGGGCCTTGTCAGCATCACAGGCTATAATTTTATTTGCAAGGAAATGTGGAAAGAACCTTTTGGAGTGACGAATCCACCTTTGTATGAATGCTGCTTCAATCTGGTCACATACTTCCTCCATAGCTTGAATGAGGGCCATCTGGACATAGCGTCAGAGGTCATAAACCTTCCACCACCATGCTAAAAAGAACTCCTCAAAGGGGTTTAGGAAGGGGGAGTATGGTGGAAGCTAAATAACTGTAAATTGTGGGTGTTGGCGAAACCAGTTTTGGACCAGAGAAGAACGATGGAAAGCTACATTGTCACAGATGACAATGTATTGCATCTAGTCCCTTTAATTTGCTGTTATGATAATACTGTGTTATCTGTCTAAAAATGTAAGAATGAGGTCAGTGTTGTAAGGACCCAAGTTGGCATGGTGGTGGAGGACCCCATTCTGTGTTACCCCCACGTTCCACTTTTTCTCAATGTTGTCAGGTTAAATCCAGCTTTATAAAAGTATATAAACTCATACGGGACTTCTTTCGCATCCTTTTTGCAAAACTCTCTGAAATACAGCAAAATATCCCAAATCTCCAGATTCCACCTCTCATCCATACTCTTCCTCTGACACCGTCCTTTTTTGTTGAAGACAGGTGAACTTGCCTGTTGCCTTTTTATAGTGCTTACAGTAAACCTAAATGGTGTGTCTACTATTACAGTTTTTCCCAATTGTTTACACACATTTTCTGAAAGCATGCCTCATATTGTCACACAAATCAAAAAACACAAACACACAATGGGCAAAACCCTTCAATTCTCCTGCAAAATGAAACTTTACTTTTTAAAACAATGTAATTTCTTCTCAAAATGGTATTTAGCTTTCAAATGACAAACACAAACCATTTATAAGAACCAGTTGATCACTGATGTGCTTAATGTAAAACACTATGACCACTTCTTCTCCATTCATCATAATTACTTACTGTAAACCTTTTTTTGTTCAGTGTTTCACTTACTACAGACAGTACATAGCCAACATAAGTGCATTGTAAAATATTTCAGAATAGTGTTTTTATACAAAACACACAAATACACAGTACCAAATATATTTTACTGTATTTTTCCCACAAAAACAATGTTTACAGTGTTCACCCAAACCAACACAAAGTTGCACATAATGTGGTCAACAGAAGTATTTACTGAAAACAGTTACAGGGAAGAATAAAACAAAACAAAACAAAAAACAGCTATGCTGCATCCTCTCTTCTGTTTGGGTCTGGCCACAGCACCTCATCCACAACACAAGCAATGTTTGCCCTGGCCAAGCTGCGGAGGAAATAATGAACAGCATGGGGAATCCAGCCATGAAAAGCATCAACTGCTATATCTCCACATGCATCTTCCATCGCTTGGAGAAGGGGAATACGTGTGTGTGGATTTCGGTCGTACACTTTCAATCTCCAGGCAGAAGAAAATTCCTCAATAGGATTGAAGAACAGAGAATATGGAGGGAGATAAACAACTAAAAAACTTTTTATAAAGCTCTGTTTCTAAATTGCAATTATGTGTGACAGGTATTTACCCATGTGATGAGTTAGTATGCAAAGTAGGATCTCTCTCTTAACCTTCAACTCACCCAGCAATCTTGATCTCACAGAGCCAATACTTTTGCTTCACTCACACAGACTTTCTTCACATTCACACATGCAGATACATTTTTTCTCACACTTTTTGATCATTTTGATCATTCTCACACTTTTTGAGTCTATAATGGTGACATGGTGCATTTTCAATAACAGATTGTAATAACATAAAAATGTATATGCGTATATTAAGTAATTACTGTATTTAAATACTGTATAACCAAATAAAGCATAGTTTAAAGAATACCACATAATGTTACCATGTCTAAAACACATGATACTACCACTATACAATTTCAAAAACTTCAAAAAAAAGTATAAGACAAATACTACAAACTCATACAGCATATAAAAAAACTAAAATGTGGACATTATATTTATGTAGAAATTTCAGAAAAGACAAAATAACAATGCTCACATAAAATGACAAAAATCTATTTTATTGTTATCCATCCTGCAAAAATCATATAAAGTTTTTAAGATTATACTGTGAAAATGAATAAAATATGTTTTTGTGGCATGGTTTAATCAAGTTGTCACTGGACCTTAGTCAACCTATAATCATTATCATACTAGGGTTAATGATTGATGTCTGAAATGTCTATTGACCCTTATTCTGCAGACGTGAATGATTCAGCAAAAACTCAAAGTAAATTTTCCAAATCCACATAGTATATTCAGTTCATTACCAGGTGAAGCAAAATCACATTCAAATATCTGCACTATTGTATTAACCTATTCATCAGTAATTCATCAGTCACCAAATAATTAAACAACAATCAACAAGTGTAGAGGTAGACGACTAAAAAGTTGACCTTCTTCTTTGATCTGTAATTTGTGATTTGTAATTTGTATTGGAATTTTAAATAGCCTATGCAATAGTGGAACCAATAAAGTTGGTAATTGTAATCTTTCCTTGATCTAAATGATTTTCAAGAAGTGTTCCAGTCTGGTTTTTAATTCCTTCACATCACTGAAACAGCACTGGTAAAGGTTTTTAATGATCTGTTAGCCTCTGACTTTGACAATTATGCTGATTTCATGATACCATAGACCATATAATTTAGATTTCTGTTTAATTGCAATGTATTAGCATTAATGTTACTGTTTCAATCTTATCTGTCTACCATGAGGATTTTGTTTCCTCCTCTCTCTAGGGTTTAGTCCCTCAAGGATTCATTCTTGCACCTATCCTGTTGTTCTTATTTTATATATGCTTTCATTATTTGCAATATATGAAATATGTGATGTAATATATGAATATGTGAAATAACATTTCACTGTTATGCAGATGCGACTTTCTTTGCTGTTGAAACAGAAAGATGCAAATTCCACAGCACCAGTTTAATCTAAATAGCATTAATCTAAATGTCCTCTTATCTAGATAAGATTTTGTCTTATCCTCTTATCTTATTCTTCAGTACTACGTTTTTGAAAGGTCTGTTAGGAATCACTGTCTTAAAATTATTGGTGACCCAAGCCATATTCTCTTCAAGGAGTGTGAGCTAATGCCATCCGGCAGAAGATATAGGGTACTGAATTGTAAAAAAAAAAAGAAAAGGTACAAATTTGTCTTATTCCATTATGTACCAAATTATTAAACTCGAAGTACATAACGTTATGAAATATAACGTAATATAATATGACAGTTTACACCTTAAGGATTATCATACTTTAAGAATAATGGTTAAACTTATAACTGTTAATATTCTAAAATAAGATCTTCTTTATGTGTGTAGCCCACAGATGCAGTCTTCCGTTAGAGAAGCGGCCATTGTAACTTACCTTTATTTTCCTGAATCGATCCACCTGGAGGCGCGCGCATCACAGTTTAATAACGATGAATCTTGTACAATACTGCCACCTACTTTTCGTGGAAAGAATGATCGAATGTAAAGTTGTCAGGGCAACCAAAAACCAAACACAGGAAAAGTGTCATCAAACTGGCTTCACTGCTTGTTGAGATCCATCTGCAGGTTTCGGGATTATATGAGTCATTCAGGTCTAAAAAATATATACTTTACAAACGCTCTAGATAGTTTACATAAATAGAAGAGACTTTAAGCAATCCAGGACAAACCAGGAAATCTTACAGAATCTTTCGATTTATTGATCTTAGTTAACGTTAAATAGTTATTTGCCGGAGGAGCAACATGTCCTCATCTGAATCATCAGCACACAGTAAGACATACAGATTTCATACAAGAGTGATTCATTTATACAGAATTTAACAGACAGTAAGCTTTTATACGATAAATATTTTGGTATCTTTTTCAGATATGTTTGTTTCTGTATTAACGTAATTCTAACGTGATTATAATCTGCAGAGACCTCACTGGAACTAATTAACAGTTATATCTTTTTTTTTTTCTTCTGATAATTGAAGGAAGGGTTTATATAATGTGAAGCAGTACATGTATAAAGAACATTAGAGAAGACCATCGGTCTTGGGTGGATGTGGATTTCTGCGTCTGGCAAACATCTGGTGCTGTAAAACATCTTACTGAGCTCCTCTGTGTTTGGGGCCTGTTTGTTATTTAAAACGTCTTTACTGAGTCTGGCTTTGAGCACCTGCTCGTGGGTTTCTGCATGATCACCGGTAGTGTCTGGTCTAACAATCGGCTGTGTGAGCTCATAGGGCATGTCTTCTGTCGGATGATAACACACTATTGTGTTTCCATCAGATGTCACTGCGATTTCCACATCACTGAAACTGTTGTCGTTAAAGGATGTACCTCTAACTGTAGATTTGATGACAGAATGCTTCCAGCTTTGAATTGTCTAATATTTCTGCTGGTTTTAACGCGATTTTATTATTATCTTCATTTATTATTGATGCCAAAACACTACAGAACAAATATAAAACCACAACAACCTCAAAAACAGTAAGGACAAATTACAAAACAAACAAAATATATATTTTTTAAAAACATAGTTTTTACTCCTATGAAAGACAAAACACAAGATTTATAGTCAACCAGAAAAATTGACAGTACTCGGATCTTGCCCAAAAATGAACACTAATAAAAATATTAACAATATACTTAACACAAGAGTTAAAGTTAAAATAGTAGAAAATAATATCAAATGTGTTTATACTTATTCTAACATTTCTTTTTGAGAGAGAGATAGGTACATAACTCATTCCAAAATTTAACACTAACACATTAAAAAAAGACGTACAATGGTTTCTTCTAAATCACAGAAAGTAAATTTTTCTTCAATATTTTGCATATACTTATTGCATATTAAGTATACTATTACAAGAAAAGCATAGATGTAATAGTTTATATGTTACTTTATATTGTTACTTTTTTAGTTTTTATACCACTAGGAATGGCATTAAATACAATTTTATATTCTTTAACGGAGCCCCAAAATCAAATTTCCTGGAAAATTCTGAAAAAGAATATGGCTGACCATTGTCATTCATCAACTGATTAACGAAGGGTATGTTATTCAAGTACCATCTCTCAAAGAATAATGATTTAAAGCCTGTTGGTGAAATTTTGCTAGTTTAATGGGTAATTTACCAAGCACTGTAATAAAAAAATCAATACCTCCATTTGCTTTTCAAATAAAATTGCGAAATATGTTCCATAAAGAATCTTTTTAACAAATTTACTTTTAAAACATGGTTAAAGAGAGTGAAGTCAACAACTTCAAGACCTCCACCACTAATTTCTTAGAACCCCCTTTTTCATTTTGTGTGAGTTGTTTTTTTATATGAAATTGTATAATAATTTATCCAAGGAGCTACATGATGACTGATGATGACATGATACAATCCACAGAAAAGAGATAAGAGACTCTTGACAGACCCTCTGCTTTTAAAAATAAGACTCGACCAGCGGAATAGAACTTCTTTCTTATCATGTCTTTAACGGTATTGAAATTAAGTTCTGTAAGAACCATATTTGAATTGATAGATATTGTAATTAGTAACTGTAATTGCATGACTTGAATCTGTTGAAAAAAAAAAAATATATATATATTTATTCATTCAAGAATCCTAAAAAAAAAACCACAGGTTCCAAAAAAATATTTAGCAGCACAACAGTTTCCAGCACTGATAAAAAATAAATAAATAAAAAAATAAAAATCTGCATATTAGAATGATTTCTGTGAAGACTACAGTTGTCACAGTGGTGCACAGGCAAGGCACAGAGAGATTCGTGGTCGAAGTCAAACATCTTTAATAAACATAAATTAACACACAGGAGCAGGTTACACACACGCTTAGCACTGACGATAATGGACAAATGTTGACTCCAGGGACCCGACAGACGGCGATGACCCCAAAGTGACGAGAGCCCAGGATGAAGCCGAGCAGACGGGACCCTGAGGTGACACCGAGGGTCTGGAGGGCCACGGCGTAACTGCAGAGTCGGGGATCCGGAGGAGCGCTGCGGAGCCTGAGCGACCGAGGACGATGGTGGAGTCAGAGGGAAGGAAGAGCCTGACGGAGCCGGCAGGACGGTGGGATGAGGCGCAGCCGGAGGAGTGAAGTCCAGAGGTGCAGAATGGATGACTCCTGACCAAGGCGGAGCCGGAGGAACGAGGGAGCCCAGTGGAGCTGGTGGGACAACGGACCACGGCGAAGACGAGGGAGCTGTGAGGCAAAGCAGAGTCACTGGGTCGAAAGACCGAGGTGGAGTCCAGGTGTCGCCGCCTGGAGGCGGAGGCAGGGGATCTTCGAGCCAGAATGGAGCTGGAGACTGGCTGCCCAGAGGCGAATCCGCACGTCCCGAAGGTGCTGACAGTGAGTGAGCCGAGGGGTTGACAGGATCCATTACAGATGAGGCGACAGAGCAGACTGGTATGAGAGGAGGTTGGAGAGGAGGCTGGGAGGGGACACATAAGAATCAGAGCTGTATGGAAACAGCGGGGAAACCGGAGATTCAGGGGAGCTGGGCACAACCTCTCCAAACCAGTCAATCATATCAACTTCAAACACATCCAAAAGTTCCTGATAGTAAGAGCCAGAGTCCATATTACTCTCACCCTCAGCTGTGGGAGTGTGGTCAAGGCTTTCCTCCAGATCTACTAACACACCCTCCGTGACGTATGTTTCTGCCGGCTCACCTGGCAAAATTTGCGGAGCAGACTCCGCGGAGAACTGGATCCAGTCCCTTTAGCATAGGCTAGTTGAAGCGCTCGGGCAGCGCGTGCTCGGTGAAGCACTCGTTGAAGCGCTCAGGCTTGTGGAAGCGCTCGGGCAGCGCGGGCTCATTGAAGCGCTCGTGCTCGGGGATGGGGACGACGCCTACGCAGCGCTAGCCTGAAGCCGGGAAACGGCCTCAGGAGAAAATTACAACAAAGAACATAAGCAAACATGTACATGTAACAAGTAATGATGCTGAAAATTTAGCTTTGCATCACAGGAATAAATTAGATTTTAATGTATATTAAAATAGAACATTTTTATTTTACATCGCTATAATATTTTATTAAATATAACCTATATTAATATATTAAAATATATTTTTTATACGTGTGTGTGTGTGTGTTTATACGCTCTGCATAAAAAAGTTATGTCACTGAAATGTTACTGAAACTTCATTTGCTGTGAATACACTTTGCAACGATTTGTACTTTGAAAGGCGCTATACAAATAAACTTGAATTTAAATTAATTTAAAAATGTCCTTGTGATGGAGTATGCACGTGTGTGTTTTTGTCTGCTTTAGAAATCAGTGATGATGTCAACCCATTCAAAACCCTTGAATACAACGATCTCTTCAAGATGAGGGACAAAGAAAAATCTCAGAGGAAGCTGGTTTGTATAATTTAATACACTGATACAATACATTATTAAGATGTGCAATCTGCAATAAGGGAGATATTAAACATTTAGAATGGTGAAGGAAAATAGATCATTCATATCTGGTCACCACAGTCTTGAATATTGGGTTACATATTTGGGTAACACTTTACAATAAGGTTCATTAGTTAACATTTTCTAACAATGTTAGTAAACATGAACTAAGAATGAACAATTAGGCTACTTCTACAACCAACAGTTAATGTTAATTTCGGCATTTACTAATGTATTACCAAAATCACAAGTTTTGTTTGTTAACAGTTAATGTACAGTGAGCTAATATTAAACAAACAATAAATAATTATATTTTTATTAACTAACATTAACAAAGATTAATAAATAGTGGAATAAATGCATTGTTCAATGTTTGTTCACGTTTGTTAATACATTAATTAATGTTAACAAATGGCACCTTATTGTAAAGTGTTACCCATAATTGCGTCTAATTGGAGTCTGGAGATGTGCTAGAAGTTAAAAGCACAAGCTAGAATACAGTTGCTCAATACTAAAAACATAATTTTTCCAACAGGAATTAAATATAATAATATGAAAATGTTGCACTCTCTTATGGCAGGATCACCAAAGTAAGTTAGCTTTATCTGTCCAAGAGAAGATGACATTTGCAGGCAGAACAAGGGCAGGACAAACCAGACTGAGGAAGGAATTGAAAGAGCAGAGTAACATGCCAGTCACACGTACTCATGGACAGCTCCAAATTACACCTGCATGGAGAGTATCTATGAAAGGTGAGCAACTTGTGTAGTTCCAACCAAATTTCAGAAACCTTTTTTAAAAAATTTAGATTTTGTTGATATTTTTTTGTATTTAAGACAAACATTGTGATGATTATTTAGTGTTGTGGATGTATATTAACTGATTAATCCACAGTTTTGGGAGAGGGGTCAAAATTTAAAATTTTCATGTTAGACTTGGAGCCAGATTACAGGGGGTAAAAATGACTGTAGAAAGATGGCAGTATTCTTATTTTCTTTTTCTTTTTTTCTTTTTTAGGGCCATATGTGGTTCTTTTTCAGAGATATTGGGATCTTAGTTTGGCTCCAAGTGTAAATTGTTCAATTTTATTACTTTTCAGTGGTCAAAAACCAAATGTGGGTGACTTTGAGGGTTGACCATTTGTGGGTGACCATCAATAAACTAAGATTTGATTCACCTGGATATAATTAGAATGTCCTCTTGAAATTCATCTTGAGGTGTATGTTTTATGTTGTATTCTATTTTGATAGAGAGGAAAAAAATATTTTTTTATTTTCAATATTTTTCGTAAATGTTCTTTAAATACAAGAGGTAACAGCTGTATGCAAATTTTGGTTTTCAACCACTGAAAAAGGATAAAATGCTACAATTAGGGCACCTAGTTACATTGAGATCTCCATATATTTGGAACTGAAATATCTTTTTGGCTTAAAAAATAAGATTATGAAAGAACGTCTAACCAGAACCAGAATCTAAATGGATATTAAGATATCTTTAATAATTCTTGATTTGAGTTTGATATAAACAAGATACATGAACTGAATTTGGTTTTTGACCACCAAAAATGTGTACAAATGAACAATTTACTCAAGGAGCCACATTGAAATCCCAATATCTTATCTCTATATAAAAACTAAAAGGATATTAAAATATGTTTAATATGTTCTGAGTTACAGGCATGTATATTTAAGAAAAGAAAAATGTTTTTTCCCATACTTGACCAGTCACCATTGACATATAATGCAACAAAAATGTATAATTTATGTATAATTATGTATAAAAATTTCTAATGTCAACAGATTTACTCAGAAGTAACAATTTCTGTGGTTGAATTGACACAGATTGACCCACATCTAAACCCACAGCAAGTAACTTAACTTTACTATTACTATTAGTACTATTATTATTTTGATTTTCTCAGATCCTAATGCTGAAAAGGGAGGCATGAATGAATATATCACTAAGAAACGTGAGCTCTTCTTACTGGAGGTAAGATTTAGTTTTTTTAGTTCTTAGCCACTAGCCAGGTGGAAGATTTGCTTAATTTCTTCTCTGTGGTTTTGACAGATTTTTCTCTTTTTATTAATTTTGTCCTCTATTCTTCTGTGCTTGATTGCTTGTACACAATCTCTGTCAAATTTTTAGTATTCTCTGGCAGTAAAGAAAGGAGAGATTCAGCTACTGGAGCAAATGGCTGCAGAGGAAGAGGGGAAATTGACAAGAGCTGAGAAGTTCTTGGAAGATGACGCCATCTTGTTTGAAGAATTCTTAAAAGAAAATGACAAGAATTCGGTTGAGGCTATCAAAATGTATATACAAACTATACACAAACTTCACTTTAGCATTATAAAAAAACAAAAGTCCTGTCATTAAAATTGTGTTGGTATTTTAAAGTACAATGCTTGAATTAATTTTTGAAAGATTTTTAAAAATGGACATAAATATTGCAAATAATGGTGTTTTACATGGGAATGAATAAACACAGAAGGCCTACATTTATCTTAATAAAACTATCAAATACTGTTCAGTGCTGAGCAGGAGACCAAGATGAAGCTGGAGAAAGTAGCTGAGATTAAGAAGATAACTTCCAAAATGGTTGCAATTAAGAGGTATAAACAAACTGTTTGATTAGATACTTCCAAAATAGTTTTGGCAGGGTTGTTTATCTTTTTTCTCCCTTTATCTTTTGATTTTAGTGACATCTCTAAATATGAGGACATCTTGAAGGAGTATAAAAAATATAAAGAGTTTCTGCTGATGCTGTCACCCCCAGAATGGCAGGAGAATCAGAGATCCAAGAGTAGGCACTCTACAGTTTCCACAAATACTGAGAGGGATGAAAAACAGGCAGAAAAAATAAAAAAGAGCAAAGAAAAAAAGACAGCAGAAGGCAGCAAGCGTATGTTGGAAACTTTACAAGCTTTTTAAAATTACATGATTGTTTAAGAGCAAAGTACAGACCTAAAATGAATAGAAGACACAGGTGTAAATATTACTTTCTGTCATGTATTTGCTTTTTATTTTCTATTTTCATGTATAGGTGGAGAAAGACGAGTGGCTCATGGTTTCTTGTCTTCTCAGGAGGCCAGTGCTTCATCTAGACAAAGTGTGAAGCCCAGCCATCAGAGCAGCAAAATGTATATGCAAACCATAACATTAAGTGCATAGCTTTGCATGTTCAGTGATTAATAAACATATATTTCTTTTTTTATACGTTAGATCTGCACCTGGGACTGACAGCTCGGATTGTGAGGTTAATATCCACTAACATTCTGTTGAACTAATTAGCCAGTCTATTATTCAGTTATATTTTCCAATGATTACATTATAGTTTTTATAGTACATTTATAGTTGTAAAGTGTAACATGTTTATATTTTATGCCTGAACCAACTAACCTGAAAAATGTAGGAGTTAGGTTTGGGCTGGATAGTATAGACTAGTATGGATAGTCTGCTGGTAGATGCAATAACTACATAATTTGCCATCAAAAAGCAGCTTTCTCCAGTATTATTTAGTATCTCATTTTCATTATGTTATAAATGTTTTTTAGTGCTGATTTACTCTTTTTTTAAGGGTTATACTATAAATGTGTGAAATTAAGTTACACTATAGATCAGTTTAATTATACTCAGTTGTAATTTTTTCTATTCATTAAATAAAATACACATTTATAACTAACTTAATATACATCATCTATAAAGAGAATGTTTTTTTAAAGAAATATCATAAAGAGATTATCTTATTCTATAAAATTTATGCTTGCTGTTATATTTTTTGGGGTCTTGCACCATTCAAGAAACTGCCAATTAGATCAGCAGGAATGCAAACAGATTTTTTTTAAATGATCACTGTGATGTCTCCTTTAGGACGACCCAGAGATGTTCTTCAAAGAACCTAAGGATCTTCTGAATCTAATGACTGAGTTGGAAGAGCAGAACCTTTCCCTCATACAAAACACTAGAGAGACAGAAGAAGCTTTGGAGGAGTTTAGACAGAATGCTGAAGTTACTCAAAAAAACATGTGTGTACTTGTGTGCACCACCATAGATATTTTTTGTTATTTTTTTCCAGGGAAATAATGCTATTTGTTCGTGTATTTACAGGGAGTCTGAATCAAAGCAGCTAAAAGAGCAGATTGATATTATGACTGATGCTATTCAGAGGGAGAAAGAGAGAGCCGCAGAGCTGGAAACAAAAGCCAAATTGTTCAGCTTTGAACAGTACAAACCAGAGGACCAGGTAAGATACTTGTCTTTTCTTGTCCTATTTTGTCTTTTTTTTGTAACTTGCATTGACAAACAAAGTACCTGTTGATTAAAACAATTCATAATGTTTTGTGTGTTGACATGATCCTGTATTTCGAAATCTGAAAATGTAATAATATACTAAATATTTTTCCTTCCACATGTAATGCATTCAGTTTCTGAATAATATTTTTTCCACTAATCTACAGAAGTCCACTGTTGGCTTTTTCATTAACCGTCTGATTACGTAACTCACATTTCAACTTGGTACAACTTTTGGTTACACTTTATTTTGATTTAGACATTCTACTAACTATAAGTAACTTTGTAACTACATGTCAACTAATTCTCATTAATTCTCAACTACATGTCTACTAACTCTCAGAGGAGACTGTTAGGGTAGGTTTAAGGGTTAGTAGAATACGTTGACATTTACCTGCAAAGTTTCTGATAGTCAGTATGTAGTGTGTTGTGGGCCCATCAAAATAAAGTGTTAGGAGATTTTAAGCAAACAGTCTACTAATACTCCAATGACTGCTAGTTGACATGTAGTTGCAAAGTTACTAGTTAGTAGACTGTCTAAAGTGGACCATCGAAATAGTGTTACCCAACTTTTATTATAAAATGCCTGTAAGAAGGCTTTAAGAAAAGCATATTTTTTAAACGCAGTGTTAAGGTCATCGCACATGAGTTTGAAATGTTTGCACTTTGAAAAATAAAAAAAAAAATAAAAAAATCTTACTTTCACACAGATTTTCTGTGTTTTTGCACAGCAAGCATTTTCTGTAGCAAGCATTTTGATAGGAAAGGACTGTGCAAAGACTTTAAATCATATTTAATTAATCTTACATATTAACATGATGAATTTGTAAGCCTGTTTAATATCTGATACATAATGAGTTGCAGAAAGTGTATCGATTGTTAAACCAAGTGGACAGTCAATAAGATTTTTCCTAAAGAACGTCTCAGTTACGTACTGTAACCCCCATTCCCTGATGGAGGGAACAGAGACGTTATGTTGTGATGACAGACTGGGGTAATTACTTGGGAGCCCCTTATTCGCTCTTATATAGAGAAAATGGCAGTGAAAATTGGCTAGTGGAATATGCATGCTGAGCCACTCCCCCGCAGAGCAGGTATAATAGAAAACGCATGGGAGGATGCTACACCCCTAGTGGAGTGAGCTCTCACACCCAGGACACGTCTTGGGCCTGGTACGCCAAGACGATTGCATCCCCTATCCAGTGGGCCAACCTCTGCTTGGAGACAGCCTTCCCTTTCTTCTGACCTCCGTAACAGATAAAGAGTTGCTCAGAGCTTCTGAAGCTCTGGGTGTGGTCCACGTACAAGCGCAATGCTCTGAAGGGACACAGCAACGCCAAGGCTGGATCTGCCTCCTCCGAGAGCAGTGCTTGCAGGTTCACCATCTGGTCCCTGAAGGGCGTGGTGGGAACCTTGGGCACGTATCCAGGCCGGGGTCTCAGGCTCACCTGAGAGTAGACCGGCCCGAATACAAGGAACTCTTCGCTTACCGAAAATAGTTGGAGTTCCCCGACCCTCTTGATGGAAGTGAGCGCGGTCAGGAGTGCTGTCTTAAGAGGGATTTAAGCTCGACTGAGTCCAGCGGCTCAAAGGGACCCCTCTGAAGGCCTGCTAGCACAACAGAGAGGTCCCAGGAGGTTATCAGGGGCAATCTTGGAGGGTTTAACCTCCTAGCACCCCTCAGGAACCTCATGACGAGATCATGCTTTCCAATGGACCACCCATTCAATGCATCATGATGGGCTGCTATGGCAGCCACATACACTTTCAAAGTGGAGGGCGACAGCCTGCGCTCCAAATTTTCTTGCAGGAAGGAAAGCACTACTCCTGCCTCAGAGGTATGCGCCAGTGAGGAGCTGTCACAAGGAGCATTAGTGCCGTGAACCAGGTCCGGGTGGGCCAGTATGGCAAAACCAGCACGACCTGTTCCTCGTCGTCCCTGACCTTGTACAGTGTCTGTGCGAGCAGGCTCACTGGGGGGAAGGTGTACTTTTTCAGGCCTTGCGGCCAGCTGTGTGCCAGTGCATCCATGCCGAGGGTCCCCTTGGTGCAGGAATAAAACCACTGGCAGTGGGAGGACTCACAGGAGGCAAACAGGTCTACCTGTGCTTCCCCGAATCGACTGAGCTGAGTCATCTTCAGTGGCACCACTCTCCTGCCTGAGTTCCCTTGAACAAACAAACAAAAGGAAACAAAAGATTCTCCACCTGGCCCTCCTTGGGTGGAGGGAGCGGTACGGCCACCATCTCCCAAGAATAAGCCTCTCACCTCTCCGGGGGACGGTGCTGCCCTCCTGCGTGGGGCCCTACGCTGCTGCCTCAACCTAGTCGACCTCAAAGAGCAGAACAAGGCTGGTGAGATAGGTGGTAGCTGGAGGGTCACGCCGGGGCAGGATGTGCTGGATGGCCTCTGTCTGCTTTTGAACTGCGGAGAACTGCTGCGCAAAATTCTCCACAGTGTCGCTGAATAGGCCAGCCTGGGTGATCGGGGCATCGAGAAAGCGAATCTTCTCTGTGTCCTTCATTTCAGCCAGGCTCAGCCATAGGTAGCACTCCTGGGCCACGAGTGTGGACATCCGCCCAAGGGACGGCGTTGCGACCTTTGTCACCCAGAGGGCACAGGTGCAGCGCCACAGCGTGCTCAACCTGGGGAATGCCCTCTAACCCCTTGGCTGCTCCACCGTCAAGAGTAGTGAGGATGGATTAGGGTGACGAAATGGTTCTGGCTGTAAAAGGAGCCTCCCACGATTTCGTCACCTCCTCATGCACCTCTGGGAAGAAAGGAACCGGGGCTGTGAACCACGGCCAGACCCCAAAAACCAATCACCCAGCCGAGAGCGCTCAGGGCTGGGAGGCTTTGACCCGAGCGAGCATAGCAATCATCTCCGAGACGGACTCGGCTCGGGCTGCAGCATACGAAGGCGGCAGACCGGCCGAATCTTGATCCTCGCCAGTTGAAAACCCATCCCCCGATGCTGTGATCGACATCCGATCATCCAACGGCCCACCGAATGAAATGTGAGGGCCACCCAGAGAACTGCATGGGGCAGTCCCTGTGAGAGGTGTGAGAGGCCTGCCAGAACGTACCTGGCGGGGAAGCTCTCACAGACC
>JAUMHI010000083.1:1711251-1727968 GCA_032359435.1 Enteromius unitaeniatus | reverse complement strand
CAAAGGGTCTGCATACTTAGGACCATGTGATATTTCAGTTTTTCTTTTTTAATAAATCTGCAAAAATGTCAACAATTTTGTGTTTTTTTGTCAATACGGGGTGCTGTGTGTACATTAATGAGGAAAAAAATGAACTTAAATTATTTTAGCAAATGGCTGCAATATAACAAAGAGGGAAATATTTAAGGGGGTCTGAATACTCTCCGTACCAACTGTAGATTATAAATTTTTTACTATTCTTGTGCTCTAATAATCTTTAAATCAGAACATTAACTTCTCCCCTTACAACAACATTCTCAACATCAATGTGAGGGCTAAATAATAATCTCTCCTACCCACCTACCACTGACATGAGGTCTCAGTGACAGACTATTGCAGGGACAGCTTATTTTTGTAAACCTGGAAATGAGCTATAATTTTAGCATCTCTGTTTCTATTGTCCTATATGGTTTTTGGGTTTTTGGTTTTTGACAAAATACATTTTATTCTATGACAAAATACATTATATACATTATACATCTAAGACAAGTAATACACCATTGCGATTTTTTTGTCTTTACAAAGATTTTACTTCTCTTTACAAAGCGATTGCTGACAAGTAGGTAAATTTTACTACAGAAGTTGCCAGGGATGTTAAATGTCATGAGAAATAAAAAAGAAAGCTACTTTGAGAAAAAGGGTGATGCTAACTTCTGAGTTGGCCTACAAAAATGTGTAATCATTAGCAAACGGCAATAATACACTCAATTCCAGATGGACAAAATCAACTGTCATGTCCTACTAACAACATTTTCCTTAGTTGTCAATAAATTATTACAGATGTTAAACTAACTTTATGCTAAATCTAAAGCAGCTGTTTTCAGATAAATGAGATATACAAAATGTCCAGAGAGGTTGGTCCCCAGGACCAGGACTGAAAAATTTTAATCAATCTACCAAACCAGTTCACTTAAAGTGGGAAAGAAAATCAGACAGATTTACCTATGGATGGGTCTAGGTTTTTTGGTATTTTCCAGCTCAGTGAGACCATTCTCCCAGTTACAGATTCAATTACTGGAGGACCATCAGGTGGCTCAGGAGTGCTGACTGTCAAGAAACAAGAAACAATGTCAGTTACATGGACACACGGGATGTCACAATACTAATATATGACAAAAAGTTAAATCTTACCTGCAACATATAAATGTGCATAGCAGACAGCCTTTCCCACTTTATTGGAGATGACACATTTATACACACCACTGTGGCCATGACACACAGAATTAATGACCAGACTGTGAACATCCCTGTCTAGAAGAGGTACATGGTAGGATACATGTATAATTGGAGACAACATGTATTTGAGAGACAATAAAGAAGTAAATTCATAAGAACCTTACAAATATAGGTCATTATAGTCTTATTAAACTAAAAAATGGACATGCTTTAAAATGCCTCTGACAATATTTTGTGAACTTACACTGTATCATCTTTCTGTCATCAGAGCTCTCTATCTTCATGCCATTGTGGTACCAAATGATTTTTGGATATGGCAGGCCTGTCACCCTGCATTTCAATACTGCTTCTTTCCCTTCTACCACTTCAAGGTCAATGAGAGGTTTTATGAAGTCTGGTATTGTCTTATGTTCCACTTCTCCCTCAGGTACCTCAGGCTCTTCAGGGATTGATGGCATCTTCTCTAACCTTGACCTGAAGAGTGAAAATCAAGCAAAGGGGTAAATAAACAATATGTTTTGTTTAATTAGACATTCTTAAAAAGACCTTATCTTCTTACATGTGTGTAGATATGGATGGTCGAGGTTCCTGTACATAGAGTTCTGCTGAGCTTTCTGCTTCTCCATGAACATTTTGAGCAAATACTGTGTACAGTCCCTCGCTCTCCTTGTTAACGTGAGCAATGAACAGAGAGTGACAACCATTCACTTTGAGAATGTGAATATTATCACTCTCCACCACAGGTTGTTCTAGGACACAAAAAAGTGTTTAATCAGTGTTAACACATGTCTTATTTTACAAAAAATTGTAAAATAAAGTAATTTTAGGGAAATAAAGACCTGATCTTTATTATTCAGTTATTTGTTATACAATCTACCTAAAACTGTTCAGGAGATAGAGACACTCTTGTCAGTTTAAATCTAGATTAAAGACACATCTTTTTAACCTGGTTTACACAAAGCACACTAATACGCTTCTATTAATCAAATCTGTTAAAGGATTGTTAGGCTGCATTTCAGCTCATGGGAATCAGACACACACACACACACACACACTCACACACACACAATAAGTCCTTTACACAATCTGAAATGGCTGCATTTGAAACTGAACTGTAAATGTAGTGTTGTTTTTTTCTAGCCAGATAAGAACTGGCCACTCAACTGAGCCTGGTTTCTCCCAAGGTTTTTTTTTCTCCATTCTGTCACAGAAGGAGTTTTGTTTCCTTTCAGTCAGTCACTCCAAATCACGTCAGATATAACCGTCGAAATTGGATCGCTTCGAGAGGACCAATCTGTTTCGCGTATATGAAAACACGCCAATGAACATTTTGGTGCTCCCCACAATAAACAGATGTTGGTCACTGCATCGGAAGAAGAGTCAAACTCTGGGGATGAAGTTCCGTCCACTGGGCACTCCACTGTGCCGGATACCGACCCAGGGTTGGTGGCTATGCTTGCTCGGGTTCCCGAGGGGGTCGAAATTGAGTGGAATCTTCCACCGCGTCATGAACCCTCAACTGGATGATTAGGATCTGGGGGTTGCTCGTGCTGATGCTCAGATCCCCACCTTTCTTCCCAGCGGTGTATGATGAGCTCACTAGGACGTGGATGACACCTTTCACACCCAGAAACTGTCCTAGCGGCTTGTCCTCTTTCCCCACCCTTAATGGCGCCGCTGCTAAGGGGTACTCTGGGGTCCCTCCGTTGAAGTGGTCAGTAGTGATGCAATTGTGTCCTAGCACCGTCTCCACCTTGCAGGGTAACCTGATGCTCCCCTCCCGGGCCTGCAGGTACCAAGGCACTGAGGGCCCTGCATGAAGGTGGTCATGACCCAGAAGTTCTATGTGAACTCCACACCGCGACGGACCTCACACTCTGAGCGACTAAGGTTATCCGTCAAATCTTGCCTCGGTGTGCAGCTGCTGCCTCCACCCAACCGCCGATGACACAACCTCAGCCTGCTCATCGCAGAGGGCTGCAGCCAATGCAGCAGCCTCCACCCAGGAAGCATCGTGGAGCCAACCGCAGGGCAGCCGCCAAGCCGGGCGGCAAACGTTGGTGCAAGGTCCATCGCGCCACTCCCTCCCCTGGAGAAGGGCAAGGCGGAGAATCTTTGTTTTGTTTTCCCCCACCACTGGATTCACGGCAGGTGATACCCAAAACAATCCACTGCCTGTTTGTACTTACACCGTGATCAGCTGCAGCTGGACACAATCAGAACATGCAAATGTACATTGGCATGTTTTCATACACACGAAGCAGGCGTGTTTTCATACACGCGAATCTCTCGAAGCGAGATCCCAATTTGTTGGTCATATCCGACGTGACTTGGAGTGACCGACTGAAAGGGATCATCTCAGTTACATACAGTATGTAACCCTTGTTACCTGAAGAAGGGAACAGAGACGTCACGCCTTGTCGCCAATGGTGCTGTTCCGCTGCTGAGCAGCTGGGTCGCCGGCTCGGCTCCTCAGTGGAAAATTAAATTATGCATGCATCCGCTGCCTGTTTATACTCACGCGGTGATCAATGGCAGCTGGTTGCAATTAGTGCATGCCAATGTTCATTGGTGTGTTTTCATACACTCGAAGCGAGATACTAATTCGTTGGTCATATCCGACGTGACATCTCCGTTCCCTTCTTCAGGGAACGAGGGTTGCATACATAACCGAGACAATTCCTTGCTAATGTCACCTCTGGCTCGCTTAGTTGGGGGCACTTAATTTCTAGCGATTATCATCAATTTCATTACAAAGATCCTATTGAAATTGAGCTGATCTAGACAATCATGCCTCATTCAATAATGAAATGGCTTTAGCTGAAAATTGAGCGTTTAATCTTCATTATACAGTATATTACTGACACTCTATTATCCAAATTTGATACTGTTCAGTGCTTGACTTAATATGTATTGTTAAATACCTTTATATAAATAAAGGTGATTGACTGATTGATTATTATTTTTATTATCTTACCACAGTAAGTCCAGTTGACTTCAAGAGGGGGAGATCCACTGACTTTGCAATCAAATTGTGCTGAATGGCCCTCAATAGCCTCCAGTGCCTCCAGTTTCCGTGTAAAGAGTGGCTCCTTAGATGGAATCACCAGAAGATTAGCTGTGCAAATGAGCTCCTCTGTACCATATACACAAGAACAAGGACCACAATTAATATTAAATAATACAAAGCAAATAAGAATTACTGGGAAGAAAGATTAACATAACATAGAACTGAATAGGCAGCATAATATTGATGCATACTGTAAATGATGCAAGTTTCCAGTGCTCACTTTGGACTGTTCTTATGACCCCTACCTTTTGCTGAACTGATTTTGCAAGAATAGCTTCCACTGTCATCTTCATGTGCAGATTTGAACAGAAGACAGCATCGATGTCCATCAAATTGCATTTTACAATCAAATAGTGCTGGCTGGATCAGCTTCCCATTGGCCAGCCAATCAACATCTACAGTCTGTGGCCCAGTTATGAAACATTCAAATAAGGCTATCTCTCCTGCCTTGACCTTCACGTCCTGAATTGGTCTGGTAATTATCAGAGATGACTCAGCAGGAGCTGCTTGGCAGAAAAGAACAGTTACAAGTAATGTGTACCATCCAAAGTCCATGCCTTTGTTTAATTACTGGTATAAATTTCTACATGTACAGTATTGCTATTTATGTATATATAAAAAGGGCTTAAAAGGATAAGCTACAAGTCTAAGGCATTGATTTCATTTAAAAAAATAAAAGATTCTGTTGGTCACTAATCAAATGTAGGCAAATTTGGTCATGCTATCCTTTTCAAAATAAAAGCCTCTAAAACTGCCAATGGCTTGTTAAATATGTTTTTCTATAAATGTAATCACTGCAAAACCTTTTAATAATTAGTGAAAGAGAGAGTTGTTTGATGAACTTCATCACTGGAAAATTCAGTGCCATTTTTAATAGTGTGCAGTGTTTTAATAGTGTCTTTCTTGGTATTATCATTATATTATCATTATAATCAATATCATTGTTGTCATTAATATACGCAGACAATTAGACATACAGTGTTCGAAAGGAAAGGCCTATTTATCATATAGTCATATATATATATATATATATATATATATATATAGTCATATATACTGTATATAGATGCCATGATGTAGTTTATGATATTGTACTACCTAACTAATTCCCTTACTAACAAAAACAATTCCTTTAAGCGCCCATTATTCCATGTCATAAAATTACTATCATCATCAGCACAATAAAACACATTGTGGTACTGAATGTCAGTAATTTCATTCCACCCACTCAGTTCATTAGTGCACGTTTTATTTCCTACCATTAATGTTGTCATGGTAGTGTAAAGCTTGGCAACAGAAGAGACAAACTGTAGTGGATCTTGGCCAATGAACAAACACATCACCTTGTGGTCTCTGATCCAATCAAAGTTTTTCCACTTATTAAAGGGAGTGCCCACAGCACAGAACAAAAACTGTGGCTTAATGGAAAATTCCTGGAACATTCTTTTGTTGAAATTTGTCACACAACTGCCAACACTTGTCATGGCAATTCTTTAAAAAATAAAAAATGTCTTTCAGCTTTTATGCCCACTCTGCTTTTCTTTGGAGAAAAATGCATTGTAGATTTGCTGATACTTTGATTGTGGTTTGTATCTGGTTTCCTATGACATTAACTTCATGCTTGATGTTGCTCTTTTATGTTTTCTCAGTACAAGCATATCTAAAGTTAAAAATAGCCAAATAGAAATGCTTTTTCAGTGACAAGCTGAAAGACACTGATTAATTTATTTGTGGAACACAAGAAAAGCCAGTAATACCGAGTTCAGACTATACAATTTTCAAACTAGTTGCATCACAGATCTTTTCACACTCCAGGACACGTGGGGTAGCATTAATGCCGAGTTCAGACTGCACGATTTTAGCCCCGATTTTGAATTGCTGGCAGGTTTTCAGAAATCGTCGACAAATGCCCGAAATAACAGGCAAATCGGTGCTCGTTCATGCGAGTGACAATCACACAGTATGAACTATCAAAGATGCAATCGGAGAGAATCGCTGGCGTGTCGCCGACACCCATGAGATATTTGGCTTGCTAATTTCGATTCAAGATCATGCCGTGTGAAATGTGTTCTGACTGAAAATAACATTGGCGATTATTTACCTAACGTTAAAGCCAATGAGAAAGCAGCGGGATGTTGGGGGAGGAGTTACGAAGGTACAGAAGTTAAATATCCCTACTCTATAATCTTCTTTTCGTTGCAAATGAGCGCACATGCAGTTTGCAGGGTAAGCTTATTTTTCTTGCCATAATTTTTAATAATAATCCCAGTCTCAAGTGAGAACGCCAGTCTTGCACACGTGACCTCGCGTTGTTTCCGTGTCAGTTTCTCACATGTGTTTGGCAGCGAGACAAAGTTGTCGGCGATTCATCCTGTTGTAAAGTCCTGCAGTGTGAAACGTCTAGGTTACGAACGTAACCCATGTTCCCTGAAGGAAGGAACGGAGACGTTACATATGGGAACTCGCTAGAGAGACCAATTGCCTTTGAGCTTTAAAAAAAAGGCCAATGAATATTGACGTGCATTTGATTGCGCTCAGGTGCACCTCATCACTGCGCGAGTATAAGAGGGCACGGGCAGAATGCACATGCAGGTTTTCGCTGAAGAGCCGAGCCGGCATCAGCGCGCCCTCAGAGTCGTGGCAGGAGAAAGTATAACATCGCCATTCCCTCTTTCAGGGAACGTGGGTTACGTTCGTAATCTAGACATTACCCTTTCAGTCGAATCACTTCGACATTACATATGGGAACACCCATAAAACTGAAAGGCGCTGTCCTTCAGCACCAGATATTTTTGAGCTGCAGGCCATGTAGGGCGACAGCAACATTCCAAGAGATGTGGTCTCGGGGATATTTCTTTTTTCATCAACCCAACGCGCACTTCTAGGAAACTGAACGATGAGTAGGTATAAAAGATCGCGTCCTCAGGTCGGTGGCTGCAGACCAATCCTGGCTCTGGCTGCATGCTTAGCACGCGCTTCGGAGCGAGTCTTTTGATGGGCTGCTCCACTAAGAAGGGACCAGTTCAAAGCTCGTAGTTCAGGATGGTCTCATCCACTGCTCTTTCTGGGGACGATGGAGTGAGGGCTGTAAAACCCTGACCACAACTCGGCTGGAGGGACAGGCTCGATTGTGTCCTTCGCCAGTAGGACAATAACCTTTGCACGAGAACAACAGCATCGCTGTTTGGACGGACTGAGTGTAGCGAATGCAGTGGTGCGGGCGCCTGGCAAACTGAATCGCATAGCCAAGGCGTACCGTCCGTATCAAGAGGAGCATCTACATCTGAGGAGACAAAAAAACATTTGGGTCACATGGGATACTTTGGTCACTGGGCCCGGAGGTGATGAGAAATGTTTTTTTTTTTTTGTTAAGACTTGCTCTTTCCGTATACACAGAAACTCCCAACCCTCCTCTGCCTTGGTCTGCTCGTGAACTGTGGAGAACTCCTGGGCCAAGTCCTTGACAGTGTCGCCAAATAGGCCGACCTGGAAGGTGGGGGCGTGGAGAAACACCGGCACCTGTGTCAGATTCGGCCACTGAAGTCTCTCCTGGACCACCGTTATGGACACCATTGAGAGTGGCGAGGGGAAAATTTTAAGCGAAAATCTGCATGTGCATTGTGATCGTGCCCTCTTATACTCACGCAGTGATGAGTGCACATTCATTGGCCTTTTGTTTAAAGCTCAAAGGCAATTGGTCTCTCTGGCGAGTTCCCATATGTAACGTCGAAGCGATTCGACTGAAAGGGTAACCATGTGTGTCTCCCTGTCACCGATCTATCATGCAGTGTGAACACAGCAGTGACTTAAAGATATAAGTACGTCAAGAGAGAAGTCATGAAAAGAATAGTTTTTGGATCGCTAGGTAATAATGTATCATTATTAGACTTGTTAAGAGAAATTCATAAAACGTATTCTTTGTTGATTATAAACACTTTCATTAAGTTAAATAGTGATAACTGTCTTGCATGACTGTAATGTGTTTATATTACTATTATTATGCAATCAAAATTAAAATACCTATTGCTTGTCTTTGGTGATACTTAATAATGTTACTTTAATTAGCCTAATTTTAAATTAATATAAGATAAAATTATTTTATGCTCATATTGGCCAAACATTTTGAAGACTCAGCACATATGTGTTTATAGAATTGTATTACTATTAGAGTCTTTAGGATAAATAGGATAAATACAGTAAGTAAAGATAATGTTTCATGACAATATTTTGTAAATGTCCTACTGTAAATGAATCAAAACCAGCCAAATATAGTTAGGCATATTGTTTTCCTAACAAACCATACATCAATGGAAAGCATATTAATTTAGCTTTCAGATGATGTATGGATCTCAAGTTTCTTTTTTAAAAGGTTTTATGGTCCAGTGTCACATAGGCACTGTTAATTTCAGAGTGTCTCCACTTTTATAGTATTAGTCCTACATCAGAAGATGCCATGAGGATGAGCATAAGATCATTTTAAAGAGACCCATAACAAGCATTTAAATAATACTGCTTAGGTCTAAAATATCTTACCTCTGGGAACAGGTTTTCCCATGAGCAGCATCACCACTGATCCAGAAGCTACCGCTGAATTCTTAAGTGAAGGTTCATACATGGGACCCTCAGCTGGGTATTCTTCTAGTGACAATCAGGTAATATAGAGTGACAATAAGGTAATATATTTAATCATGAACTCATTACAACACCACAATATCTAGTCATCTGTCTTATATATATTATATATTTATAATATAATTATATATTATATAATTATATTATAATTAATTGTATATATATTTGTAGCAATCTAAATTTAAACATTATTCTAGAAACACAAAAAATTATTTTAATACATTGCTCTATTATCGCAGTAATGCGATAAAATAGGCTTCAAAGGTGTGTCTGATGTATTTTGTATTTAGATCAATAGTTAAGACAGTATTTGTGGCTACTACAGTGCTACTTCTTTAAAGGTTTTAAAGGGGTCATATGTTGTGATTACTGTTTTTCCTTTTCTTTAGGGTGGTGTATGTTGATGTTTGTTCATGTATAAGATCTGCAGAGTTTCAAAGCCTATAGTCTCCCACAAAAGGATTTATTCTATCTAAAAGAGAAGGCTGATCCAGACCTGATCAGCGAGTTTTGCACAGCATAAAGTAATGTGTCATTCTTACGTTCATGTGTACAGGGCTGGATTTATACTAACAAACATTATCTGTTTAGAGATTAACTGTGTTCTGTTTCACACTGGCTGGTTGAGTACACAGTCCTCTATCACACATACATAGAGGAACTATAATAATGTACTCTATTTGAAAAAGAATGTGTTGTTTGAACATTAAAGCATGTCAACATGTTCTGTTACACCATGATCTTTAAAATAGCATCATACGACTCCTTTAAGAAAAAGTGGCTTTTTGGAAAATGTTTTACCTCTGTTTCTTCTGATTATTTTTCCTTCATGTTTGTTAACTTCCTTTTGACCTTGATCTGCTTCATGTGCCTCTCCATATACGGGCATATTTTCAACCACAATTGTAGGAATGGTCATTTTAGGTATAAATGAGGAGTCTTTTTTCTCCTCTCTTTCCTTAAATGACTTTGGGAGCACGGAAATTGAACCAAACAACCTTGGAGGTTTTTGGGGCGCTTGCACCAAACCCGCTTGCATTATTGGTTGAGCAAGTGGTATTTCTACAGGTGATTTTGGCAATTTGCTGCACATGCTTTTCCTTGGCACCATTGGTGAACACTGTCCTGGTATTTTACTGAAAGTGATCTTTTCAGTGGCTTGCCTGTTCAACAGCTGTCTGGGCTCATAATGTTTCCGCCACTGGCTTTCTGTAATATCAGGAGGTGGATTCCTTTCAGGTTGTTTTGATTCATCTGCCGTTTTTTTTTTCTGCAGTTGTGATAATTCCTCCTGTGGCAAGGTTGACAGTTTTTCTTTTGATTCTGGTAAATCCTTTATATTAGTAGTGTCTCCAACCTTTTGAATTGCCTGGGCTGGAACTAAATCAGCGTTTCCAGTGGACTGCTTGTCGGTCTGGGTGAGCTGCTCCATTGAAAAGGATTTCTTGATATTGGACTTTCCAACGAGTCTTTTTATTCGGTGAAGCTCTTCTGAGAGTTTACTCTGAAAATGTTTCTGTACATTTGTTGACTGTTCCTCCAGAGATGATGCTTTCTGCTTAAAGAAAGACCTCTTAAGTGCCACATCACTCTTTGTGTTGTCTTGGAGCTTTCCAGATTTACTCCTACTGTCCTCAGACGATGTTCGATTGAAGCCCCATAAAACTCTCGATGAAGATGCCTTTGGTATGTTACTGCTGTATCTCTGTTCCTCAAAAGCTCTCACTTTGTCTAAGATTTTGGAACTTGCCTGTGATGCTTTTGGAGGTTGGAAGGAGGGTTTATCTTGGGAACCACTACTTTGAGATAGAGGTGAGCTTGAGATTTTAACATGTAGCTCAGCTCCATTTATGACTGTTTTGGTGCCATTGTGGGCAGCTGTTGGATCAGTTGTTGGCTCTGCATCACTTAGGTTAATGGGACCTTGAGGATTTTGGAATGGCTGGGTTTGGACAAATGGAGATGTTTCCCTTTTTATAAAGTCCAACTGGTCCCTGAAATGAGGGTGATTTTGGAAAATGTTGCATTATGACACGAAATAAAACAATAAAATGGCAAAATGGGTGAATGTTTTGTTAGTGAAGTTTTTTGAGTAAAAAAGCAAAATGGTCAAACATAGTTTTCCAATAAAACATGCATTGGAAAACATACTGTGTTGAAAGATGTAAAATATTGTTAGAGATAAATAAATCTAAATTAGACTGCCATAAGAATATAAATGACACGTACAAAGGCATGCAAAAGGGTTGTAAGAAAAAACTCATATCAAAAAATTATGCCAGAGGAGTCAAAGGATAGTAAGAAAAAAATATAACATGACATGGTTGAAAAAAAGAATTGCCATAATAAATGAAGAACAGGGTAACGAAAACTATTTTAAAATGTTTCTTTAGCCCTGTAATATAAATTTAATGCATTTATTTTGTGCTTAACTAACTTAATTCAAGTTACTTTATGCCTTTTCATGTTCAGTGTGCCAGCACTCATTCTTGAACACTGTAAATGGAAAACGTCCTTCTTCGATAGAGGCTCAAAACACTGCCATAGTAGTCACTGGCTAAGGACATACTCTCCTCTGACCCCAACGCCACGTAGTACACACTTATTTGTGAGGCCCGCACAAGTGCTTCAATCCCCAGGTGTCTGACTGGAGGGCTCTCAACACACCCAGCATTTGCTTGCCTGCTAGGCGACAGGGGATCCTGAAGACAAGGAGCTCTAGATCCCAGGGCTTGTATCTCCCTCTCCACTACTGGACCATCTCCTGGGATATGGGAAAGCACTGCTCTTCCCCTGCCTGAAAATACATAATGTTCTGTTAATGGAATATTATGTTATAGCTTTTTTATTATATTAAACTTTGTATACTATGTAAAAGGTTTGTTTCAACTGGTTAATTTGATGGATGGACTAACTTTGATAAATTTATAAATTCTGTGCATTGTTGGAGGGTTTACCAATAACATTTTAGTTCGTATTGAAGTGATTCTGAAACTGGAATGGAAACGTCATTGATGCTACAAACTGAATATTGCTGTAGGGGGGAACAAATCACTCTGTATGTTCTTACCGGTGGGTTGATTGTTGATTGCTTCCCCCTGGGGGGGCATGAACTGTTCCTTCATCTCCATGGAGACCTGAGGCTCCACACTTTCATCATCTGTACTGTTTGAGTCTAAAGAGAGTAGGTGAGGCATGTTGAAATGTATTGGTATGCAAAATCTGCAAAAAAAAAAATATACCTTTCTACCAAATATCCTTCTTAAAATAATAAACACTCTAATGATCTTTTTAAAAATTAGTCTTTAAAACAATCGGCAACAGTTGCCCAGGGGCTCAAAACACTACATTATATGTGATTCTATACCATGTTTCTTTCTTTCGAGGTTGCCCTCTAGCCATGAATATTAATGAAAAAAAAAAGAGTTCAAATAAACGTAAGAGATCTATCAATATTTCTCCAGATTCTATATATTCACAATTCCTGGCAAATATTAATAAATTACTGTCACTGAAATATTTTTTTTTTTACAATAGAAGGATCAAAAATTGAAGCATAAAATAATTAATGATGCATAGATTGTCAAGTTAAAATTTCCCAGAGGAACCTTCCTGAGGGATTAATAAAGTTCTATCTAATCTAATCTAATCTAATCTAATCTAAGTTAATCAGGCGTACATTATTTGACTAAAAGTACAAGCACTTTCTTTTTTTATGTATTTTCCTGGATATAGCCTGACAGTTTTTAGATAATATTTCTCAATAGATTAACAGAACATAGATTTACAATAAAATAATGAAAGAAAGAAGGAAAACTATGCTGTGTGCAAGCATTATTTTTCCCATAACAAGTAGTGTAGAATTTAAGTTTATGAAATTAAACTAGAGCTCTGAATGAAAACCCACAGTATACTTTACAGTTGTGTATATAATAATGCATAGTCGCAAACCCAAAACCATCCAAGAAGCCAATAATTAAAGGTGAGGATCACAGAAATGGATAACAATTACCATTGCTTTGCTTCCTGCACAAGCGAAAAACTTCGCTTCCATAACGGCAGCAAGCAGAGGTGGACAAGAGAAGACTGTTACTATAGAAACCAATGTCTGCAGACATGCACTTGTGTGGGAGCATATACATGACACACACACAAACATACACACACACATATCTAATTTTACAGGCTAAATTTTAAAATTGTATTACTGTACAGCTTCAATCAATGTTGCATTCCTTAAAGAGACCCAACAATTTGCAACATATAACAACCTATAGAAATGTGTTGTCTTAGCAGCTATTTTTAAACCTGTATAACCATCTACGCCATGATTGTTCTGCAAAACAAATTCATTCTGTAAAGTTGTGCACACACTTCCATTATTGTATTTTTTGTCTACAAATAGATTTGCGATTTTGGACTTTTCACAGTTTTGTCGTAACCAAAACACACCATGAGTGAATCTCCCAAACGTCCAGCTAGAATGCCCCGCTCTCTGGAAAGACAAAAAATACACAAAAGGCTGTCTGTTAATTTTAGGAAGTGTTAAATCGTTTTTTTAGCCTGTTTGTTGCAACCACTGGGTTATGGTGTAAATAATTTGCTTTTTATTCAACAGTGTACAATCTGTACATAAATGTATCATGATGACACAAGGCATAAATAAATACTATATGAATACTTGTGCTTTTTCCTTCCTTTGTCTCATGCTTGCAGGCTTAGAGCATTTCAAATATAGTCCTATGTTGCTACCAAGGCAACTGGGTAAAGTAGTTGTCACAGTGCCTAAGAAACTGTTTATTTTTCATTTTAAAGGCAAAAAAATTGGTATAAATGTATAAAGTGACATCGGGATTGTTTGTTTCCTTGTCATTGTATTGGTTCTACATAAACAGCTGGACATGAGGTAGCATGTAAGATACCTTAAAGAAGAAACAACAACTAAATTACTTATTTTACATTGCTACATTGTAAGTGTGATTTGCAAATCCAAGAAAAAGTCAAATTTTGTACTTTGTAAGGAAATTCGACTAATCGAATAATTCAACTCACCTGGAATCTTTTCTTTGACCAGATTTTCTTCATGGCCTCAGATGAACTTAATCTATCTTTCAGACTAAACAACAGAGCCACCTGGCCGCGTTTCTGCAGAGAATACCACTGCCTATTTCTAATCTGAATCCTGGTTATTATTGACTCCTGTGTACACTCCTAATAGTCTCAGTTATGTAGCTGTCAGAGCTTTTACCTCAGAAAGAATGTACCAAAATCCACAATTATACAAAAATCAATAGAAACAGTAGGAACATCCTCATGTGACAAAAGAGAATTCAGGGAAGAAAAAAATCTTCTCAAGTAAACAACAATATCCAAGCTCCCCTGGATCCCCTCCAGATGCTCTTAAATGACAAACTGAAATCCAAGTGATAAGATATTCCAAGGCGCAGCAGGAGGTGGAGGTCAGCTCGGTCCTAGTCACAACAGAAGGGATGAAAAATCTGTTTTTTACAGACACCCACTTGCATTCTTTCAATCCCCTTTGGAGATAAAGAAATAAAGAAAGGGGGAGTGGTATAGGACTAAAAAGACTAAAAAGAGAAACAAATAACAAGCGGCAGCTAATGAAAGAGGCAGCTCTTAGTGCAGTCAAAGCAAAAACATTTTCAGCTGCCTGAGTGTGCTATCTCTCTTTCTCTCTCATCTCTTCCTTTGTCTGTGGTGCTGGTGTGAAGAGAGAGAGACTACTGGTCTCAGCGCAAAGCATTAATTATATATTCTGTCAGGCTGTGGTGACGTCACACTACTCCCATGTCGATGGTGCTGCTGCTGGAATGGGAAAGGAGGAAAGCTGGCACAGAGCATTAACTTTTTTCCCCCTTTAGCTACTATGGCCTTATTTGCATTCTTTCATTCAGCGTTCACAATGAAAATCATATGTGCTTTATTTTGCTTATGTTTAGATGTCATTATATGTACTGGATGGAGAATGACATTTGATCTTTAGCTGGAATCATTGAAACTACAAAGACGATAATAATGTCATAGATTAATTATAATTTCTTGCAGAGGACCTAACTAGAACAATAGAACAATCCGTAAGGCAATGACATTAACCTACATTAATGCAGAAGATGGCACAATGTTAAAGCAGTTAAACTGATTAGGACTTGCCTCACAATGAATACAAAAAGTATCCAAAAGGAAATCATAAAGAAAAAACTAAAGCAATTGTAAGGTGAGTATCCAGCAGCTCCAGTCCTGCTATAGTTGAGGATTGTTATTATGTTAAGATAAGGCCAAATCTTAGAACAAATTAGACCAACCTACTTTTATGTAACTGAATTAAAAAACTAGACTTGAAGATAAAGAAGATGTTTTTTAGACTAGTCTAACCAACAACACTATGATAAAATTAAGGTATTTGGTCTTGCTACACTGCTGCTGCTGTATTGCTGCTGCTGTTGGTAATTGCTTTAGTTGTAGATTAGTGCTGCTGCTGCAAGCAAGTATAGGAATTTGCTACTGCCAGTGCATATGACAATACAGTGCTGTGAGTATTCAAGACATACTGCTGCTGCACAAATAGCATATAAAATAACCCATAGCAGATCTATACTGGTGGAGCTGGAGAAGGTGGAGGGTTTTAGAGAAACTCTGAAAGTGTGCTGCAAAAATTGAATGCTAACCGAAATATAAATGTAAGGCGGTGGGCTCATTGGCTGCACATGAACATCAGCTTGCCAAATCATTTAAATCTCTGTCAGCCTGCACCATAAAGTTTTGTGACTAAACTACAGATTTTATTCTGGAGCTTTATTCAATTGGCCCCATGAGATTTACTGGATTTTGTACTTGGATTTGCTGTTGGATTGGGGATGATTTCTTGAAGTCTCAAGCCCTATTCGGACTGGACTGGTTTTCTAAACTACATTGGAGTTTTGATTCTCATCGTCTGACATCTTTTGGACATCTCCATGTTTACTATGGAGGTGGGAGGCTCTGTTTTGTACATCTGGTTCACCTGTTCTGAATGTGTGAATTGTGTATAGTCATTCGAATTGTTTACCATAGTAAAAATTTTATCTATGGTAAAGCTATTTTTGACTTTAGAGTTGACTTTAGAATGAAGTTTGAGAATCTGAGTATGTGTTGGAGTTTTTTAAGGATGGTTAGAGAAGGCAAGGATTAGGGCTGGGCAATATATCACACAATATATTCATGCATATCTCGTCAGTAAAGCTGGTTCCTTTATTAGTGGTAAATCTCCATCACCCGTTTTCAAGTGGAGCGGCAGTTAATACAGCCATAGATAGATAGATCACTGACAAGTTGAGCAATATCGCATTTAGTTTCGCGGGCGATTCATTTGCAAAACTAAACCCAATATTGCGTAGCTTGTCAGTGATCTACAGCTCTGTGTATTAACTGCTGCTCCATTTAACAACAGGTGATGGAGATTTACTTAAAGAACCAGCTTTACTGACGAGATGTGCATGAATATACTATGCAATACACTGTGTGCACAATTATTAGGCAAGTGAGTTTTTTGACCATATCAAAATTTTATCTGTAATTTCTTACTCCAAGCTGCATAAACTTCAATGCTCATTGTATTTAATGCATATCAGGTGATGTGTATTTGTGTAACAAGGGCGGGTGTTTCCTGAGGAGATCAACACCCTATATCAAGGTGTGCATAATTATTAGGCAGATTCTTCTCCTTAGCAAAAATGGGCCAAAAAAGACATTTAACTGACTCTGAAAAGTCAAAAATTGTAAAAAGTCTTTCACAGGGATGCA
>JAUMHI010000083.1:1650584-1703259 GCA_032359435.1 Enteromius unitaeniatus | reverse complement strand
CTACACCCCCTGTTCCAGTTACTCTTATACATACTGCTGTTACAAAATGTAGCTCTGTAATTCCTGTTACATGACTAAGTGAAGTGAAAAAAGTGTTGTTACCAATATGCTGTTACGCATTTGTACTTACACACACCATTCTTAGGGTTGTTACACGTGTGTTTCCAATAAGAATTGTGAGGAAACAAAATCGACTTGTAAAATTAAAAATATGCTTTAAATGGTATCAAGAAAAACAGTGTAAATAGTGATCAAACCAGTTATCAGTCCTTCCCAAATCTGTATGATTTGTGGTCTTTGTTGGTTATCGTGGGGATACACAGTTGGAGATCAGAGGTGAAGGGTAAAAGTTTAATATGCTCGAGTGGTCATGTCCCCAGATGACCATGGAATGTCCTTTAAGGCTATGAAAGCAAATATAATGCTCTCTCAGGTTTTCGGTACACAAGCTGATTAGCAGTGTAGAGCCGCGATAAGGTTAAGACCCTCTAACATCTCCAGGAATCCCCTCTGATCCTCTTACGCTGCTGCAAACCCACCAACAGTCACCCTCCCCTCTTCAGTCGAAAGAAAGATAGAGAGAGGTCTCTATCACACACTCTGTCCTCTGATCTTTGACCGCCGCGCTCTCATCTCAGAGGGGAGCACAGGTCATAAGTTTACTTAAGACGTTTTGACCTTTACCACTCCATCCATCGTTCGCCTGGACATTTGGAAGACTAATTGCAGCAGCAACACTTAATTAGTCTTTGGGTTCAAATACTTTTCTGAGGCATCATTTGAAAAAACAAAGGCTGGTCTGGAAGAAAGCACTTAGGCAGCGTAGATAAAAGACACTACTATTACTATTTAACCATTTTTACAATAGGTGTTTTTAAACTAACTCTTTTTTTAAGAGACCGCATAAATGCAATCCATTAATTTGTTTATCACTACTAAACCAATAAAAAAGTGGTAATATATTTTATTTATATATTTAATAAAATACTATGGACATGGTCTGTAACTAAGCGTTGTCTTAAGAACAGCCAGTCAGTTAGTGCTCTGAGTGCTCGCAAGTTTTCTAAGCTGTGTGATTTTGATCCATACATCAACGGTCAGTCTGTTGGCAATGAACAAGGGACGTTCCACAAAGTTGCAGCAGCTGCATATTTTATACAGAAATACCGAAACTGAATTCCTTTGCTGTTAACAGTGTTTCCACAGAAAGAATAAAACTATAACATATAGAATGCTAACATAGTATGTGACAATTGTGGATCGAACCAAACAAAATAGTGCATTTAATTTCTTTTAAAACCTACTGACTTTTGTGTATTTACTGTTTCTGAACTGTGATTTGTAGAAAAAGTAATTAGAAAATGTCAAACTGATACGCATACCCTTCTTTGTTTCCATTTCAATCAACAGTCCACCAATCATCTCCTTTAGAAGTAGTGGATGTATTAGAATCATCAGAATCATTTGAATTGACTGGCTTTTTTTTGTTGGACAGGAGGACGTTTTAAAAAGGAGATTGTAGTGGATGGGCAAAGTTACCTCCTCCTAATCAGGGATGAAGGGGGACCTCCGGAGGCTCAGGTAGGTAGTGCAGCCACAAATACAGTGCGTTTTCCTTACAGAGGATGTTCTGACTCACCATACTCAGCTTTTGTCTTTGAGTGGCGTAGCTATAACAATATATTCGTTTTGTTTTGCAAATCTGAGTGATAACCATGATGTAATAGAGATTACATGAGGCTGATAGCATTTATTTAGACAAACTGATGCTCTGTTAGTCATAAAATACAAACAGGAAGTCTCGTGTGGCCTCTTTCTCATGGTTTGCGAAATATGAATTTTATGGTGTGTCCAATTGAGCAGAGTCAGTCATTTTGAGCTGACAGAATAGTTTATTGCAATTCTTATGGATATTCCCAGAATTATACATAAATCCTGTGAGCATTGTTTGTCTCAAAAAGTAAAAAAAAGGATAAGATAAATTATTGTATTATTTTCATCTAATAAAATCCTGTGTGTGTGTATATATATATATATATATATTTGTTTTTGTTTTTTTGCTGATTTTATTTAAAAAGAGAACAATACAATATTCCTTTTTGTACATTAAGAGATATTTACAAAAAATGCTAATGTGCGAATAATAATAAAATGAATATATAATATATGCTGTATATACTTTTTTCAAGACAAGCACATTTTTAATATTTCATTAACACTGTACTTTTTTAGGATACCTACAAATAAGATGCGACCGGTTTAAAGCTCACATTACCAATAATCACATCATAAGGAATAGGGTTGGAAAATGATGAATTACAGTATAAGGCAGTGGATTTATGAAATATGTTTAGCCTATTTTAAACAAAGGACAATGTTTCTCTCTCGCTTTCTTAATTCTTCCCACTCTCTCAATCATTCTTTCTCAGTTTGCTTTGTGGGTGGATGCGGTGATTTTTGTGTTCAGTCTGGAAGATGAGATCAGCTTTCAGACGGTCTACCACTACTATAGTCGCATGGCCAACTACCGCAACACAGCAGAGGTGCCCCTGGTGCTTGTGGGAACTCAGGGTAAGCAGCGAGGGGAACAAATAAATATATCATATGAAAACAGTACAGTTTAAGGACTAGGCACAAATTTCTTACATATTTCAGGGATTTTTGCAATCAGATATTTTAACTCATGAATTGTTGATCTGTTATTTTTTCACGTTAAGATATGACTGTGGGAAAATATTTTTTATGTACAGTAGTTTTCAAAGCATTGGGGTTTTTAAGTCTCTGATGAAAAACAAAAAAAGGTAGTTGTGACTTTTTGTCTCACAATAAAGAATTGTGAAATAAAAAGCTGAAATTGCCAGATATAAAATCAGAAGTGCGGTTCAGATTCTAAACGCCGACCCACCCCTGCCCCCCGAATTGATATAAACTTGCAACTGCAAGGAAAAAAACTGAATTTTATCGAAATTTACATGATTTTGTATCTTGCAGTTCTGAGAAAAAAGTCAGAAATGCAAAATATTTCGAAACAATTCTAAATAACCAAATTAAAATAAGTAAATGCCTAAATGTACAATCATAACAATAATATTCTAAAATATTATTGCAAATTGAATGAACTGTTTTCTACTTTAGTATATTTTAAGACATAATTCAGTTGTGCATGAGAATAAAGCATGTGTCACATGATCCATAAGAAATCCTACTAATATGCTAATTTGGTGCTTGAGAACATTGTTTTAGAGCTGCGTAATATTTTTGTGAAAACCGTGATCAATTTTTTAGGATTCTTGTTAAATGTTAAATATAAAGTTCTAATAAACAGCATGTATATTATTATAAATGCCTTTACTATTACTTTTAGCATTCATTTCTGGCTCAAACAAACAAAAATGATGTATAAATAAACAATAAGTAAATCTTACTGACCTCACACTTTTGAATATTTGAATTTTTTAAATATCAAGTAATGCAAGAACAAACCCTTCATACTACTAGTGCTTTCAATATATGACCACTAGGTGGTGCCACACTCTAATCAAAGGAAAATTAAAGCTATAGTTCATCTGCTTGTTCTTAAATATGTCCAGCAGATATTTTGATGAATTGAAATCCACTCGTATTTGATCAAATGATTTTCTTAAAACACAAAATTAGAATGTTTTTATTCTTTACTGTTCCTGACCTTTGACAGATGCGATCAGTGCAGCTAACCCTCGTGTCATCGATGACACCCGCGCTCGCAAACTGTCCAACGACCTGAAGAGGTGCACATACTACGAGACCTGTGCTACCTATGGCCTCAACGTGGAGCGTGTCTTTCAAGATGGTAAGTCTCTTAATGCTGTCCTAAATCATTTCAGGTGGGCCGGTTTCCCGGATAGGGATTAGATTAAGCCAGGACTAGACCTTTGCTAATTTAGGACATTTAGGAAACATGTCTTACAAAAATGCATCATCTGGGAGCATTTTAAGACCAAACAATGACAATAATGCATTTTAAGATATCTCAGTGCAAGCTTTTTCCAGTTTAGACAGCTCTTAACATTTATTTTCATCTAGGACTAGTCTTAAACCCCGTTCGGGAAACTGCCCCAATATGTGTGCTATGAAAAAAAGTTTTAATTTATTTGCTAGTGGGGATTAAAATCTAACATTCTGCCCAGATGGGTCAATCGCATGTCACCTCTGTTAGATTAGATTCATCGTAGTTCATGCTTGGGTAGCCGCTACTTTCGCACTTTGTAGGTTACATAAGGAACAGGAGGCAGAAAGTGCAAGGTGACTTTGCTGTTGAAGAGCCGGCCCAATCTGGCTTAATCAGCTCTTAATTACAGGCTAAATGGCCCATCTCGCCTTTGCATTGCTCTGTGTGGTGCAGAGACAGCCGTGTTGTTCTGTGTGCTGGATTTTGCTAGGACACTTTGAGAAGTAAGAGTTCAGATCTTCGTTAAGCGTCGCAGGTGTAGTGTTGTGTACTTGCTTTTAAAAACACTGTAATCTAGGAGGGATAAAGTGAGGATGAAGTTGTAAGCACCCTTTGCTCCACTAGGGGGCACAAGACTGTAAGAAATGGGACTCATTTCACAAGATTTTAAGCATTAAAGGTTTTTTTTATGGACACTTTTCTTGTTGGAAAATTGGAATTGTGTTTATAGTATGTTTCGACTGGCTTGATGCGCCGTTTGAGCTATGTTTATTGCCATACTGGGAGGTTTGGCAAGACATTTATATTTATGTTCCTGGCCAGTGCTTTGCGGCTTAAATATCTTTCAAGTGTTTTCAGGGGCATATTGTGTAAACCGCTAGTGCCATAAAGTTATAATAGACATGTGCGATTGGAAAAGTATGCTAAAAATTCCTAGAAGTACCATCACTACAGCCACTAATGTTAGTTTTATAACTAACGCACAAAATGAAAAGTATACTTTAGGAGAAGTCGCCGTTCCCCATGTTATGAATGAACAATGAATGAAATTTGCACCCTCTGATTGTTGTATCTCAGCCAAATGTTTTCTTATTATAACAAACCATACATCAGTGGAAAGCGTATTTATTTCAAATGAGGTATTAATCTCTGTAAAAAAACAAAACTGAGGGTCACATATTAGAATGATATCAGAAGGATCATGTGACACTGAAGACTGGCGCAATGCCTGCTTTTCATCACACGAGCAAAGAACATTTTAAAATTTCAAAGGAGTTATGTTTACTGTTTTTACTTTTTGGTCAAATAAATGCAACCTCGATGAACACATGACACTTGGAAGCACACTAAACAAGCACATCTCTAATATTAGTTCATGAAGAATGTATTAATACTTTGATGAACACTGTCAACTACACACACCAGCAGCAGACACGTATTGATAAACACTTCATTATGAGTGTCAGCCCTCATAAATGAACCGTCAGGTTATTTCTTAAAGATTGGTTTGAATGGATCTGGTTTTGCTATCCCCACTGAGGAATAAAAAAAGATTGCCTGAACCTGGCCAAGTGTGATCTATCATTTAGAAAGCTGGAAGAGTCTGAGCTGGATGATGGGTTGGAGATGGTTAGGGCCTCTGAAAACAATACTAACAAATCTAATCTCGACAGGAACAAGCATCCGTTATATAGACATGAAGAAACATGAGAAAACGTGGAAAGAAAAAGAAAAACACGGACACTTTTCTAACCTTTCCCTGAGCCCAAATGATTTTTCATATTGATATTTAGTGAATGTGATTTTTCTAATGAACTTTATCTTGTTTGTTATGTGTGTTTTATGTATTTGTACACATGTGTGTCTGTGTGTGGCAGATGTACGCCGCTCTTCGAGGGGTTGTGCAGGCTGAAGTGTTTAGAGCTCATCCAGGAGGGAGATTTACACTCTAAACGCTCAGCTATTATCTTCTTAATTATTACACTGTTGGCTGCAGCCAAGACTGCTGTAATTTAACTGTGTGTGTGTGTGTGTGTAAAAAGAGTGGGTGCATGTCTGTATGATGGCCAAGCTCATCAGTAGCACTAAATGAGAGCAAGAAAAGGCTAAATTCCTGATCATTACTGACGCTGTCTCCTCGCATTTCTCATTTCATTATCCTCAATTAATCATGCATTCTAATTATCCACTGTAGTGGAATTTATTGATGAGTAGCAAAATGATTATTTTAATGTTTTGTGTTGCATTGATAGCATAAAACACACCTCTGGGCAGTTGCTATATGTGTGTGTGTGTGTGTGTGTGTGTGAGTGAGTGAGGGTTTATGTCATTTTGTTTGCCTGATTTGGGCCTATTTTTGCATAAGAGCTATTGCATGAGCTGTCATTACTACACATGTGACCATAATTAGAGTTTTAATCATTGGCTCACTGCAGATTTACAGGCTCTGTGTGATTTTGGAAGAGAACTGGACAACAGCAGTTGATATTTAAGTTGATCGCCTCGAAGTAGAACCCATATGAACAGATTTGTAGTCTGTTTGGCTCCGTAATCATATCACACGTGAAAAATGGCATTTTTAGAATTGAAATGAGAGCGAAATAAATCCAGTTCAAATATTTCATAAATACTAAATCATGAGGTAAAATATAGTATAGCTCATTTATTAAAAGGTGTGCATTTTGCAAAAGTATTTATAATATCAAAATCAGATAAATAAAGAAAATGGTTTTCGTAGTTGGACTTTTGTTCATTTTTTTAATTAAAAAAACGTTTGTGCGCCCTTAATGTATTTAAATGAGAGAGAGATAAATTAATTAAATTTCCTGTTTTTTTTTCTTAGAATGATATAATGTAAAAAAAAAAATACATAAAAATAATAAACAACATAATAAAACAGCAATATAAGATGCCTTATCAAATTTTTGCTTAGAAATAACTGACTGATATATATATACATACTCATGGTTGTACCAGGATCGTTCTGCTTTGTTAGTTTTCTCATTGATTTGAGAGATTCAGTGGAGTATTAATGAAAGTGCAGTTTATCAGGAAAATAGATTTTTTTTTTTCCCTCTTCTTTTTTTTTTAAAGCATGATTCCCATTGATTTGCAATGCAGTTTTATGCATGTTTGATCACCCTGGGTTACTTTCTGTCACAATCACTTATTACTCTCTCAAATTCATAATTCCTAATGGGACAAAAGTCTATATATGTACACAAGTTTGCTCATGTTTAAGAACAGGGCTCCGGCTCCTCATGGCCTTTTGCCTCTAATAAATGATAATTGTCTTTGGTTGAGCATTCAGTAATATAATGACCTGAATTGCCATAAATCAAATAATGCAGACGAGCGAGTTGCATTGCTTTCCCAGAATCATAGAGATGACAACACGCAAATAACAAGAACATTAACCATTAAAAATAATTGGTGCAGTAGTTATCTGCATTAGATTTATGTAACAAAGTGTTTACGAGATGGCCAGTGGATAAATAAAGTGAGGCAATTTATTTGGTCTGGGTCAGCTGAGGGTTTGCTTCAGTAGGTCACGTGTCTATGTGTGTGTTTTGGGCTTTCTTAAATGTGCCTTGTTGTTTAAATAGAGTCCGCCGCTCTGAGAGTGTTTGTGGATGTGGCTGCGTGTGTATTTCTACGCCTGCAGAGTGTGTGGATGTGTTTGTCAGTGGTTCTTCGGTAGAGGTGAGGGGTCCTGACAGCTCCCCAGCCTGCGTCCATCAGCTTGCTAATTTAATTATCCTAATTACCCCCCCCTCCCCATTCTTCCCCTCACGCTAGCTGACTTGTCACAATGTCAGAGTGAGGATGTAGAGCTTTGTTAGCGTATGCTAACATCTAACGAGGTCTGCTGTGCACTTCCTCTCTCGCTCTCTTACAACCTCTTTATTTAGATCTGTGTCTGTTATGTGGGTTACTCCATCCCAGAATAAAAAATTTGGTCATTAATCACTTACCGCCACGTCGTTCCAAACCTGTAAAAGCATTGCTTGCCCTCGGAACACAGTTAAAGATATTTTGGATGAAAATAGCTCCATAACTTTATAGCTCTAGCTTCATAACTTTATGGACATTTTTTTGGATCTTGCTAACTAAGGCTGCATTTATTTGTTCAGAAAGAAGAACTAGTAGTATTGTTAGATATTAGCTTTTAAAATGCCTGTTTTTTAATACTCCCAGTGCTTTAGTGTCACGTGATCCTTCAGGAATAATTCTGATGTGGTGTTACGTTTATAAATCATTTTTATGGAAACTCTGGCGTTCATCAAATTTATTTGATGTTCTGTTCTTTTAAATGAAAGGGTTCTTGCTGAATAAAAGTGATATAGTGATATCGTAAAAAAAAAAAAAACTTACTGACTTGTACTTGTTAGTGCTTATATGAAAATGCACTAATTCTGATGATATCTTAAAATAATCATAATTGTAATAATTTGGGGGATCTATGTGGATTTGATAGTTACATTGCATGCAATCATAGCACTTTCCCCATCCGCTTTCAGATTGTCTGAACGATTTGTGTTTTCAAGAGTTCATTCTCAAACGATTACATTCATTTTCAGAAATAATATGTACATTCACTACACTGAAATCCATGTCTTATTGTATTAATGTTATATTTGAGGGAAGAAACAAAACAAAACAAACAATAAAAAAATAATGCTTTTGGTTAATGGATTCAGAATGGCTCGGTAGGACGTGTGTTGTTATTCCTCAGAGAAAATAAGATATATATTTTTTCAAACTTTGGTGATGGAACGGTGGATGTATTTCTGTTATGTTTAGAAGGTTTGGTAACACTTTATTTTGCAGCTACACCTTGTTAGCATGCATATTACTAGCGTGTTAGCCATTTATTAGTGCTAATTAAGCCTAATTGACCTTATTCTACATCCATAATCCTACCTAATACCTAAACTTAAATACCTAAGCTATTAATAAGCAGCAATTTATTGAGGGAAATGTTGTAGTTAATAGTAAACAGGTGGTACCTATTCTTAAATGTTACTGAAGTAATTGTCTTTATTTGGGCTGGTCGTGTACCACCTGAGGACCCTGTCAGGAGTCAAGGCTGTCCGATGAGATCAGTGCTTGTGTGTACGTTTGTGATGGATACCGAGTGAAACAAGCTGTCAGCATGTCATAACTATCACCTGTGGCTTTAATTCCCTGCATGCAGCATGTAAACAGTTGTGTTTTATGTGGATACGAGTCTGTGTTTACACAAGTGTGTATTCCATGTCTTGTATAGCAGGTCTAATTACCGAACAGTAAGTGCAAGAGCTCTTTGACCTTTATTCAAGATTCCTGGCGGGCGGCTCATCTTCCCCGCTCTCCACCGACTCATTAGTTAATATTTATAGCACACTGCTTCTAACCACTCTGACAGCAGCCTAATGAACGTACCTGTGGCTTTATTTAGTCCGACTTACCTGTTCCGTCCATCCTTCGTGTGAACAATGCAGTCTCTTTTCCTCTTATTTCTCTCTGGGGGTTGAGAATAAAGGTCAGTCTGTTGTATCGGCTCAGTGTTTAGAGGAGAGGTCACAACCTGTGTTGCAGAGTCGGGGGTCCAGGTCTTTGTTCAGCAGGGTTTTGTGATCTGTTGACCTTGACCGAGTGTTATTTTGTGAATGAATAAATAGCAACATGACCAATAATTAGAAGAAGGTAATGGCGGTGGATTATTAGTACAAACTGATGATTATCTGATAGGACAAATCAACAGATGTGCAGAAATGCGATTGATACCGATGCGCACACACACATATATATACATACATTAGAGAGAGAGAAAGGAAAAGAGAAATATTTTTTTCAACACCATGTCATATTTTTATAGTTATAAATACCATTTTATCAAAATAAGTGTAAATAAAGCTGCACCTTGTGTTCAAGAGAACACAATTCTTAGCAAAATAAAATTGAATTTATATGAAAAATGAAGAAAGTAAAGAATTCACCCTCATGATTTTCTAAACCTGTATGACTTCCTGTCTTCATTCTAACATAATAGAAATTTTTATATGAATTTTAATATGTTAATCAATTATTTAGTTTGATAAAATTTTAAATGAATACAAATAAAAAGTTGTTTTATACACATTGTGGAAATGTTGTTATAGCTGTAGCAAGTTTATTTAAAAGGTAAAAAATGACATTGTATTGTTTCTATCCTGCGTTTTTAAAAATGAATATTCGGGTGTCTCCAGTTTGTAGACATGGATTAAAACCCGGCTGTTGATATCCACTTTGTCCCTAATAACTGTAGAATGTATAATAATGTCGTAAAATGTATTCTAACAGGATATTTTGCAGATTTTTATAAGTGAGTAAATGTAACACTAACTACTGACAAATGTCAGCAGTGTATTATACAGCTGGAAATATTGTTAATGGCTTTAACGCTAGCTGATGTTGTACAAAAGAGTACAGCTCCAGTGGGGTGGATGGTGATGGCTATGGCTGTCTGCGGCGTTCAGGCCACCTGCTATAAATCTGATCAAACGAGAAATGTTTCCGGCAGGATAAATGGCTGCCTCTCACAGGGGAGCCAAGATTGATAGTCAAAGTTAAATTGTATTAGCTGTGCAGTTTAAATATTTAACCCAGTCTTATCATAACTGCTCTTAACACTTAAAGTAAAATACAGCAGGGGTGTCTGGAGAGGGTTCTGTGGACATATATCTCTCACCACCTCCATGCTCCTGCAGTGCTATTGTCTAATAATACTTAAATGGCTTGACTTATTACAAATGTTCATTATGAAGCTCTGGAAAAGATTCTGGGTAATAACAGAGTCACTGGTAAGTGTTTTCAGGAGGGCCGCTGTGGGTTCGTGAACTGCATTGCTATTAAAGATCAGTGACAGTGCTCTTTTTCGTACGAATCTCTTCATACAAAAATTCCTGTCTGTAAATGTAACAGTGGCAAATGCACAATGGCTTGAATATGGTGTTGCCACATTGAGCATATTTTTTATTTCTGAATTAAACTTGAACATGAAATAAAAAAGTCAGGTGTTTATAACTGCCCTGATGTCATAATGAAGAAAAAAAAACTCATTTAAAGAAAAAAGGAAAAAAAAACTTTTGTCCGTTAATTCAAAGTCATGCAGTGTGACCTAAAGGACTGGTGTAACCACACACACACACACACACACGGAAATTATATAATGAAGAGAATACTTGCAGACCTTCACAAGTGTGTTAAAATAGTAACACTTTACAATAAGGTGCTATTTGTTACCATTGTATTAACTAACATTTTTAATGTTTAATGTAATGTTAATGATAATTCTTTCGTGAAATGTTTTTACCTTATAATCATTCTTACAATGAATGGTTTGGAAGTAATTAAGATCTTTATTCACCCATTCAAGGAGAAAATCAGTCAACCTGAAACTAGAAAATGCTATTTTACAGGTTTTTCCAAACTATTTCAAATCAGTGATTACATTTCTAAAAAAAACTTTTGACCTCGATATTTAAAACGTTTCCTTTTCTCTATTGTGGACACTCATATTTGTCATCGCCCCTTAACCGTTTTCGTCAGCGCTGTTGCTGCTTCTCTTTACTCTCTTTCCTTTCAAATGAGAGGAGATGCTCGTTTATGATTATAATTAGCCGATTAGCGTGGTAGCGTGTCACGACGAGTCTAAATAAACACAGCTGCACAGCGTTTCTGCCGGAGCGGCAGATGGGACAGGAAGAGCATGCGAGTACTGCGTCGAGAGAATTTTTTAGCCGAGTAGCATGGCGTTTGCCCTTGGACACTGCTCTCTCACCTGAAGGTAAATGTTTATGACGGAATCATCATTAAAACTCAGACGTTTAATAGGTCCAATTAAAACAATGACTTCATTTACAGCGGGATGAGAGCCGGCCCTATTTATTGGGAGCTGGAGTAATGAGTTCTGGGCACTTGGACCGTTAACTCCCTCCTGACTCACTTTGGTTTGAGGAAGTTTTTGAACACTAGAGGGCGAATGTTTGAGGCTCACGGGAAAACCAATCTAAACACTATTATGAGTGTTTAATCAGAGAATTTCAATTTTGAGCTGACAGTTCGCAACTTAAGAGTAACTGTCGAGTTCTGAGAGGGAATAAAAAGCCACTCTCTACTCTTCTTTCCCCCGCACGTGTCTGTTTTAAGGGATTTATGGGTTAAAGAATGAGCTCTTCTCCGTAAGCTTCTCTCCACATGATGGGATCAATGTCGTTAGCCACGAGATGACGAAACGGTAGAACATCTCTTGGCGGGCCAGGCGCAGATTGCCACAGGGGCCGTCAAGCAATCGATAGCGACAGAGGCGAGCGATTGACTGACGCCGCCCTTTTCCTGGCACGGGCAGAGCATCGAGGGAAAAGAGAAATGGACGAGGGAGGGAAAATGTTGAAATAATGGGCCTTGGAGCCTTTGAGAGCAGGGCGAGTGCCGGCCTGTGGAGGAGAGTGATGGGCGAATTAGGGGCGGCTTGGGTTAGTGATTCTATACACACTCTCATGAGGGGTAATGAAGTGGACCACTTTACCCGTCTGACTATAGACTGAACTGCCGCTGTGTTTACTTCAACAGTTTTTTGCTGCTGGACTTTTTACATAACACATAACGTCCCCCTAACCTTTTCAACTTCTTTGTCATTTCAGTGGCTCAGAAAATAGTTGCGACCCGGAAGAAACAGCAGCTGTCAATCGGACCCTGTAAGTCACTGCCTAATTCTCCAAGCCACTCCTCCGTCTGCGCAGCGCCTGTGTCCGCAGTGCATATTAGCCAGGTGAGTCTCCCACACTTAACACAGTGGAAAAACCTTTTTAGATGATTGTGTAGAGCCAATTTTAGTTTGGAACCCAAAAACACCTCTTTGTCTCTCCCACCCCCGCAGACATTAATCCTCTTCCACATGGCTCAATCCTCATTGATTTCTCATTAGCAGTGTACAAGTGAGCCTGTGTTTGTGCAGCCAAGCTTAGAAGGGCTTAGAGAAGCTCAGAAAAACAGGAGGCTTGTGGCGTTTCTTTGTAACGTGAGATTATTTTCTTGCTTTGTTGTGTGTGTTGCAGACCAGTAATGGTGGAGGCAGTTTGAGCGATTACTCTTCTTCTGTGCCATCCACTCCCAGTACCAGTCAGAAGGAACTACGTATCGATGTACCCCAAACTGCCAACACCCCTACGCCCGTACGCAAACAGTCCAAACGGCGCTCCAACCTCTTTACGGTCAGTCTGTTCTCCTATTAGACATATAGGCATGATTGTAATTGTTAATTAGTGCATTAATGTTAGTAACGGCATTATGACTCAGTAACGGCAGTCAGTTTCAAGGAGTTACCTAATTAAAATAATACATTAAATTAATTAATATATAAAAAAATGTTCATTCGAAAAATAACTATATATATATATATATATATATGTATGTATTCATTAGTGCTGGGCAATGACTAATCATGATTAATCGCATCCAAAATAAAAGTTTTTTGTGTGCATAATGTATGTGTATAAACTATGTAATTTTATGGCAGACACATACAGTATATATTTAGAAAATATTTAGATGTATATATTTATTCATATCTTTTATATTATATATAAAAATGTTTAACCCTTTCAGTGGTGAGTTTAAAATATTCCAGCAGTCCCCAGAGTGAGGTTTTTTTTTTAGGTTTGCCCTTACTGTTTCCATGCCGACATGTCATGCTTGTCACGTGATACACAGCGACCACAATAGCGCTGCTATGTGACGCTTTTATTTAGTTTTTACTATTTAAAATAACTTGTTTACCACGTCATGAACAATATGATATTCTGATTCCCAAATATGTGTAAATGAGTGTGTTAAACACAATTAAACACCTTTATAAATATTTTAATGCATACTTTTATTGTGCTATGATGCATTTAGTTGATTAAAAAACCATTAAGAATGTTGCAAAATATTGTTCTTTTGAACTTTACCACTTTTCCACAAAAATATCAAGGAGCACGATTGTTGTCAACCAATAGTAATAATGTTTCTCAGTATTAATTTGTATATATATATATATTTTTTTTATCAAACCCATGCAGCATTAGTAAAAATCTTCTAATGGGGCTTCTTTAAAGAACATAAAATTAAATAAGTCTTACTGACGTAAAAAATTTTAATGATAGCGCAAGTACTGTATATAGTTATGGTTATTCACCAATTAACATATATTAGCTCATATATTATTTCATTTGATTAATTTTCAATTTCCAAGTGACTTCTTCAATTTATCCATTTCATATTTAATATGATCAGTAAAGCCTGTCGTTCTTCTGGTCTTGTATGCTCCTTTAGTAGTGCACATGTACCACATGTCTTGCTTTCAAGAAGTTGTGGGGGTGGGGTCACGTCAAGGTCAAGATGACCCCTCCCACACACCCTTGACTTTTGAAGTCATGTGTGTGCCCTGCACTCAAAACCAGATCTAGTCTGAAGTCAGGCTCAATTAGCAGGAAGCTCGCCTTTGACTAAAATGATATCTTCTCCCCCACAGTCTCGGAAGGGAAGCGAACCAGACAGGGAGAAGAAAGGAATGGATGGCCGCGCAGACAGCATTGGAAGTGGCCGCGCTATCCCAATTAAACAGGTAGGGTCTGGCTGGCCGTCTGGACTGGTATAATTGGAGTCCAACAGTGGCGTATTGTGGACGAAGGGGTCTCAGATCAGTACGCAGACCCGCGCGAAGCCCGTTTGATGCCATCTCCTTGATTAACAGTGAAAGCACGCACTTGACATCAATTAGAGCCAGGCTCTCCCGTGTGCTGAAATGAGATCATTAGGATAAGAAGTGGGAAGGGATTTTTCTCTCCTCAATGCACCCCCCCAGCCAAAACCCCTACCCCATCTCACTCTCCCACCTTCTTTTTCCCTGTCAAACGAGGGGATAGAAAAAAGCTAAGAGGGCCCTAATGAAGTGCAGTCTACCAATCTGCATACAGGCCCCCGTATTTCCCATAAGCCCTCCCCGAAAAGCTCGGATTGGGTCGTGAATAAGCTGTGCGCGTGGGGAGGGTGAGAAGCAGAAAGTGATGTGAAGAAGACCCTGTCCATTGCACTGTGGGAGAGATTGTTTGACTTGGCCTTAATTTTTCGCAAACAAGAGTGCGTAGCGAGAGAGTAAAGGAGAGCGCTAGGTAGCGTGGGGGTGGGGGTGGGTGTTGGGGGGGATCATTCTCGGCGCATCTCAGCTGGAGTGAAAGAATCAGGTAATTAGCGGCACTAATCGTGCCCTCTCATGTCAGCGCCGTGGCCTTGTTTGTAATTTTCTAATGAACAAATTGCATCTCTGATTAAAGCTGCCTTTAAGTGAGATCTGTGTTTATTAGCGTGCCGCAGTGGAGCAGTGCTTCCGTCGTCCACCGTACAGCACAGCTGGCGTTCAAGAGCGTAGATGAAGACCTTTTGGATGTGTGGGATGCATTCGAAACCCGCTGGGTTCGCATCAAGAGGCTCTGTAGGAGACGGGGACATTTATACAAGACACCCAGGCAATGAAACGGCCCTCTTTTCTGCAAATTAGACATTGGAGAATACATTGCGCCTTCACTGGCATTGTATATGTGGCATCATAATTTGGATGATTTTTTATTTATTAAAATTAGTTTAAATATTTGCGGGTTCAAAAATATTAGGATGATGACCATCCTAATTTAAGTAGCAAATAAAAGAAATACTGTAGCTTGACATAACATTTTTTTTAGAGAATTTCTTATTATTTCAAAGACATCTGTCTGGAAAATGTAACATGCATGAAAAAAAACAGGAAATAAGCATCCTATATTATATAATGCGTTCTGTATCAAGATCATATAGAGGACCCCTAAAGACCCTCATGCTGTAAGATGTTTAAACATTTCTATAACAACACTTTTTTTTTTTTTTTTTAGATTTTTATTCAACAAGGACGCACTGAATTGTTTAGACTTTTATAATGTTAAAAAATTATTGTATTTCAGCTAAAATATGTTTGAACTTTGTATTCATTGAATCCCGATTTATTTAAATTTTTTTCCACAAATGATAATGTGTTCAAGGTGTAAGGACAATATGTTATAACATAATCACATAGTAATTAAATTTGTAAAGAGTACATTTCAAGAACCTGGACATGATTTAAAATAAATTTACATAAGATTTTTTCCTTTTCAATGTAATGTCTTTTATATGTCCTGCAATAGACTTCATAGCAAAATCTAAGCTATGTGTATAAATGGAGTAAGTCTTTAGTTTCGACTTCCCTTGATTTGATAAATAGAACTCTGAATTTATTATAGATTTATTACTGATTCGGAAGGTAGATCTTGAAAACACTTTTGGAGATGTTTGCCCTTTTCAAGCAAATGTTTGTCTATTGTTACCTACATGGAAAATAACTGCCTAGGAGAATTACCAAGATGGCCGCTGAGCGATCTGCCTGAAAGGGACTTTGGAGGTACTTCTTTTTCGAGGCACACAAGCGAGTGCTAATGCTGCCAGCAGTGATCTCTCACCTCCTGCGGCTCTATTTGCATAAATCCTGTTAAAGTCAGTGGCGGTTAATGAAGAAGAAATGAGGCTGGCCCGGCTACAGCGGTGCTGAGAGCAGGGCACCACGCTAGTGGCAGATGGGAAGGCTGAGCCGTAGCAGGCAGCTGTGCGGAGGAGAGAGCAGCATGCAGTTTTAACTATGATCTGACTCTCTTCCGACTGGGCTTGCACTGCGGCTAATTTGTATGTGCGATGCCAAGAGCGATCAAGACGATAGCGCGTGTTCTCAAGAGAGATCAACCGTGTTCTACTACTTCAGCGCATGTCATTTACATAGATTACGTTTAGAATATGTGCTTGATTAAAGTAGGGAGTCGTCATTGTGTATACTAGTTGATATAGGTTCAGAAAGAAAAGTTTTATTTTTAATGTCGCACGGGGGGGCCTGGCACAGAGCCATATCTCTGAAGCATCTTGACACTGCAGGTACATAAATGAGGGATTCATTTCCCTGGTGTCAGACAGAGCCTGCCCTAAACTTCCTCGCTCACGCACACACTCTTGTGCTGATCAGAAGCCCCATCGGTGGCCGTGTCCCTCATCTCGTGAGGAGATCAATCAGCCAGCGCAATCAGAGCTCACCGGTCTATGCAGTGTTTCAGTTCTCCCTGCTATCTCTCGTTCACTCAGTACTGTTTTAGATTCATGGTGGTGCAGACTTTTTTGCATTCCCTTTGCTGACTTGTTGAAATGAAATGTTGTGAAGTAAAAGGTTTAAGTAAGATTGCACATTTTGGGGCGAAAATCATTTCTTTTTCAGGTAACACATTAATATAGGACCCAACTGGTTGATTAGCATGCCTATAATTGGCTGTTTATTAGTACTTATAAAGCACACATTCTGTATGACCATGTTTTACATCCTACAACTACCTTACTAACTATAAATAAGCGACAAATTAGGAGTTTGTGTAGGAAAAATTAAAGGTTTGTTATGCAATGTGTGATGAACGGATATTGCTCCGATATCCAGGTAAAATAAATCAAATCAAATCAAAAAAAAAAAAAATCAGTTACATTGTACTTGTACTTACTGTGGATTCAGATCTTTTTCTTGTTTTACTTGTAATCTTTTTTTTACTTTACTGTTTTTGGAACCAAATCAACATGAATAACCAAATAATAGCAAAAATAATATACTTTTTAATGAATAGACATAATAATATTAATATAATAATTTATGAATATGTATTCATATTATTATATTGTGAAATACAGTTTTTAAAATAAATGGTAATACAGAAATAACACAATTCTTCACAATTGCTAATAGTTTTAGTTCATGTTATATATATATATATATAAATGTTTTTTCAAATTACTGTAATACACTAAAATAAAAATGTAATTTAATAAAAAATAAGGCGTCTTAATTCACACTGTAAAAGAAACTTCTTTTTGTGTAGAATTGAAGCAAAACTTTTCAGTAATCATATCAAGCCAAATCATAATTTGTGTTTATTTATTTATTTGTTGTGCATCTGTAGAAGTTTGTGAAAGATGTGTGTAGAATTCTGCAGACTTGAATGGCAACCCATTCTGTGTGGGCCTGCCCATTTGTCCTTTAATCAAACTTAGTTTACTTTATAAAATCAGTTTGATTCATGGCATCTCAGAAGCTCCCCAGCCTGTATGGAGACACAAGCAGCAGTGGAGCTGCTGTCCAGAATCCCTCCATCAGATCAGTGACTGCATCTGCTGCAGTGGCATTTCCCATCTAATTGGGCGCTACATTCAGGCGATGAGTGTTTCACCAACAGTATGAAAGCGGCCCGGGCGCGTCCCCTCACAGACGATAACGCAGCCGAGCAGTTTGCGCTCAGAGGCATGGGGCAGATCTTCGCTCAGGAATTGGATGTTAATTGATTTGATAATTCCCTGTGGTCTTTCCTCTTACGCGCTTGCGTCTCTCTCGATCTGCCTCCTCGCCTCTCACTGGCCGCAGCAGGCTGCTGGGCGTTAGACCTGCTCTCCAATTAGCGTGTGCGGGCATGTTCACTTCCGAGTCTACCTGCCTCACATTAACACCTCTTCACTGACCTCTTTTGGTCCAAGAAAGTGGATTTTACAGATTTAGCTGGAAATCCCTCACTCCTGGCTCTGCATTAATGACTGGCCTGAACTCTTGGGCACTGGTTCTCAGCTGCACATTATCGCCGACCCGGCTGTTGATGAAGAACGTTAACTTGTAATCTCTTTGGCAGATGTCTGAGTGCATTAGATTTATCGCTCAGCTGTTCCTTGAAGGTATGGCCATAATTGTTAGTCAGTTACTCACACACGGATGCGTCTTGAACAAAATCGATTGCTTTTGATGCTTTGGATTTTGTGTTCCACTCAACACTCTTAACAGATAAAGTTTACAAAAGGGGGGTTTTCCAGTGAAACATTTATAAAGAACCATTTCCGGTTTTAAAGCAACGGTGTATAAACTTCAAGTGAAGTAATTTAGAACCAAATAGTACAATATTAGGATAACACTTTATTTTGATACACTTTAGACGTTCAACTAACAGTAAGTAACTGAAAAGCTGATAAACTGTAGTCACACTACGATTTGTCCATGATCATTACATACAGTAACTAGTAGGTCTGATGTGGAAATCTTCTGGTTTGCTACAAAAATAAAAAAAACTCAACACAATCTCATATCAATTCTATGTAACGATTTTACATTTTGGTGGCTAGTTTTGCTGTCTATACTGGATGCAGCATGACGCGACAACTATTATGTTCGGTGTAGGCATGGTGTAAAATCTTATGATTTTGGACATTTCCCTTAAGTAGACAGCACATATTTGCATATTCAACCAAATGCCGCTTCCAGCAAGAACTATTTGAGTATATCGAGGCCTTAAGTGTAAAGAACCTTTAAATAATCTGAAGAACGTTCTTTTTTTTTTCAGTATAAACAATCATCTATGCATCGGAAAAGTTCCATGTAGGTTAAAATAATGAGCCTTTTTTTTATAAGAGTGAAGAAGGCTTGGTAATTTATTTATTTTTTTTGTGGGTGTTACTGCGACACCTAGTTCTTCCTTATAATCCCAGAAATTCACAAAAACAATGATATAAAAAAGGCGTGAACTAATTCAGTTGGCTTTTTTTTTTTACCATGTATGTGCGCATGCTAGTTTTTTTCTTTTTTAGACCTTGTCGCAGTTTATTTGCCATTCGCTGTGATCTCATTACGAAGGTTATTGTCCTGACTCCTGAGCTGAAGGTTACACTCTCAACATGGCTCTCAGCTACAATAAAACCTTTGTAAAAACGCCTTCATTAGAACATGCTCCTCATTAAAACACGCAGACGGCTCGGTGGACAGTAATGAGGCTGGGGTGGGCTTGCACTCTCCAGCAATTAGATGGCTAAAGAGGAGCGTTTTCACCGCCGTCTCCCTATGGAGGGCTTCAAACCGGCCTCTCTGAGCCCCCCGAGTGGGTGTAGGGAGGTCAGATGTGTCACCTGAATTTGCCATGACAACTCTCGCCTCTGCCAATCACAGCCTCCTTTGACCCTCTGCCTTGTTCTTAATATGACTGTTTGTCCAATCACCGCAGAGATCCCGATTGTTTTGTCGTCTATGGTATATTATGACTATATTATGTTGTTTGTTTTGACTGGTGGTCATTTTAATGGCTTTTAGTGATTTATTTTAAAATGGCTCATTTAAATTTGTCAGAGGCCACGCTGAACGGTGATTATTTTGCCGGAACTTTGTCAACTTGGCGAGCTCTTTGGATTGTCTGTAGAAATAGTTTAGTTTGATAGAGTTGTTTATAGCTTTGTTCAGAAACTAATGTTACTCTAATGATCGCCAGCTTTGTTTACTGACCCTGTGCAGCCCGGAGTCTGCCGACATCTGTTCCACGTTCTTAATTAGCCGATTACCGCGCACGCACACATCTTTGTTAACTATGGAAAGGCATTTTGACACAAGCTTTAATACAAATTAATTTTCATCTAAATGGTTGCAGTAAGACTAATGTCTGCAGAAGAGTCATCTTCATGTCAGTGTTGTACCTACTGGTTTGCGGTATAAAATTGTAGTGCGGTTGTTTAAAAAGAAAAAAATATTTTTATTTTTTGCCAATTTCAGTTCTGAATAATCATTCTCGTAAAAAAAAAAAGAAGTTGATTATAAGTCAAATAACTGACTCTGAATAATAAATCATACTAAACAAACAAAAAGAAAACAAAAGAATAGAAAAATGAGCTCTAAATAACAACTGTAATTTTTAGTGTTGATTTATTTCCAATCCATACTACTATTGTCTTTCATCACAGTTGTTTTCTTGCCAGTGCCTGATTTTTTTGACCATCCACTTGTCATCCTCACCGATGTGTTCTCAGAGCTCAAAATTAAGCATTTAGACTTTTTCCATGTTTGGTGGTCCAGAGTGAAACTCTTTACGCGTTACGTTTTACTGTGCATTGCTCTCTTCAAATTTCCGTTTAAGAAATACAATGGCACTCAAACGTCTCTCTCCTCATCATAAAGGGAAATTAGTATCATGGTTGTAATTGCATGTTCTGGTGCGTAGATGAGCACTGAGCTGTGCACGTTTGACGAAGTTCTGCCCCCTCAGAGCAGGGGTGCTTTGTAAGGAGTTAAATTGGATGGTTAATTCGGGTGTTATTTACCCTGTAATTCATTAGCTTGGCCCTGCCATTGGCAGCGGGCAGGCTGTAATTTCACGCTTCGCAATAAAAGATGTCTCATAATCTGCTTCATTTAGCACCGAAAGAATTTAATGAAATTAACTGCAGCCCTAATTAAGACGGTGAATATTAAAGACCTGCTATCAAGCCTTTAACGAGTGTGACATGATCCGCCTTCTGTGGGATTGGAAAAATATCATTTCCCAGGGAAAGGTTGTCGCTGCTCCGAGCCATTTTGGCCAAGATGGCATTTTTGTCATGCACACTAACCTCTCGCAAATTAGATTTTTTTCTTCTTTTCCCTGTATAATTTTAGCTTGAAAATAATTTAACCAAATACACAAACATCAATCAGGGCTCTGTGTTTAGATTTGGCTAATCTCTTGTTGCCAGTATCCATTGGCCTCGATTGGTTTAAGCTTTCAGGGGAGTGTTGAAAGCGCTCATTAAGCGTCTTGATGACCTTGACGTGTTACTGTTTAACGATGATCCTCACATTACCATCTTTACTGTCTGTTCATGGAACTTGGGCTCCTGAGCATTATTTAACATGGACATGTGTGTAGTTACGAAGACATAGATTTGGGGAAAAAAACAATTTGATATTGTCCTTTTTCTGAAGCCTGGGAATGAGGCTTCCGGTTCGTTAGACGCTAAATATATAGGAAAATAACAACGTGCAGTAAACTGGTCTGATTCAGGTGTGTTTGTCAGCGTGAGAGAATGTGTGCGAACGCTGCCTGTCGTTAAATGATAAATGTTTTTTTTGGGTAGGTGTGTCCTCACACTGCCTGCACCGGCCAGATCAGATGGCCGTAGCGATATAAGACCCCCAGCTTTCACGCCATGTCACTCACGTGGCCCCACTTCCCTCGTACACACACACGTACACAGTCACTCACAGTGACAGGGCCGGAGGCGAGCCAGTGTTGGGATGACACACTTAATTTAGCACCCTTCTCTCTGGAGCTCCCAAGAACAATAAGGCCAGCGTGGGCAAACACCCAACCTTTTGTTAAGCGGCTGTCCGGTGCGGGTTCATAGGAGACGGATCCTGTCCACCATACTGACTCTGTCCACACCCATGCCACAGTCCGCATTCATCTCCTGGTTAACCTCTCCCTTTGTTGTAGAATAATGGGAGAAATGAGAAGAGCTGAAAGAAGAGGGTAACGCACTGATAAGAGCACATCGGCACATCTTTTAATGGAAGAGTGCACAGATTAGAGGCTTTTGTTTGTTTGTGAAGTTTATTTGTAATTGACGCTTATCCTGTTCCGGCTCTCTCCTTCAAGAAAATGAGAATTTAAATTTCCTTTTTTGTTTTCTTATGTTGACTTGACAAAAGCCGACATATACTGATCTACTATTTTCTCTAATGCTGCCTCTTCTGAGTCTTACATTTTGAAAATAAATGTGGCCTAAAGCTGTGACCACCCAACTTGGACTGATCTGAGTCTAAAAAACTTTAAATACTAGCTTAGGACATGCTAGACTTCCGAAAATGAAAAATGAACCATTATAGTAAATGTGTGGTAATCATATTTTTTTGGCATATTGATTACCATTTGTATAACCACAGTTTTACCACAAGTACCATGGTTAAACTATGGTTAGTGTAGCAAAACCACGGTTATTGTGTAGTTACTATGGTTTAACTGTAGTATCCAGGTTTTCTAGTTTAAATAGTTGTACAAGCATGGTTGTTGTTTTGTAAAGGTAGTACTGTGCTAAAACATGTTAGTCGTGCCATCAAACATGTTAACGTAATACTCAGCTATGCTAGTAAAACAAATTAGAAACATGCTAGCAATATACTAAACCATGCTAGCATGAAAAACATGTTAGCAACATGGTAACAGGTTGTTTGTTAGCAGTATGTTTAATGTTTCTAGCAACTGCGAGAAATGTTAAAACATTGAGAACAGGCATATAGCATTTAGTGACATGCTAAATCATGACGGAGTGCTGCTAGAGTGTTTTTAAAGGACTACGTTTTTTTTAACAGTCTGAAGAAGTCTAATAAGGTTAGACAGGTCCATTTGTTCTGGTATGTAAAAACCTTCAAACTTCAAAAATGTGTTATTTGAAACTTTCAGACAAGGTTTTGTTACAGCTTTCTTATTTGTTTGTGCTCTTTAGTGTTTGATGAATGATTTAACCACTATATTATTGATGCTCACAGTCCACAGGTGCTGTAGTTATGTCTGTGTGAGATTTATTTTTTGGCACCTGTTTGCAACATTACAAGACCTTCAGGTTGTCAACCAGGGGAGGGTAAAATAGAGGCAAGCAGGGTGTCACCAGCCTGGGCCTTAAATAATGAGCGATTACTCCCATCAGAGAAGTGACGTGGTGTTCAATTAGCTTCTCCTGCTGAATGATCGCTTGTCATCTCTCCGATGGATGTGTAAAATTAATATACCTAGATCCAAAGCACGCTACCTGCCCAACACAACATGCCTGGGAGAGACCCCACACTTACACCATCATTAAAAGATCATCTTCTTTGTCTCTCTCTCTCAATCTGTCCATCCCATCATTCCTTTCTTTCTTTCTTTTACCCTCTTTCATGTTTGCTCTTTTTTTTTTTTTTTTCCTCTTGAGCTTCTTTCTCTCTCTCTCTCACACACACACACACATCTCAGTCTTAGTTAATGAAGTAATGGATATTCACCCTATGTGACAGATGGGCCGCTAGCGGCAGCACTCTTGTTAGGAAATTAAAAAGCTCGTCAACTTGTGTTTACCACTCAGCAGGAGAGCCTGTTGTTATTTCACCCAGGAAGCACTCTTCTCTTGTCTTAAACACTGGGTCTAGGGTGTACAGGCGTGCAGACTGACCTAAAGGGAACATCCTCCCACACGTATATCTCCGTCACCCAGGGCCAGACCGATCTCTGAACAGTTACTGGCATCATTACCTTAAAACAAACATATACAGTATGTGTTACTTGAGGGCTAATCTCAGGACAGTTCCACGGCATATATGAAATAAAATACTGTAAAATTCATACAAGAGCACATGATCAAAAATAAATGCAGTTTAAAAAACAAGCAGTAAATGAATGAGTGCGAGGGGCCAGTTTTTAAAGAATATAGGTTAAATAGATTGCTAGAGTTAGAGGATCAGAGTTAGTGTGCGTGTGTTTATAAATAAGTTTTATTATTAAACATTCTTTTTAAAATGTACTGAATTACATCCCAAAAAATGTACATTTAAATTTCTGATAAATGCTGTGGAAAAAAAGTAAAAGAGTGTTTTGACAAGTGAAGGTTATTATTTATAAGTTCTTAGCCTCGGCAAACTAAATCTTCAAATGCACGTCACTGTCACTCCTTCTGCTACATCATTTTAGCCTGTTTTTTTCTTGCAGACTGTGTTTAGATACCAATTACCGTATAATTAGGCCAGTTTAACGGTGTGTGACAGTTAGGGATCGTGGCATTTTTTATTTGTATTTTTTTTTTAATGAAAATTCTGCGGAGTGACTGAAAGAAAAACAAGTAGAGAAGTGGGCAGTGAGTGACAGAAACTTGTCGGCTCTGGTGTTGCACGCTTCGTGGCAGCCAGAGCAAGAAATCTATTATTATCCGTCCTGTCTGCGCATTAATGTTTAACAAGTCCAGCGAAGTGACACGGCGCCGCAGCAGCGTAATTGCTAATCAGCGGACAGTTTTATTCCCTTCTTGCCTAATGAATTTGGCTGAAATGAGGTGTGGGCGGCCGGACCCTTAAACGGGCAGTCAGCTGCCACTGATGTGCGTAGGAGAGGAAGGTTAGTGCTCGTGTCGTAGTATTAATGCGCTCTAACACCTCAAGCGGAATTTGCATGTGTAGCTCACAGTGCAGTTTTCTTTTCTTTTCTTTCGCTCTCCTCAAAGTGTCCACTTGAGGACAAAATAATTGTTTGTAAGTGTGAAAATTGGGTGATACTTTATAGACCATGGATATTTTTAGCCCTCTTTCACACTATGAATACATTTTTATATAAGTATTTTTCATTCCAGGATGCTATGTTGTTGAATACTGTTAATATTTAGTAATGAGAATTAAACTGTGCATTTCTGTTTTTGTGTATCAGGGCATGTTGCTGAAAAGAAGTGGCAAGTCACTGAACAAAGAGTGGAAGAAAAAATACGTCACGCTTTGTGACAATGGAGTCCTCACGTATCATCCTAGTCTGCATGTGAGTACCAACACACACACACACACACACACACACCACCAGTACATGTGGATTTTATTTGCCTTTCTCCTCACCTTATTGGTCCTGCCCTGTTAATGTTATTATTCTCAGTTCACCCGTCACTGTAACATCCTGTTTTTTTTTTCTATGTTCTTTTCACTGATGTTTAACAGATTATTGTGTCCGCCTCAGTAAGCATGGTGTCTGATGACACGATCTTGTCCTTAATTACAGACTCATCTGTTTGCACACGGCTGATGCTGTTGATGTGTAATATAACGCTGTAATGACTTGTCATAATCACCAACTCAGACGACCTGTTTGCCCACACACCAATGGAAATTGCCGTCTTTTATTGGTTATTTATTTTCCCTCTCTGGATTTTTTAATTAATTTTTTTTTTGGAGTATCGTTAGTGCTAACCCATTCTGAAGTGATTTTGCGAACAGCTCATAGGGGATACAGATAAAAGATACTGTATAGAACGAAAGGATGAAGACATAAATAGCAAGTAGTCAGACCTTGCACTTAGTTTTGTGGTTTAAATTAACAAGATAAAAACTATATTATTTTTCATGATCTCTACAGCCAATAACTGACAGACAAGAGGGTAAAATGATGGGTAAGATGAGCTCTAGCATTCAGAAAATATATATGAGCAAAAACATGAAATAATATGTGAGGTCTACAGTAGTCAGCATTTAATGTGTATCAAAAAAAGTTACATTTGTCCGAAGACAAGAATACATTTTGGTTTGAGGCTTTAGGACAACTTTGATAAAAGGTGTTAATCCACTTCAGTTGTTGACCACTATATAATATTATGCTATTCTAGACATTTCTAGTCATAATCAAGTGATTAGAAGTGAAGGCAAGTGAAAAAATAAACAGCATAAAGCGAGATAGACTTGGAAACAGGAAAATCCAAGTGTACTTGATGTCCAGTGGAATAATTGAAAGGATATTTTTTTTCTTAAATCAGGCGAGCAAATTTCAAGTTCTCTTTTTCCAGATATCAAAGATACATCAAAAATAGCTCATTTTATATAAATGGCACATTAAAATGACAGTTTTACAGCTAAGCTAAACTTTACTAAATTGTAACTTTTTGGGGCAGTTTCCCTGAACAGGGTAAGTCCTAGATTAAAATAAATGTTAAGAGCTGTCTAAACTGGAAAAAGCTTGCACTGACGTACCTTAGAATACATTACTGCCATTGTTTGGTCTTAAAATGCTCCCAGGTAATGCTTTTTTGTAAGGCACGTTTCGAAAAACTACTTGAATGTCCTAAATTAACAAAGACCTAGTCCTGGCTTAAACTAATGCCTGTCTGGGAAACCGCCCCTTTAAGTTTGCTATGGAATTTGGACTTAAATTTGAATGTTTTTACGCTTTAACCAAGAATTTATGTATAACCATCGTCAGTCATCAAGGCCTTAATAAGCTTATTGGTATAAATAAGATGTAGACCAATATAATTAAAAGTCTAAAATGTTGTTGCTGCTGTTCTATATATTATAGCTAAGTTACTTATTAAAGGGGATGCTTTACTCAAAAATTTAAATAGTCATTATTTACTCACCTTCAATCACTTCATTCATCTTTTGAACACAAGTAAAAATATATTTTCAATAATTGCTTGTCTCATCATTGTTTTTTCTCCACCCAACCACTTTATGGATTTTTATTTGATGGGATGTTTTTGAAAATGCTGTTTAAATATAAACCGTCCATGTAAGTTGGATTTTTTTTTTTTTTTTTTTCTGAACCCATCACTTGGTTAGATGTATTCCTTACACGTTAACAAATTTCAGTCCAGCCAGCTCATCTGGGTGAATAAGAGGAAATGTGCGTCATCATATACGCCACCCCATCCCCCCCTCCCTTTGGCTGTGAACAGGTTCCTCTCATCAGCAGGTGTCTGCTACACAGGCATCAATTAAAGTGTTTGCGGAGGCTAATAGAATGAAACTCAATCAGGGCTCTTAATTGCTCAACTATGTGAAAAAGAAATCACATTAATGCAGCTGATTAAGAGGATGGCAATAGATGCAAACTAATTAGTGAGGAAAAAAATCTCAAATAACTCATCCATGTACACATCCATCACAACCACGCCACAACTTCATATATTCTTTATTTTAGGCACATAACTATTGTGTGTCGATTAAACTTGCAGTTTTGCTAAACGTTACGTGATTCTGCTTTTCGAGCGGTGCAGTTTGATAGATTCATCGATGTGGGCCCCTGAAGTGGCCAGACGATGATCTTTTCATCAACCGTTCTCATTTGAGCACTCAACTCCCTCAACTAAATCCCTCAAGTGGCTTGCTCGTGCTTTATTTTAAATCAAGAGTTACATATGGACCAGTCCCCAGAGTGTATGTCATACATGGAACGCAATAACATATGTTCTTCAATAGAGCAGCATCGTGGAGTCCTTCGCCTTAATGAGCAGGGGCGAGGCTTTGAGAGTGAGAGCGTACCACCCAGAACTGCCATACATCAGCTGAGTGCCAATCAAATAACACAAAGACCTGAGAATCTCTGTGTATGTGTGCAGCACCGAGCAATTTACAGCAAGAGCATAACATGTCCATCCCTCACTAGAGGCCAACAAAAGGGCAATTCAAAGCCAAGAGCTCTCAACACGGTTTAACAAGCCACAAGAGAGCCCTTTAGGAGTGGCGGGCCAACAGCTTGCGGCTGGTAATTGCATCCCTATTAGCATTGAGTAACTTTCATCATCAACGCAAGCAAAGCCACGCGCAAATCCAGACAACGCAGTCAGAATCCAAACACATGCTGCGATGGCATGCTGCGATCCGCAGAAAAGGAAAAAGAAGCTCGCGGGAAGATTTTACATCTGTTCTGAGAGGCTGGTTTTCTGCATACAAAGTGCACTTCACCATGAATATCAAATACATTAATATTGATTTCTTCAGCTCCGGAGGGTGGGCAGAATTAACTGTGTGCTGACAAAATAAATTTAGTAGACACTTTTCATCCGAAGTGTCTACTGCTGTTGTAGTAATCCTTTTGTCATTTTTACTGAAGGATTATATGCAGAATGTTCATGGGAAGGAGATCGACCTGCTGCGGACTACAGTGAAGGTTCCAGGGAAGAGGCCGCCCAGGGCCATCTCCACATGTGCGGCCCCCAGTCCCAAAACCAATGGGCTGACCAAGGACATGAGCAACCTGCAACTTGGACAGACACCAGGTAATGTGATCATTTTTTTTCTTTTTTTTATATATATATATATATATATATACATAATAAAATATATGCTGACCATCTATCACTAAAACATGTTTAGTTTTTTGTTTTGGTTTTTGTTTTATAATTATTTTATTTTATATATATATATACATACACACACACACACACACACACATATATATATATATATATAATTTTTCCTTTTTTATGTATATTTAAATACTTACCTTCGTACATCCAGTGTATTTCCCCTACCTTTGGCTTCAGAAACCACATTAGATTCATAGTTTGGAAAATAAGTGGATAATAAAATATGTTTAATTTAGTATAAATTTAAATAATTATTATAATAGTTAATACATGTAAAAAACAAAAAACAAAAAAAAAAAACATTTCCTTGCATTGTTTTATCAAGTGCTTTCCAAGAAAACAAAAAAAGAGCGTGTTAATGTCAATATAATAGGCCTAGGAAGCGGGCTTCATTAGTACAGAATTAAACAATTAAATTATTGTTTAGTTATTCGTGTAACACTCATTGGATCAACAATCCTTAAGCCCCCCAAGGAGTGTTAAAGACCCTTCTCAAGCACATACACACACACACAAAGCACCAGGAGGACCAAACTAATAGCATGAATATTCAGTGACCCATAATACATGTACTAATTATTGTCATGAATATTAATGCAATCAGCGCTCGTTCTCCAGTCAGGCAAGTCCGAAATGAGCACTAATGAGAGGGAGAGAGAGAGAGAATGAGGGAAGGAAGGAGGGAGCGGTAGAGGAGAAAAGAGAGATAATTCACAGTGGTACAGCAGTCAAGCTTTTGTAAGTCAAGTATTTGACTGTAGGGCTGGGTCAGCTTCATGATCACATGCACCTTTTATTCCTTTGGTTTTAACATCTCTTTTTGCGAGAGCTGCAATTACGCACCGAATTCATTAGAGCATATCTTCACACACTGCTGTACTTGTGCTGTGTGTGTGTAGACCCTATTTTGCCCTCATACATACATAGTGTTTATTTTCCTGCAGACGACCACTGATGTAAAAATGTAGTTTATCAGGTCTCTCCTGAAGTATGATCAGCTTTTGCCATTTACCCAAAGGTGCTGCCGTCTGATTTATCCACTACAATGGAGATTAAATTGAGTCGTGACATTTCATTCAGTCGAGTTTGCAACGGGCCAGTGGAGGCCCGTGGGTACACCTTTTTGCAACAACAACATATTAAAAACCAGAAAATTAAGTATTTACTGATCCTTCTTTTTTTTTTTTTTTTGTATTTTGTGAGTGACTCTAGCTAGAGCAAACAGTATCATCAAATCAGTGTTATTTACATTTTGGTAACAGCCATTGGACAAACTGTTTAGATTTGCTCTTTTCATAAGCCCAGAAGCCTTATGTTTGATTGTGTCTGAGTCTGTATGTGTGTGTGTCATATCATACCCCTCCCGCGTCTTTTTTTCTTTTGGTGAAATCTTATTAGTGCGATTAGATGCAACTTCCTATGATGTCCACTTTAATTTCCACGTGAGTCAGGCAAACCTCTCCCGCAGTTTAATGATGAATTGCGGTGGTGATAATAATTAACCTTCAAGTAATCTGATGTCACTGTTTATGGACAACAAATCAAGAAGTTTTGTGCATGAGTGCTAGTTACCTAGAAGTCCAAAAATTAGGGAATATTAAACTTTTTGTCAGTATCAGTACGGTGATCATAATCGTAAAATTGCATACTGCCTTGTTTAATTAATTTAAAGTGCTAAAAATGGAAATAATTTAAAATGCTCCAATTATTAATTCAGCAATTCATGCTATTTATTTTGCTACATATTACATTTAATGGGTCTGTTCACTCCAAAATGCAAAAATTATAATCATCCTATTTTAGAGTACAAATGCATTTTTTTTTTTTTTTTTATACAGGTAACCATAATTGTAAGCTTAAAAAATCATAAAGACATTATTAAAGTCTTCTGAAGAGACACAATTACTTTAAATGATCACATTTAATTCAAGCTTTTATTGATGCAATATACACATCGACAGACGTGACAGAAATATTCCCTTGCTGAATTATTCATCATTTTTAAATATACACATTTACAATTTTGGCTATGCAATATTAAATAGCTGGCCAATACTGCTAAACAACAAATTATAATATTGGCTGATAACCACTATAGTTCCAATATTTTTGTAAGAATAAATAAATTATAACAGCTCTAAGGTTTTGCCTAAAAAAAAAAAAAAAAGTATATGGCATTACAGATAACAAGAATGAATCGTGAATTTTGGTGCATTGAGTATATTATATTAATAGTGCGTTCATTTTCATGCTTCTCTCTCTCAGGCTCTGTGACCAGTAGTTCTTCTGCGTCTCAGATGGCGAGTGGCATCAGTCTGGTATCGTTTAACAGTCGACCGGATGGGATGCATCAACGCTCGTATTCAGTGTCCAGCGCTGACCAATGGAGTGATGCCACAGTCATCGCCAACTCAGGAATCAGCACGGGTAAGTGTAGGACACATTACCACATGCATCCCCTCGAACTGCTGTTGGGGGGGGGTTTGCACGTATGCATTGTCGTAGTCTTGAAGGATTTTTTTTTTCAGACTGAAAACAGATCCTTAAACAGTGATTTGTTATCCTATAGTCGTAAACACACACATAACACCAACTCCGCCTTTCATTGATCCTCGTGTCAAGCTCTAATGCTGCTTTAACTGTTTATCAAGGTAATGGCCACTCAGGAGAACCACATTACCAAAGGCTCATCTGTCGACGGTTAGCAGAAGAGAAATGTTTGGAGCATGATGTTTATCAGTCTGTCACCTTTCTGTTGTCCGAGAATTTCATACTTGGCTATTTTTATGAAATCTTTCATGTCTAAACAGCCACGGGGGTAAATTGGCATACACACTATTGGACTGACAGCTGTCGGACACGATGTTTTTATGTGTGCTGATGAACTGCAGTGACATGGTGTGACTAGTTTTAGGCCTGATGTTTGAGCCCTGCCTGTGGTTGACTCTGTTTACCCCTGATAACAATTAAAGCTGTGAAACACTTAAACGGGCTCCTGGCTGCAACCGCAGCGGGACACTACTCGCACACAGCTGAGCCACAGACTCCACGACTTTAGCAGGACAACAGTAAATGTTAGTTGTTCTTGGGTTTTTTTTTTTGGTTTTCACAAAACAGTCATGTTTTGGTTTTTAATGCTAATTTACAATATGTTCTGTCACCGTTAAAGCCGTTTCACACAGCACACATAAACAAAACTCATTCATGTTTTTCTCCTCTAAGAAAAGTGCTAGTTTAGAACAAACCCCACCTCAAAACTGGTTCTGAAGATTTCAGGAATTATTTCAGTCACGGTGCTGAATGCTTTTAATGCTCTTAGCAACTGGTTTAGAAGAAGAAAGAAATCACACCAACATGACTTCTGCAGGAATTTATTTATTTAATGAGGAACTGACAACTGTTACAAAGTTACATTGCTTTATGGTGCCTTCGTGAGCTTAGAATACTGTTTGCTGAAGAAAAAAAATTCAAGTGTGCCGAAAAAAAAACCTACATTTATGAACGAATGAATGACATTATATTATGTGAACAGTATAAAAAATAATCTGTACTGAAATGTAGCAGTTTTGGAAGAATGTGTTGAGAAGTTGGTGCTGGACGACAAAAATGGTGAAAACTGGGAAATATTTATAATATATAAACAACATATTGTTCTTAAATATATAATATATACATGATAAAAATAGACTGTACACACACATATTATGTAAAGATAATTAAATAAAGATACAAATGTTAGTGTTTGTTGATAGAGACCCTTTCTTTTGTGTGTATCAGTGACTTCAGCTTTAAAACAGGGTGGGAGAATGCATCAGTGGCCTCTGCTTCAGTGATGTTCAGGATGGTTGTTCGGACACTTGCGGAGCTCCGGAGGGCTGTTTTATGAGGTTGTGTGAGTGCTTGTATCAGGAATCTCTTAAAAATAACCTTTCTGCTGGCTAATGATGTGCCTGTCCACGGCCTGACTGGATCTGATGGCTGGTTGACGGTAGTGTCGGACGCTGATTGCTTGTCACCTCTTGCCCCAGGAGCTGACGGGAATGAGATCCTGTCTTTTTTCTGAGAGAAGTGAAGAGAGATAAGTGTTAGCAAAGTAATTAAATGACGTTCCCCGCTTTGCGCTGTGAGGGAGAGGCTGTGTTGACTAACCCCTAACCTTTTGTCTAGGCTTTTGCTTTGTTTAGTCTCTAGCCAGGAAGTTACGTTATATTTTCACAATAGCTGAATGAAACCCAATACTTTTTTTTTCTTTGTTTTGGGATTCTTTATTTTCAAAAAAATCATAAGAGTCAGTGCATTTTTGCAAGTAAAGAAGTATTGGAGTGATGTTTAATCACCAGAAACTGCCACAAAGACATGATTCGAGGGAATTTTTTAAAAAGTTATATATATATTTATGTTATGTATCTAAAAATCTACATGATGGAATTTTTTTTTAGTAATTTAGTTGAACTTAAACTTGCATACCGCCAACCTTGTGCTTTTTGTCTAAAATAAACTGAGCTGGTTTGAACTGAGATCATTTAAAACTACAGATGCCTTTAAAGTGTAATTGTAAGAGGGTCAAAGTTGAAAAGAGCTACAGTAGTTGACACTTGGCTGTGTGCTGTCTGGATGAGTTGGATCACATCAGTGCACACTCGTTCTGACTGGACATTGCTGCCATTTGAGAAACACAGCCTCTGTAATGAGCTCTTTTATTCCAGAGGAAACAAAGCCAAGTCCATTTAAAGGAGATAAGATCCCCTCCAGTGATCGGGCTCTCTGTGTCTTTTTGACTCACTCCATGTTGTCTTGAGGGTATGGGAAGAGCAGTTACATCCCTGTCTCTTTACCTGGAGCATCCCTAGTTTCAAGCAGACAGTTGCACATATAAATATCCCCTCTGTCCCTTCCTCTGTGGCTATTCTTGATCCTCCCTCTCTTTTGTTTAATAATGAGAGACAAACAGCAGCAGAAGTAATGAGTGTCTCTTTGATTACCACTGCTGTATTTAGGTGCCCTGAGGCACATACTTTTGGTTTGACCTGCCTTAAGATATGTTTCTGGCCACCCTGATGTCATGTCACCCAACTTGTTGATTAATGCACTCAAGAGAAGTAGAGAAGCAGTTTAGTGTACTTTGTATTTTTGCTCCCCTTGTGTCTTCCTTGCCCTTGTTTGGTGGTTCCTGTCCTAGTTTAGTTGATTATGTTAATTAGTGTCCAGCCGTGTTCCCCGTGTGTGTTTAGTTCGGCCTCGTCTGTATGTGTATTTATAGTGCCTGTGTCCTAGTCGTGGTGTCCGGTCTTTAAGTGTTAAACTTAGTCTCATGTGTTATTTGTATCCTGTCAAGATCCTGTTTATTAAATTCTACTCACCTTCAAGATCTTCGTCTTTGGTGTTCCTTGAGCGGAGCGAGCCCGTGACAGTATGTCTATTGGGCCTTTTTTTTAATGGATAGAATGCTTAGATGAACTGCCTTTATTTTAAATAAATCTTTTTTTAATGTATAATTTATATATCTTTTGATTTAATTCACGAATGCATGCAAGTATATTCAATTAACTGTTTTTTTTGTTGTTTTTCTTTTATATGTTTGAAATATATTTAAGGTGCAAAATAATATGCTGACATTTTTTTTCCCACCAAAAAAAAATAGTAACGTGAATTTTAATTCTGAAGTTTAAAATCAGGTGTATTTAAGTGATTGTTCTTATGAATTGCATTTTTAATATAAAAATAATAGGTTTTTTGGTTTTTTACAATGACCTGGCAACCACCCACAAACTCACTAGTTTGTTTTAGTTTGTATCGTCTCCAGAAAAGATGACAGACATTTAAGCCTTTGCCTTGAAGTGAATGAATTATTCCATGATCATGGATGAGTTCCTCCTTCTCTTAACTAGTTATTCTTTAAAACAAAACCTAAAAACAAACTGGCCGTGACTGAATGTCTGCCAGAATTATAGCAGACGAATTAATGATTTTTGGAGAAAGCACTGAGCTTTAGAAGACAAGGATGGAGAGGGAAAAGGTGTATTTGACGTTGAGGTGTGTGTGTGAGGGAGAGCTCGGACAAAGGGGCTGTTAGAACGAGGTGGTTAATTGTTCACTTTGGGATGGCATCTTGTCAGCAGAGATAAGTTGTCACGTTTTCCACTTGAGCTGAGACTAAACGATTGTAAAATAAGTTACGGCCGTCCTTGGGGCTGTCTGCTGATCCACGGCGCTGGGAGCATGCTCAGTGCCAGCCTGAACATCCCCCCCAGCCCCCTCCCCACATCAGCGCTTTCACTCGGCCTGATATTGATGTGAACTGAATGTTATTTTATTCTGCCGCTAGTCACAGCTGTCAGCGGCGCTTATGAGAAGTGAAGCAGCCTTCTGATAGCCTGAGCCGGAGAATCCAGCCAAACGCCAGTCAGAACTGGCCCTCACATGAGCGATCATTTAAACCAGAGCAGACACCGCAGAATACTCTATATGCATACGGTAAAACAGAGCTGAATGTTTCCATCTATCTCTCTCTCTTTGTTTCCAGATACCGGTCTGGGAGATTCTGTGTGCTCCAGTCCAAGCATATCTAGTACCACCAGTCCTAAGATGGACCCGCCTCCATCGCCTCACGCCAACCGCAAAAAACACAGGAGGAAGAAGAGTACTAGCAACTTCAAGGTGGACGGCTTCTCTGGAACTGCAGAAGGTACTTAGAGTCACTGTCCCACTCCATCTTGTAGTCTCCTTTTCTCTGGTCAGATCTCTGCTGATCATCTCTGGTCTATGAATTCAGCCATGTTCCTAAAACCCGCTGTAATGCACTGGTTCTCAAAAACCATCTTTAACATTCTCTCATATCTAACTGCAATGTTATATGATGTTTTACAGGGTAAAACAATATTGTACTAAAGTCCACTCAGGAAAATTGTATATTTAAAACCGGTTTAAACCAAAAACAAATACAGGTGAGATCTATGATACTTTATTTCTAGGTTACTAACCAAGTTAGTATTCATATGATGTCAGCGTTTCAGTAGTCAGTATTTAAAAAATCCATGTATTTTGCTGTTACACACTCTATTTTGACTATTTAACTTATTAATGTAGGTAGTTAAAAGTATAACAGTTAATCATATTAATATATAATTCAAACAAGCAATACCTTGGAGTTAAATATATTTACTTAAAAAAAGACAAAAATCGGTGACAAAAAATGCAGCGTTTAAAGTTTTGCAGTAGAGGAATTATTAAAGCTGTTAAAGCTATTCAGACAAGAACAGTGTCTGGTTTTTATCTAGACAATAGTGCTGTCTAATACACTTCACTTATACTGCGAGACTAATATAATTTTCAATTCTGATCAAATTTATTAGAAAGGTGGCAAACGGCTAAAAGCCTTTTGAATGGTGCTGCAGTAAATATGCATTTATCTGTACATTTCATTACAATCGAACAACCATTTTTAGAACCTTTATACCAGCACAAATACAAACACTGCAAGCTGCACACACTGCTGCTGTCACACACACAAACTCCAGCGAGCACACAGTCATGCAGTAAAGTTGTGTCTGCTGTGACGGTGCAGTGGAACAGATGTTTCTGAGCAGCAGATGTGCAATATGTTTCCTGCCGTCAGTATGGATCAGGCAGCTGACAGGCCTGCATGGAGCAAGAGAAATATGCTGAGTGATTATTACACACTCACACAGACAAGCCGGTTAAACACCGTCTGTCACTCTCTCACAAACGCAGAATCCTCACAGCAGACTCAATTCTGACACAATAGATAGATGTTTGCGTTCATTTTATTATTCGGTCACAGTAACACAGTACCGTTAAAATGTTTGGGATCAGCACTTTTTATTTGTATTAAAACTATTATTCAGCAAGGATATATTAAGTAAAATGAATTACAAATAAACATTGTTGCAAAAAAAAAATCTGATTTCTGAATGATGATGCTGAAAATTCAACTTTTCAACAAAAAACAGAAAACTATCATTTAAATATTTATCAAAAGTGACAAACATATTAATCTTTAAAAAAGATTTTAAAAAATTAACAAATGAATTGACCTGTTAAGCAACTTGTAAACATAGCACTTGGTGTGAATGGTGGTTCCAGTAAGTAGTTCATAACCTCTTGACAGGGTGAGAATACAGTTCTGAAGTGTTGTAAGGTCGTCTGTGAATGTGTGTGTGAGAGAGGAATGATGGATGAGTGCGTGTCAGCTCAGAGAGTGTGTGATTAATTCGACTGGGCTTGTGTGGGTGGCTGCGGCCCCTTGAGAGCCGAGGATCAGTGCTTGTTTAAAATGTTCCCAATCACCCTTATTGATCCTCTCGCAAAGGGGGCCAATATATTGTCAGTGAGGGAAGAGTATGTGTGCGTGTATGTATACACAGCAGTGTGTATCAGAATGTAATTTCATCAGCATATTTCAAGCAGCATTAAATACCATATATTTATGCATTCAGTGGTTCTCATCTTGGGGGTTGTGACCTAAAAAATGGGTCAGAGGGAAAAAAACGGTGGTAAGGAACTCTTTTACTCATAGGATTGACAGAATGAATCATGTATAAGCAGTGGTTTTGACTGAATACACACAGGGAAGTATTTTCTCTTTACAATGCATAGATAACATAGTAAAATAAATATAGAGTATAGGCAGTTTTTTGGTTCAAATTCTGTCAAATAATACAAACAAACGGGTTCCATTAAAATCAAGCAAAGCCAAAACTAAATTGAATACAGGGATGTACCAAATTTTATAATATAAATTATACGTCAATTCTAAAATATTTTTCAAGAAATTAATTATTTTGTTCAGCATAAATGCATGATATCATCAAAAGTGGCAGTAAAGATGTGTATAACGTTAATATTTCTAAAAATGTATATATATATATAAAATAAGCGTTTCATCAATAAATACTAAAAATCCCATTTCCACAACAGCCTGAGAATCAGGATCATGTGATGCTTAAGACTGGAAGAATGGCTGCTGAGAAATTCAACTTTGCAAGGAATAACTTATTTTATTAAAATATGTTGACAAAGAAAGCAGAAATTTTTCATTATAATATTATTTCATAACTGGTGAGGATAAGAGATTTCCATGTTACCAACCCCAAACTTTTGAATGGTAGTGTAAAAATGCACAATAATGTCGCGGGTCTATTTTCATAGCAGCAGAATATTTGATTTTATTTATTTATTTATTTGAACTACTTACTGGATTTGATGCCATTTGATGTTCAGTTTAAATCTGGGAATTGTAGCAAAACCAACTGATCTCATGCACCATCTCTACCATGACGTTAGCATTTGAGAGTTTTGAGAGACCATCTGTTCCACTTAATTCTCTCTATGGTGCCACCATGTGGTCATGGAAGAATGGAATCATGGGAAATGAGAATCCTGATAGTCCTAAGATTGTAGGAGGCAGATACGTAAACATTGTTCAAAGATGTTATTTAGTCTTCGATAGGTAAATCTCTAAACCTTATGTATTATTGGCCAGTGTAATCTTTCAAAAATTCAAAAAACACACACACACACACAAGCAATCTGTTGATGACATTGTGATTATTTTGATTGATATTCTGGGGTTTATCTAAAAATGTATTCTATTTCTTCCTTTACTGTGGGAGGAGCCCTGTTTAAAATGTCATATTTGCAAATGTAAAGAAGCAGTCGCATTTTTTAGTATTGAAACAAAGAGATTTTTCTTGTGGTTTCTCACCTGTAGGGGTCTTCTATGAGAAATGGGGTTACATTAATGTACCTCACTCACCCCCCTCTTAATTTTTCACCATCACTATCTTTCTTTCACTCTTTCCCTATCCTCCCTCCTCCCTTTCCTTTCTCCTAACCCTGGAGAGCCACTTTGTCTGGCCTGATTCACGTTTTTTGAAAAGGTTGAATGTTGTCAGACGCTGCCTGGGCCTCTTCCCCAGCCCCCATTCGTCAGGCAGGCACTTAAGTGAAATATTATAAATAATCTACAGTATTGAAATCTTTTATCAGCTGTGTCACTTTCATTATTCAATAAGCGATTAGTAACAGTCTCCCAATTTAGCCATTAAGCACTTGTGCGTGGGGCCGGGGAGTGCTGTCACGCCGCAGGCCTGCTGAGGGATAAGGCTGTCAGCCTCTCTGTTATTCATGAGCTCCACCAGCCAGGTACCACGCTCGTAGTGTTTTATATAACACGCATATACTGTCACAGTCGAAGAACACTTCTCTCATACATGCTTACTGCTTAAACAGAGTGTATGTGTTACAAACCTATTGGGTCATTTTTTTTATTCCAAAATTCCACAAGAAGTTATATTTTGCTGAAAGACACTGAAACTTATTTTAGTTTGCATTGGGATGCTATTATTTTTATTGGATTAATGCACAATTTTCTTCTGCATTCTCATTACTTTAATTAAAAAAAATAATAATAAATTGGCTTTACTGTATTAAAAAAAGCATGATACAGTCTTCATGCATCATGGAATTTTTGGTTGTTTGTTCATTTAATGTTTATATTTAAATGCATAAAAGTCTAACACATAATGCTGTGGAAAAAGTTACATGATTAAAGGAACCAAAACACAAAATATATTTATAAAAATGTGATAATTGAAAAAGGTCATGTGATAATTAAGTAACTCGTTAGAAATTGTGACATCTGCTCAAACATGAGTTGATTTGAGAACAAGTTGCTGTGCACAGCATTTTTTTAATCAGTCTTTTCAATTCAGTCATTATTTTACAAAATCAGATTGTTCCAGCTGTTAAGTTCAAAATCATCATAAATCATAAATTATGGATGGTTAAGACTTAGATTTTGGTCTGTTTCTTACACAAGCATTGCAATCACAATTCAAATACTGTACTGTCCCTTTAAATTCTCATCAACATCTCACATTGCATTAAAAGCTTCATTTTCTTAATGCAATATATAATTAATTCTCTTTTGAGGTGAAATATGAAAGATGTTTCCGCAAGATTTATTTGGCTGTCATAAGGACATTGTGCGGTTGTCTCTAAGTTCTGGTTGTTACTGTTTTAGGAGTATCGTATTAAAAAAGTGTCCCTGAACGCACACAATCTTGCTGATGATTCTCAGCTAACATTATGACAGTTCAGGGGTCTTTCTCTAATTTCAGCTCACCTGCTCTTCTCTTTTCACCGAGACAAAGTCTTCTCACACACGTTCTTCTTTTATCCCCCTGAAGATCAATGGATCCCATCATGCCGTGCATTTTTACACTCCTCGCATCCCCCCCACAGAGGGCCGCTGAAAGCCCACCACTCAAAATGGCAAACTTACTGCACGGACGATCACAGTTTATCAATTACCGCTGAGCTGTAGGGCCCTAAGTGGCCCTTGTTAAGTAATTACTATGTTTGATGAGAGCAGGAGAATGTGAGAGCCTTTGAAACCGGATCAGGCAGACGGCGTGGGCTCTGCACTGCACAGGGACAGCGGGAGGCTCATGAATGCCTTGATGATCGCACAAAGACATGGATACCTCAGGAAGGCGATACGTTTTAAGAAGCAGCCAGAAAGAGAAAGACATTCCAGAAGATGTCGGGGCCTCACAGGTGTCCTTAGCTGGAATCAGTCTGGCACGTGGCTGTAACGTTTAATTAAAGCATTCTGCAGGTGAACCGCTCTTTGCTGTTAACTGACAGGAACAAAATGAAGATGGTATTATGGCTTCCTAATGGTATGGAAAAAGGACCATTTGTATCTTAAAACAAAAGCCTACAAATGAGAGAGAGAGAGAAGTTAAGAGCCAACATTCGTGGAATTGATGTTATTAGAAGACGAATAATGGTTTGTATGAGGGATCAAGCGTGCCACGCAGACAATAAGACTGAGTAAATCTGTCGCATACAGATTTTAGAGTCTATTGTGTGGAAAATAGCTTGATTCCGGGCCACGTTATTGTAGTTTTTTTTTTTCCCTTGCTGATGCTGTGCACATGGAAAGGACTGGATGGGATTGTTTTTCCAGGATTACTGTTGTGTAACAAATGTCCCCTTTGGCCTAAGGGGAAAAGAGTGAGACTGCATTGAGCCGAAGTGACTTCAGGTCAGTTGTCAGCACAGCTGGGAAATTAGCAGTTATTTAAAGAGATGAGGCTAGACCTACAGCATGAACACAGTGAACTGAGAAAGAAATGATTTAAAATGGATTTTGCATATCACAGTAATTTTAGAATAATTTATTTTAGCTAAAATATTTCTTTCTTTCTTTTTTTTCTTTATTATTATTACTATTATTATTTTTAACTATGGCATCTTTCAGTTAATATTTTCTTCCGGTTATATGTTGCTCACAATAAACTTTCTTGGGATCTTTTGGGGGGAGTTTTTTTGTTTTTGTTTACTTTTCAGATCCAGATTTTCGGATTTCAAATATGAGAATCTATTAAAAATATTACATTTAACCAGTGTGCAATAAACGAACACATGGTGAAATAAACACATCAATGTGCAAAGACAGAATGCAAAAGATTTATATATAAACAACACAAACACCTTGAGCGTTTTTACTAAAAAAGTAAATATAACAATGAGCAAGAGGTAATTTTGTGAACATTTCCAGTCAGATTGTAAATTTCACAAGCTGTGCAAATGTTACAATTTGTCACATCTTTGTCTATCACAGAATGCTCTGAAATTGCCTGGTGTTGGGAATTTTACGTTGACTGAATCTTGTAATGCGTTGTTTACTATTGGACATTGTTAGTGGACACATTATACTAGTGTCTACAGGGCCAAAGCTGACAAAAACACTCTTTACTCAACTTTTTTCCCATCTTTTATGAAATCCACACATTTCTGAATTCATCTTTATTTTTTGTTTAGCCACTCTGCTTGACAACATGGATATAACCTGTTTTGTCTTGCAGTGTTCCACTCAAACGCTGCATTATTATGCCTTTTTAAACTAATGCGATGTGTTTCCAAACCCAGTGACTTTATTAGCCAATTAAACATTTCTGTATAATTCTCATTAGTTTGAACATTTACCCTGCTGACTGCAGTTCATCCTTTGTTTTCACCCTGCCTTTCTCAGTCATTGATATTTCACTTCTGTGATGCTTCCTGTTCATTTCCCAAATATTTATCTTTGTGGCTCTTCTACTTTCTCCACTCCTGTCATTTGTTTTGTTTCTTTTGTCTTTTTTTCTTTCTCTCCACCTATTCCTCTGCCTGTCATCGGATGCAGCCAAACGTAGGGCATGGAAACTAAATCGCGTCAGTAGTCTGCGCAACATTTACAGCAGTGCCTCCAACACTGAAGGTAACTAGCTACAGAAAACAGACCGAGGGTCAAGTCAGCGTACCCCTCTTTTATTTTAAGACAAGCCCCTTAAACATGCGGTGAGACCCCATGATTATGCTTTATCCTTCTGTCCTCCCTGATTCTTCAAACCCTGCACGCCACTTCCAATTTTTAGAGCACGTGTCAATTGTAAAATTATGCTTTGCTTCCATAATCGTGTTTGTAAAAGTGTTGTGTTTGAGTTTCGATGATTTAGTGAATTGTTTGATGTCATTTGGCGATATTGGACTCAATATGGGAGGTGTCATGTGTGTTTTGGTCCCTCCCCTTTCCACGCCCCCTTTACGGTGACTCCACCCCTCCCCTGCTTTATTTATTTGTTCCCATTTTTCCCTGGATGTGAATAACTCCTGTAATATTTGCCAGGTTATTAATGCTGGATGCTTGAAAGGGGAGGGGATAATATGGGAATTAATGACCTGTGTCACAAAGCAATACTGTGTGCTTTGACATTTCGCTCGGTTAATTTGTGTTTCCAACCATTCAACTCTTCCACTTTACCCCCGAGCACTGCCGTCTGAGCCGTGTGGAGGTAACACCCCCTGCCTCATTTCTGTTCACGCTGCATTCTTGCTTTCCGAGTTGATTGTGTGCCGTTTGTCGGTAAAGGTTGCCTGTGTCAGAGTTCACTAATTTCCTTGCCGCTGCAATATTACAGCGCAAGAACAGAAAAGCGTGAAAGTGATTGGATACTTTCAGTCTAAATTGTGCAAAACATAATGATTGCCCTATTAGTGGCTTGTGGAATATTGAGAGCGGTACCAGGCACCCGATGAATGATAGCTGCCCCGTTTTTAAAGTTTAAGGGCGAAATACAGGGGAGGGGTGGCAGCCTGATGCCCTGTCATCGCAGGTTTTGTATTACACAATTGTTTTCTTATTAATTGTGTGCTAAGGGGAGGAGGCGGGGCCAATCTTCATATTTGCCTCCAAATATCGTCTTTCTGCATTGTTGCTTTTCATAATTGTCAAATACCGCCCTCTCCCCAACAGCACTGCGATTTAATTAGGGTGAGAACATTGCTGCTGACCCCAGAGGGCCCGGTGCCTTTGAAGGGTGGGTCCAATCTAGGCTGGGATGCTCCAGTGATCCCACCAGCCCCCAAACCTTGCAAATGTTAATAAAAAAACCTTTAAATGAATAAATAATAGGCCCAGGCTCCCCAGCCACTTTTTGTTGATGTTTCGAGTTTGACTTTTGCCGTAAATGATCACATTTTCTAATGTCTGCTTGTTCCTTTGAACCAGAACGGGAAAGATCTCTTTCCTGCAGTTTTTTTTTTTCTTAGGCCAGAAAGGTATAAGCACTCTGGCTGGCAAGCATGTCTTTTTCTTGGAATTTGGGGATTTGAACACAAGGCTCTTTGACAGCGGTGAGGGCGGTCCGTGGCCCTGCGGGACCTTTAATATGACTTATATGATAGGAGTCCAATTAGGCCTGTGATTGACTGAAGGAGAGGAAATGGTGTGGCTGCACAGATTTCCCGCTGATTAAGCTTGTGAAATGGTCTCACGGGGAGATGATTCCAAGAGCTGTCTCAAAACGTTGTATAGCTGGAAGAGAAGTCTCACTGACAAATGAGGGTTAAAGACTGGTTAATATGAACAAATAAGCTCCGATTCAGTTGATACATTTGTTTTTAACTTGCTTTAGCTGAGTGATTGATTGATAGCACAAAATCTGGTCTACATTACAGATATTTCTAGCAAGAACTTCCCATTTAAGGCCCACACATCAAAGAATTAATGGTGACAAAAGCTGACTGGTGTGTTGCATCATATGGCCTGAGTCTGGGCCAAAAGCTGCTTTTAAACACACTGCAAAGACTACAGCCAGCAGCCTTCTGGTATTTATGTGTAGAACATGAATGATATGTCTCTGCGTGAGAGAAAGCTCAGACTGTGAATCTGCAAATTGTATTTGCGGGCCCTCTTGGTTCCTGTACTTGCTTGCTTTTGTGACTTCTGTTGTCATCATATCATGGACAATAATAGGAAATATTACTTGAGTATCGAATCAGCATATTAGAGTGATTTTAAAGGGATTATGTGACTGGAGTAAGGGCAGCTGAAAAACAGAAATAACATTTTAAGATATATTCGAATAGAAAGGTTATTTTAAATTATAATAATTTTTTAAAACTTTCCTATATATGTTTTTATATCTTGTTGAGCATTAAAAAATCATTCCAAAGCATCTAGGAATCTTAATTGCTCCATACTTTTAACCGGTAGTGTAGGTTTATCTTCCAGGGATGCCAGCTGTTCATGAGAGATTATACTAGAATGGCAGAGATTCCAAGTTGTTTCCTGTTCCTGTTTCTTATTGGCCTTACAGATGCCGTTGGGAGCATGGGGTTTTCCACTTCATGTGGCATTTTGGCCTTAGGGATGCCTCTTTTGTGTGTGTGTGTGGAGGGGTATTACTTCCCTGATTACTTCTTCATTACGTAATTGCCCCTCCAGAGTAAATTATAAACAGAATGTGTAAAGTGTGTGATCTCTTTCAGCCTCAGATCGTGTTTCGGGTGGGATCCCTTTGATTGTGACACACCAGCACATCTCATCAATGCAGGTTCTCTGTTCGAACCATCTGCGTGCCCCTTCCATTGCTGTCCCCTCTGATCACCCAGTCAATGACCTTTTGTTCCTAACACTTTCCAAATGTTGACCCTCAGTGCCGTTAAATAGCCTCCATCCATGTCTCTGTACTCAAACTCCAGAGATAAACTCTTGAAAAGGGGGCTCTCGCTCTCACTCTCTCTCACACACACACACACACATTTTCCTAATTGTCTCGTGATTGGCCCATTAACCTAACCAGGGCTCTGGATAGCAGATCCATATGTCAGTTTGCCTAGGGAGTGTTGTGGATAGGACCAGCCGCACGGTTCTAAAGATCGGGACTCTGGTCTGGTCTGGTTTGTAATTAGTGGCATATCCTGACAAGGGTCGTGGGGCAAGCCCCCCAGGTCAGGGGTTGCAGAGTGTGTCCCATAATTAACAGGTGCTCAACAGGGGCGAGAATCCTTCCTTGTAAATTTTGTTCCAGAACAGTGCAACCAAAGTGTTTGAGTTAATCATATGATTTATTTAAGATGCGTTGAGAACATTGTAAAGACCACATTCATGAAATGTTTGAGTTGCTTCAAAACAAGCAAACAAAAATGAACAGAAATAGTCAAAGATCAAATGCATTACTTAATGGGGAAAAATTGTTGTAGCTGTTGATTAGTAGTAATCTTGACTTTTTTCTTCTATCTGATATAGAACAAGAGGACAACTTTGAGTTCATCATCGTTTCTCTGACGGGACAGACATGGAATTTTGAGGCAACGTCCTATGAGGAGCGGGACGCATGGGTTCAGGCCGTTGAGAGCCAGATTCTGGCAAGTCTACAGTCCTGTGAAAGCAGCAAACAAAAGGTAGAAATCTTACACTTAGTAAAAAAAAAAGCCACATTTCCAAGAAAATGTTTTTAAAAGCTATTTTGTAGTTTGATGTTATTTTTCATTTTTAGTTAAAAGAAAAGGATTGAAAACTCAAAGTCATATGAGACACTTTTTACAATAAATTCTCCAAGCAGTTTTATAGTTAACTTAATGAGTAAAAAATATGTAAAGTAAAAATAATTAACATGATAATAATTCTTTATTTAGTTTTTCCCTCCCTAAAATGTAATACTTTCTATATCAAAGTGCTGATGTTGTATCTTGGACGAAAGATGATTAAAATGCTACACATCCTTCTTGTATGACTGAATATATGTACATATGAATAAACAGTATGTATATCATGCATACAGTCTTGCACACATTTAGAAACTGTAATTACTTTTGTTCTAATATTACCCTTTTGCAGTATTACATTCCTGCTTCACAGCTACAGTCTTAACTCTCAACCCACTGTGTGTTTATGCCTCAGGCCAGGGCAAATTACATTTCCCTGGACCTTCTACCGAGTGCCTCTTATTCTTTTTATTTAGCTCCCCTTCTTTCCCTGCTTTTGAATCTCATTTCAGCATAAAATGCAGGGTGAAATGTTGCTGTGTAGTCAAGATATGTCTAATGATGCTTCATAATGTGCCTTATAAGTCATTACCATAAACTTTAACTTGCATGAATGTGCCAACAGTCTCGTCTTAGCAGCCAATCAGAAGCCATCGCTCTGCAGTCTGTCAGGAACATGCGAGGAAACACGCGCTGTGTGGATTGCGAAGCCCAGAGTGAGTTTTGTTATAAACTGAGATCTGCATGTGTCTTTTACGTTTTATGATTTAATGATGTACTGATCTATATATATTGGAACATCTAGAATGACCATCTATGTCATTCCATTTGGAAAAATGAAGGTTGCATATGTCATATGTATGTGGTTACGCTGCATATAAACTAAAATACTGTTTCTTTGTTTCTGTCTCTGTTTATCTGGCTTTTTAGACCCCGACTGGGCCAGTCTGAACCTGGGGGCTTTGATCTGTATAGAATGTTCAGGTATTCATCGCAACCTGGGTACTCACCTGTCTCGTGTCCGCTCTTTGGATCTGGATGAGTGGCCTCTTGAGCTCATCAAGGTCATGTCGGCCATCGGCAATGAGTTGGCCAATAGTGTGTGGGAAGCCAATGCTCAAGGACGCCTAAAGCCTGCCCCTGATGCCACCAGGTATGCATTTACATAATTTCCTCTTTCAAAGAAGCATCTGCTTTTCTCAAAATCATTGCATTCTATCATTTCTGTTTTTATTTACTTACAATTTATTTATTTATTTATTATTTTCAATCCACTTTATGGCATATGTATATGGAGTTCTGTGGAAAAACCTAAAATCCGTTTTTTTTTCCCCCCCTTTTCGTTGCGCCTTCATCTTTAGCAGCGTAATTATCGGCAGAGAGGCTTTAGTCCCAGCAGCCATCATAACAAATTAGTGCTGACTGCTGGCCGCCAAAATATCGACTTCCCATTCCACACTGGCCTCATTAGTCACCTGAAGCACCTTTTAATTACTCCCCTCCTCTTGAAAATCTTTCGATATGGATCCGCCGTTTTCTGCCGCCCGTTGTCGATGTGCTAATGCGATTATAGTTCCTCATGTAGCTGTTTATTTATGTATGTGAAGCCATGTGGCCCCCTGAGTGGGAAGAGGAGATTACAGAAGAGGGTCAATATTATCTCAATTAACCTCAGTCACTTGGCACAGTCCTGCAGTCATCTCTCTACTCATCCTCAGTACTGAAGTAGACGTTGGAATTCAGTTTGATTCTTTCATGTTTTTGATTGGAACTGGCTTGTACTTGGTGACATTAATAGTTGATGTGTAATACATTTAGAAACTAAGCAGTAAAAACACAAGGTAAATCTGTCGGCACAATATTTTTCCATATATCTTTAGTGCAAATACCAACAAAAAAATAACAGTACACAACAGTACACATTTCATATTGTTACTTCAAAATGTCACTATAATTTGTTTAGATAGGTTTGTTTTGTTTCAAAAAGGTGAGGAACATTTATATAATTATATATTTATATAATTATATAATTTGCACAATACATGAAATTATGTCTGGTATGGCTCAAAGGCAATTTTTTTTGGTGATATAATTTTTTTAGTGACGGTGTCATTGCACATACCAATGTATTGGTAAAAAGAAAAAAATAGAAAATTCCCAACTTTTTTTTACTAATATTTTCTTTGTCGATAACAAAATGATAAATGGTTTTGAGCACCAAATCAAGCTAAAAGATTGATTTATGAACAGTCATGTGACTAATACTAATATTATAGATTAAGAAAGTTTAATTTTACATTTTTGATCAATGCTGTCTAAAAATTATCATTATTATTATTATTAAATAAATGTATAATAATAAGTGTTATTATTTACTTCTTTTTTCTATCAGATTCCTATTAACCCCCTGCATTTGCCTCAAAAAACTCTAGGGGTTCAAGAGGCCTGATTTCTGCCCAGTAAAAGACATAAAAGATCAGTGATACTTAAAATACTGAGAATCATGTAGAATTAGATTAAAGACTACGTTGTGCACCCTGTACTCATGTGCACACATGAGTTTTGTCAGTGCTCTGTTGTGTGTATGTTTTTCTTCCCGTCTTTAACTGGGCAGTTGAATTGATTTAGCTTGTTTCCATCCAACTGGCTTCAATATGATTTGATGAGATCACATTTGACCTTAATAAATGTGTGAACATTTAAATAAGAATATAATCTAATTCATATATCTCTGAAAATATTGAGTTTTCGACTTGACTTGTGTTGGCGGTGTATGAAATTTATGGTCTTTTCGAAGTGTTGTCTTGACGCTAAATGCTGATATTCAGCGAGCTTGTGTCCTGGTGAACAGCTCAGGCATTGGTGTGTGCGCTCTGCATCCAGGATTGGTGGCTGATAAATGAAAACCCTCCCTCGTGGTCTCTCAAGTGAGTAATAGAGCTCGAAATTTCATTTTGCAAGCGACTGATTTAATGATCCAAAGGGTAATTAATGGGCTGATTATCTTAATGTTAAATATGGCCAGCAGCAATTAGACTGACCTCCCGCCTGTCAAGGTCTGGGCTACTCTCGTCTTTCAATTAGGGGTCTGTTTGGGGGGTGTGAGCTGGAGGTAAGGAGGAAGAGAGACGCTGTCTTCCACACCTCTGTCTCCGCATGTATCAACCCTCGTTCCGCAGGCTGGAATTATTTTTGAGACTGATCAGACTGACTCGCAGCACACCTGAATCCGACAGGAGAAACGGCTGTTGTCTGTCTCTCTCTTTTGCCCTTTTTCTTCTTGACCAAGCTGTGTCTGTATGGTTTTGTTTAGCATTTAGCCTCGTCAACCTCTGTTTCTTCTTTTGAAAGAATGTTGAATTAAATGTTAGCCGTTCTTAATCATTTAGTGATTTGGACCCCTATTTTCAAAGTCCTGCCCTACAAGGATGCAGCTGTATGGTTGTAAACACCAGCATGTTATCTCACGATTCCCAAAATTATCAAAAATAATGGTAGAAAAATGCCATTCTTAGAGGCCATTCACACAGGAAAAGTTGAAAGCGCTATAGACTGACAGAAAGAAAGTGGCACAAAGTCTTCAGTTTTGCTAAATAAATTTGACTATACAGTAGATGCGCAAATACATCAGTGCCATATTGTTTATCATATCCGCCGATATTATTTTATTTCATTGTACAAAGAAAGAATACAAATGGTCAAGCAACCTCCATTGGACCATTTCAAATGGATTGACCCAGATGTCTCAAATTGATTGTAGCATTTACTACAATTGATTTTAGTTTTTAGGGTTTTATTTCTAATTGGCTATTTATGTGTTGTTTGATTTAGGAGTTATCACCTAATAAATGTCGCCCAAGATGTTAATATTGTTGCATCCTTAAATGCCTAAATGTTTTTATTTATTCTTATTGCTTAATAGGGCTGATTTCTATAAAAAGTTGTAGTTTTTAAAAACTAAATAGATTATAAAAATACAAAAAAGATTATTCAGCCATAAAAACTTGTTTTCTGTATTTAACCGTTTACTTTGTAGCAAAGGGAAAGTTTTTTCTTGTTGCCTCATGGGCTGCTTTGACGTTGTGTATGATAGAGCCCCAGAGAATCTCTAAACATACCCATTAACCTTTTACTGCCTGTGATAAATTCACACCTCTGCTGCTTTTAAAAGTCTATGAGGTCACTCAAAGACACCGCTATGGGCTTATTTTTGGGACTGTTTGGCCACACACACATTGACGCACACTCTCTTGTAGGCGATAGGTTTTGGCATGAGTGCTCTTTGGTGGCAGCTAGGCCGTGTGGCAGTCTCATTTTTTTAATTAGTGTGGTGCTGCCATGGACACCAGAGCCCCCACTCGCCTGCCTCACACACTCCATGCCGGTCTGTATTAGCGGCCCAGGCGGGGTAGGAGTGACAGCTCTGCTAATTGCGCCTCGTGGTGACTTATTGGGAGGGTGGCGCTCGCTGGCATCTCACACTGCCAACCCTCAGCAACACTCTGACGTTTCACAGCCTGTCACCAAGCGTGAGTATCTTAAAGTGTGAAATACATTGCGGACGTGTTTCACACACCCCTTTGTTCCAAGTTTATGTTAGTGATATACTTGTTTTCCCATGTTATCTGGGTGTAATGGCACAAAACGTTTTTACACAGTAGGGCTTTTCCATGCAGTTCACTGCATGATTGTTGAGTCGAAGAGAAATTATGATAAGAGAATTTAAAGGGATATTTCACCCCCCAAAAAATTATTTGGTTATTAATTACTCACCCTCATGTCTGTCCAAACTTCTTAGACCTTTGTTTATCTTTTGGACACAAATGAATATATTTTTTCGATGCATTTCGAGAGCTCTCTGACCCAGAAACATAACAACCTTATGAAGCTATGAGACTACTTAACAAAAATAACGACTTAATTCAACAATTCTTCTCCTCCGCATTACCCTATAGTAGCATTTTGAGCATCACAAAGGTAAACAATGTACTGTATGTACGCGGAAACAATTCAACGCAGATTGTTGAATGAAGTCATTATTTTAGTATTCTTTGCACACCAAATGTATTCTTGTAGCTTTGTAAAGTTACAATTAAACATTGATGTCACATGGATTATTTTAACGATGTTCTTACTACCTTTCTGTTCCTTGATCATGTAAGGATCCTTGCTGTCTATGGAAGGGTCAGAGAGCTCTCTGTTTGAACCAAAAATATTTTAAATTGTGTTCCAAAGACTCCTTATGGGTTCTGAACAACATGAAGGTGAGTAATTACCTTTTTTTAATTTCAATCAGAATTCATCAGAATTTTCCTTTTTGGATATACTTTCCTTTTAATCTTTAAAATGCTTGAACGTCAAACCATTAAGAAAATCAAGCCAATTGTGCACGATTTGTAAACTTTTGTTGGTCACACAACTTATTTTCTGCAATAATCCAAAAAGCCAAAGGTAAAAATAAAAAGAATTTTGTCTAGGAAATGTGATTGTTTGCTAACTGCTTTTCCTATTATTAATATCTATAAAATTTTGAAAAGGAAAAAAATACAATGATAACTATTTTAAATCAAATTCTGTAATAACTAGGTAACCATTCAACTGAGAGCTAATGTAACATTTGAAAAAGTTGTTTAAAAACTGTAAAAAAAAAAAAAAGCAAAAAAAAAAAAAGCTAACTAACCAATTGATAACAAACTGACTTTCTCAACCGCGGTGAAATCTACAGGATTATGAAGCTGGGTAAACAGTTTGGTGCTTCTTTGGCACTTACTGTTAATCTGCACTTTGTCTTTTTTACGGAAACCAAAAACTTCATGAATCGCTAGATAACTTTTTCCAGGTGTGCGTTGAGTGTCTTGCTTTTTGTCTGTCACTTCCTCTGAGTGGCAATAGTTTTTACACAATGGGTTGTCATCTATTTTATGACATTCAGATGCTGTATGTTCACCTGCCATGTGGGACGTTTTCTGGTATTATTGTATGTGTATAGCATTAACATGGTGTCAATATTTCATTTTTAAATATCACGGTTATCATCAATAACAGTATATTGCGATACCTCTATTACACATTAGACATCATTATAAAAAGGCTTTAAGTGAAGACTTTGTGTTCTACATGAGTGTAGTCTGTTCTAAAGGGGTCTTGCCTCCATCAGGCATCTGAGATATTGAGCTCCACACACCGCCTGACTCCTGTAGCCACATGCGTCATCATGAGCAATGCCTGGCCTATAATAATTCAGCAGTAAGTGGCTAAAAAAGAGCCTCTTTATGGCCAGATATCGGTCTGTGAAAGGGCAGAGCTAACAGATTTCAAATTAGACCCGGCTCTTAATCTGGGCCGGGGTGCAGGTGTGCGTCCCCAAAGCTGAGATCAGATTGGGCCCCGGGGACTAGGATGAGGGGGGTGAGTTGGGGAGACCTGCTGGGTTTCATTCTTCCACAAATCCAGACGTAGACGGAGAGCGATGTGCTATTAATGTCCCATGAGCCGCTTACTCGCTGAACTTTCTCTTTGCGGGGAAGGAAAGAAGAAAAATCACATTGAATATGTACCATACACCTTGTTTCTGTCATTTACTTCTCTTCCATTCACCAGCGGTTTCCTGGTCCATTTCACGGAGGTCCATTTCTTCAGCATTAACTTAGCTGATCCTGTGATGGTCAGCCTCTGACCTCTTCCCTCCGAGAAGACCAGTGAAATGAGCCAACTCATGGCCTGCATGTTAAACAGCTCTCGGTGTCGCTGTCTCTCCTTGCCTTTTTCACTTTTAATGACAGGAAGCGCTGCGCAAATGTTTTAAATAATTGGCTTCCCCGTTCTAATTCATCTGTAAAAGGACTTCTTGATTAGATTAGCCTAATAGACATTATTTTTTACATGACTGCCTACCATTGCCCATAATCATGTCCCAACTAGGTTAACAAGCCTTCCAATTTACTATTGACATTAAACTGGCTGACAAGAGCCAATCAGAGCACAGCATATTATGAGGAGCACTGATAATATGAAGCAAGAGGGCATTTAATGCCTGAATCATCACATCGTCTACCTATTCGTCCAATTTAATACAGAATAAATAATGTGTATGTACACTATATTACCAAAAGTTTTCGCTCACCCATTCAAATGATCAGAATCAGGTGTGCTAATCACTTGGCCTGGCCC
>JAUMHI010000083.1:1621306-1633519 GCA_032359435.1 Enteromius unitaeniatus | reverse complement strand
CAGCTGGCACATTGCTCGCCGCTGTCTTAACTCAAAGCCTCCTTCTCCTAATATCCCCCTCAGCTTGTCAACCAATTGCTTAGCTTCCTCAAGCGATGGTAAACTCTGCAAACAATTGTCAACGTAAAAGCATCGTCCTATGGAGAACCTCACATCTTCGTTCGGTTGGCTATGATTTCTTACGTGCCGCTGTAATGCGAAAGTCGCACAGCATGGGCTGCACGTTGTCTCGAATGGCAGAACTTGACATCAGGGGTCCCCTTCACCTTCGAGTCACGCCAGATGAACCGAAGAAAGGGTCTATCTTCAGGAAGAAGACAGACCTGGTGAAACATGCCTCGAATATCTGCGCTGATGGCTACTGCATGTTCAAGGAATCTGAGCAGGACTCCCAGGAGTGATGAACCCAATGTGGGGCCAGCAAGGAGTGAATCATTTAAGCTGAGACCATTAAGCTGAAAAGAGCAATCAAACACCACACGATTCTTGCCATTATGGCACACCATGTGATGTGATCTGCATCTCTCTCTTCTGGACGGATTTTTCTGATTGCTCCAGACTGAATCAATTTCTGGATCTCTGCAGAATAAGCATCAGCCCTTTGCGGGTCTCTGGCGAGTTTCCTCTGGCGTATCCTCTTCCATACTGGCGTGAAGATGGGGCATATCATCTTTACGCAACAAAGGTGTTGCATACCGGTGTACTCCATCCACCTCTACGCGAACTGTCTTAGCTTCCAATAGTTCAACAGCCCCGTGGGCCTGCTGTGATCTTGTGCACTCCTTTTTATTTTGGAAGGGCAAAACGTCAACTTTCCACAGCCTATTAACATTTTTAAACAGCTCCGTGGTGCTAAAGGGGATGCATATGTGGAGACACTGGTTTGGTTTGAGTCGCTGCTCCAACAGGCTGGTAGGACCCTGTAAAGTCCAGCCTAACTTAGTTCTCATTGCAGCCGGACCACCAGGCGGACCAAGTCTGACTGGCTCGATTGGTGAGATTATGTGAGTGTGACCTGCACCAACAAGGATGAGAGGTTTGGCCCTTTCAAAGCACGGTAAGGGTAATCCGGCCAAGTGCTTGTACTGCTTCTGAGGCTTGGGAATTGGGTAAGAATGGTCAGTGAGATCAAGCTGTGGCGCAGTGAAAACGAGTGGAACGAGACTTCCCCCTCAAGAGTTTGCACATCATGATGTATCATTCTTAAGGCTAAGCTTTCTTTAGTACCTCTCAGGCCAAGTTTACGTGCTGCTTCTGGCAGGAGCATTGTACGCTCAGAACCGTCGTCAAGGATTGCAAATGTGTCTAGCGTGCAACTGCCGTGGTGGAGGAGCACTCTGACAACCTTGAGCAAGACTTTGTTACTGCTAACTGGTTTGTTCAGGTACAGTGTCTGTGTCGCCGAGCTGACTAGGCGACCCTCGGATTTGGAAGCCTCTGTGCCAGGCCTCGTATTCACCTCATGGAGGATTCGCAGATGCTTCCTCTGACAAAGTGGACATGGTTTCTTCAGACCTCAATGAGCAGCCTGATGGGCAAGACCACAATGCCAGCACCTCCTTTTGGTTTGTATCCACTCTGAAAGCTGATCTGTAGTGAGGGTTGGAATTCTGGGGTACTGGCTGAAGGAATGTTCAGAGCTCTGACAGTAAGAGCAATACACCATGGACCTACCCTTAACTGTCTCGCTCACCTTGGCAGGAATACATGTTGGTATCACTTCAGCACCATTCCCGGACCCCGTCAGTACAGTGGCAGTGGTTTGGCATGATCGTGGAGCCACTCGGGAGTCTTGTTTGGCTCAGCTTTCTCCCTTGGCAGTTTGGTCATCATAGCTTTGGCACCAAGATTCATATTTCAGCCATTCTGCCAAATCTACCAATGAGTATGTCAGCCCAGGCCGATGTAACGTGGCGGCGGAAATCAACCCAGCTTTCTGGTGGTAGTTTATTGAAGAGGCGCGCAACATGCGACCCAAATTGCAGCTCTATGCTCCTTGCTTGGCCCAAAGTCTTAAGTAGACCAACTAGAGACCGCACCTGAAGGGAAAACTTCTCAAATGCTGAGGGATCATTGAGGCTTATGTTGGGAGAATCAACAATAGTGGCAATCCGTCTCAACGCCACCTGATGGGGCTGACCAAACGGCTCATTCAGGGCCAACATGGTGTCTCGATAAGGTGTAGGGGAATGCAAGAAGGAGTCTGCTATTAGACAAGCATCATCTAATTTCAAGTGGTCAACCAGGACTTGATATTTGAACATCTCAGTGCTATCAGGTGGCAGGAGAGTGTCCAAGGTCATCTTTAGGCCATCGAGCAAACTCACTAGGATCTCTGGTGCGGAAATAAGGAATGGTGGGGCATGGACCTTTATAATATTTCTCTGTCAGATCCACAGATGCCATGGGAGTTAACACCTTATAGGGTGCCCTTCTGTGTTGTTCAGGATAAACACGTGTAGATGAATATTGGTCATACCTAAGCGGTTCCTCATATGGATATAGATGGCTGGAATCCTCTGTCTTCTCCACTGATGGGAGTCTAGGGTTCAATGTCGGTGTGACCCTTGTAGTGCTGTAAAGCTCTTGCTTACCGCACTGACTTATAGCTCCTGGCTCTTCGTATGCAATAGGTGGAGGAGGCTCTGGCCAGCTTTCATCACTTGAATACACTACATCATGAGAATTAACTAATGGAGGATCAGACCGAGTGTTAGGTGTTGATGAATGTCGCTGTAGGCTACAGGCTCTGTCTAAAACCTGAATCAGCTCCTCCTTTGGCTGTCTCCATCCGTCAAAGATCAGCTTGAATGGCATGCTGTGTTTCACGGTGCTTTAAATTCTCCTCCATGATCCTTTGTAGCTTTAAGGTGCTAGCATCTGATCAATCGCTATGGTATCCATCACCTTCATCAGAGAGGGGAACGCACTTGACGTTGGATTCAGGCTGTAGGTCTCGGTTGGGATATTGTGATGATGACTGGTGGGTCTGGAGATTTCCTGCTGCAAAGAACTTGGAAGGTCGTAATGCTTGTGCTTGACATTCATCCTTGAAGAGGGAGAAAAGGTGGGTAAACTGTGAGCTCTCTTAGGCCTTTCAGCGGACGCTCCAACCGGTGATGAAGAGAAATCATCATCCAATGGCTCCACAGCATATTCTCTTGTAACAACTGGTGATACTGAATCGTGAAAGCTCTGCAAATCCACCTAATAATTTTGCAAATAGGCTGGAACAGTTTACTGGTTCAGAACTGGCTGACATCTTAATCCAGAGAAGTGATCATCTGGCTCGAAGGACCATTTTCACTCGCTCTGGTGGGCTGGTCAGAACCCAGGAAATTAGTCCACAACAATGTAATAGGTGTGGTCTGTACAGAGATAACAAAGCAAGAAAATAAATAATATTGAAATCAAATCCAACAATTTGACATTCCAATAGCATAACACTATTATTAATATTAATGTAAATACGTGGGAGACTACAGCTATAAAGTGCCAAATTAGTATCCACATAGGCCATTTAACCACATAATCTTCCTCCACACACTGATGCTTTCAATACACAATAGGCATATGAACTAGAAACAGCAATTATCTCTACATAAACATGAGAACAGTATAAACAAAACACTACAAACCCCCGTTGCATATAAAAACATGCATATAAATAGGCACTGGTTATGCGCTCTCAACATAACTGCGATCTCCAGCAAGTTTACAACTTAATCTTAATGTTAACCATATTTAAGCAAGAACAAATCACTTTACAGGATGCACGCACACTCATTACACTTAGATTGGATCGGCTCACAACTCTCTTCTACAATTTCGCTGCGTTCTCTTAAAATAGCGACAAGTCTTAAAGGGGCAACGCACGCGAACCCTTTGTACAATTGAGGTAGTTATAAACTAATAGAAAGAAAATATATATATTTTTTTAATGGAACTCCGTTTCAATCATTTTTTTAAGTTTTTTTTTTTAAGTTCAGAAAGATGAGTGTGTCCACATTTTCTTCAGACAGCACAGATCGTGTCTTCAACACATGGGCCGCTGTTGTGCATCTGCTAAAGAAGGTCACAATCTTTCTGTTCTTTGCTAAGAGGGCTCAATAACATTTAGCATTTTCTTAAAACCTGCATTAAAATCCGCGGCTATAAATGTACCGCTCACTGTTACACTTCGATTGTTTTGCCCTGTTTGAATCTTTTGGAAATGCCTACCTGAATGCCACGGGGATGTAACGTGCGTATTTCACTGAAAACATATTTTATACACTTTATTCTCTCTCTCTTTTTTTTTTTCCTGAATCGTTCGGTTTGTAATGCGTACCGAACCGAAAGCCTCATACCGAATGGTTCAATACGAATATGCATATCGTTGCACACCTGATAGAGAGAGATATATATATAAATAAAAACACAGAGCTCACAACATTATGCTGTTTTTGCTTGCAGTGTTTAATTAATGCTAAATTTCAGGTACACTGAACTGTCATTAATGAATCTTAATGCTGCTCCAGTCACTTTCTTCTGCGTTTAAAAAAATATTTTTTTTGTCATATGATTGGTGACAGCCCTATATTATCTTATTATATTAAGTGAAATTATTAATAAAATGTAATAATTTGTTCATGCATTTAATATGGCAAGGGGAAAATCCCCTTTAAAAAGCTCAAATGACTTGGAAAAATTTGTGTGCAGTATAGAGTTATATAAGATGTAATTTCTCAAACAAGAAAATTGTGGCCAGTGAAAATGCTGAGTGGTTAGTAAATTTGGAAAGCCACTGGCCACAGTAACTGGTGAGCAAAAAAAGTTAATGTATAGCCCTGTATATGTATATGTATATATATATATATATATATATATATATAAATATAAATAAATACACACATACATATACACACACAGTGGCCTCCATAAGTATTGGGACATTGAAAAATGTGTTTGCTGTGTAGTTAAGACATCCACAAATATGATAAAAGGAGGAATATGGGACAAAAATACAGAATGTCACGCCGTTTCAACACATACCTGGTTTACCAAATAAAAAGGACAGCAATTTTCATCACACTGTCTGATTTGAGCATAAGTATTGGAACGGTTGACCTTAAGGCCAATGTAAAAGATTAAAAGCTATTATTTAGTTGCAGATCCTTTGCCTGCAATCAGATCACTGAGAGACATGACTCTTGGTCTCATTCTTTCATTTCCCAGTTTGTAATGCAGCCAATTTCAACCGTTGCTTGTTTTGGGCTTCTTTAGTCTCAAGAATTGCATTTAAATCTGAAGATTGACTTGGGAAATCTAAGACTTTCTATTTCTCTGTCCTGATAAACTCCTTGGCTGAACTAGCAGGGTGTTTTGCATCAGCCTGGATTTGTACCTTTTCCTCTACTGTCATCATACATTAAGTCATCATTAAAGTTAAGAAGGGACTGCTCCAGACAGCCATGCATGCCCATGCCATAACACCACCTCCACCATGCTTTACAGATGAGGCTGTATGTTTAGGATCATTTGCAGTTCCCTTTTTTCTCCACATTTCTGCTTTCCCATTACTTAGACAAAGGTTCATCTTTGTCTCATCTGTCCATAAAACTTAGTTCCAAAACTCTACTGGCTCACCTTTGTGCTTTTTTCAAACTCTAATCTTGCCTTTCTATTTTTGGTGATGGTCAGAGGTTTTTAGCAATCTTGCCGTGTATCCTCTGTAATTCTGTGCCGAAATCTCTTGCGGACAGTAGACTGTCAGAGCATCACCCCAGCTTTCTGGAGGTTATTGGTGATTTTACAAACATGTACAGTACAAGCCAAATGTTTGGACACACCTTCTCATTCAATGTGTTTTCTTTATTTTCATGACCATTTACATTGGTAGATTTTCACTGAAGAGATCAAAACTATGAATGAACACATGTGGAGTTATGTACGTAACAAAAAAGGTGAAATAACTGAAAACATCTTTTATATTCTAGTTTCTTTGCTCTGATTACTGCTTTGCACACTCTTGGCATTCTCCCAATGAGCTTCAAGAGGTAGTCACCTGAAATGGTTTTCAATTCACAGGTGTGCCTTGTCAGGGTTAATTGGTGGAATTTCTTGCTTTAACAATGGGGTTGGGAGCATCCGTTGTGTTGTGCAGAAGTCAGGTTACTGCACAGTCGACAGCCCTATTGGACAACTGTTAAAATTCATATTATGGCAAGAACCAATCAGCTAACTAAAGAAAAACGACTGGCCAACATTACTTGAAGGTCAGTCAGTCCGGAAAATTGGAAAAACTTTCCAAAAAAAATTGGACATTCGACCAGTGAAAATCTGTGCTTAGGTCTGATGAGTCCAAGTTTGAGATCTTTGGTTCCAACCGCCGTGTGTCTTGTGAGACGCAGAAAAAGTGAACGGATGGATTACACATGCCTGGTTCCCACTGTGAAGCATGGAGGAGGAGGTGTGATGGGGGTGTTTTTCTGGTTCACTGTTGGGGATTTATTCCCAACAGTGAACCAGCATGGCTACCACAGCATCCTGCAGCGACAAGCCATCCCATCCGGTTTGCTTTAGTTGGACGATCATTAATTTTTCAACAGAACAATGACCCCAAACACACCTCCAGGCTGTGTAAAGGCTATATGACCAAGAAGGAGAGTGATGGAGTGCTGCGGTACCTGGCCTCCACAGTCACCGGACCTGAACCCAATCGAGATGGTTTGGGGTGAGCTGGTCCGCAGACTGAAGGCAAAGGGGTCAACAAGTGCTAAACACCTCTAGGAACTTCTTCAAGACTGTTGGAAAACCATTTCAGGTGAACTACCTCTTGAAGCTCATCGAAAAAATGGCAAAAGTGTGCAAAGCAGTAATCTGAGCAAAGGGTGGCTATTTCGAAGAAACTAGAATATAAAAAGAAGTCAGGTATTTCACCTTTTTTTGTTAAGTACATAACTTCACATGTGTTCATTCATACGTTTTGATGCCTTCAGTGAGAATCTACCAATGTAAATGGTCATGAAAATAAAGAAAACACATTGAATGAGAAGGTGTTTCCAAACTTTTGGCCTGTACTGTATTTATCAGCATACAGTATATCAGCTCTAGTGAGCAAGTAGAGCCGTAACGTGCCGCAGACATGTGGAGTGTAAATAAGGGTAAGAGATTAATTCATCATACAGTGTAGATCACTTTACTGATTATAATGGAAGTGTTTTTTAAAGAGCCTATAATCCTCGCTTTACTCATTTTCAATAACTGAGGAAATGTAACAATTTAATTAACTGCTCATCGTCAAACATGGACTTTTTTGCGCATGTACAGTACATCTGTCTCCTCAGCTCCATCACTTGAGAGACCCCTCGAGCCGTCTTAAATAATGGGAGAGTAAGAGTGATTCTTAGCTTTTAGAAATAACTTTTCTTAGCTTTTATACTTTAAGTTAATTAAGAAGGAGCACTTAAGACTAAAAGGGCACTTTGAGAAGCTTGATAAATATGGGCCCTGGTAATTTTATTTTAAAATTCACATAAAATTTTGTGGATGGAAAGCCAAATTAAGACTCTCTAGTTAGAATGAACACATTGGTGAATTAATCTAAATAACAGAAATATACATTAAAGACAGGAAAGAGGGTCAGGTTTAAATCAGGGTTTTGATTTAATGTTGACTAATGCCAGGCCACTGAGCCAGGAAAGACATTCTTGTATGTCAATCATTCATCTTAATTACCTTGGGCATTGTAAAATGTGTCAAAAGTGAGACCAGATGACGCAAAATTGGCATGGAACTCCCTCAAATTACCTTTACATCCCACCAAGTTACAATTCTGGGTCATTGGGCTGGTCTTGGCTCCGCTTAACTCTGACTCATCTAATTGAATTAGGCTAACCTCAAGTGCTAGGTTTGGGGAAGCAGGTGAAGGATTGCCCCGTGGAAATACTCCCAATCTTCCTGACAGGAAGCATCCACCCATTTCCACATAAATGAGCTAGATACTAGGTGTTTTGCTGACATGGCTTAGGTAAACTAATCATGTTAAACTAACACGGCTCTTTGTGGCTATGAAAAAATAAACACAATGACAATTTCTAACATAATCAAGCATACGCCAGTGCTTCCCACACTGTGTTTGTAGAACAGCCCTATCCGGTGAAGGTAATCATTGGTTTAGGTGATATGTACTGTCTCCAAAAGGGAAAATATAGAATTGTCAAAATAATAACCTTTTTTTTTAAACAGAGGTTATTTATTTTCATTTACTGCATGACAGTGCAGTTTGAAGTGTAAAATTAGCCTATAATTGGAAAGAAGGTAGAATAGTGGGATGGACTGTAAAGTGCTAGCTGGGCGATCTTTGCTAGACACCACTTTTGCAGTTTTATTTTTCCCAAAAATCTTTTTTCACTGGAGCTAGACTGGCTCCACATGTTTATTTTCAAGAAGAGGTGTTCTATCATACATTATACGAAGGCTGAATGGAAAGCACCAAAATAATTATACTATTATATGACATTTGAAAAGTAGTTGTTTTAAAGGTTGGTTTTTGTTTCCTGAGCCTTCCTACTGTTTAAAATACATTTTATATTGATTCATATTGTGTACCACTAAAACACAGAAGACTGTTAGGGTTTATTGTCTTCTCGGCTCATGAAGAACTTACAAGAGCCTTGCTGTAGGCTTTATTTATGTAACAAGCTCAATGACAGTGTGCTTCAGTGCAGTGTCATCTAACAGTCAGTCATTACAGCAAATATTAGAGTGCTCTTTTTTGCTCCACAACCAGAAATGTTTGTGAACATAGTGCAATTCTGCAAAGCCAGCACCACAACCTAAAGGGTTACTGGCAAAAGCATAAAGTCTGACCTATGGCCTATTCTTTAGATTCCGGTCAGAGAATACATAGTTCTTCAATAGCAAAATACCAGCTACAGATTCTATAATTTCAGACCTTTAATTCTGTGCTTTATATTGACCACATTTCAAAAATATCCCAAGATTTCAGTTTAGAAAATGTCCTTGAGTAAATTTAAGTTTTGCTTACTGGACCATCAGTTCAATTACAAAAATCATGGTATACGTCTCTTGAGTGTCTTGATATTTGTAATGTTATGCAGTAGGACTGGGCGATATATTGAATATTAGTGGTAATATCGCAGTAATTTTGGTGACAATATAAAATTATAATGAATACCGAATATTTCAAATTCAATGTTACTTAAGGACGCACCGAACTTCCAATATAACGTCCGTGCGAGAGACGTGAAATAGTTTTCATTAGTGTAGTTGCCAGAAATCACAGATATCACAAGTTCACAAGCTACCGTCAATGATCTGAAAATCGAAATGAAAGTGTTACTCAACCAGTCTGTGTTCTGTCATGAGATCTTGACTGTACTGTTTGTATTGTTCACTGAATAAATGCACTCAACCGCTGTTGTTTGAACAGAAAAACAGGCTATTGCAAATCAGAATTACTATTAGGAATTTAACTGTTCTAGTATTTTTCATTTGTTTTACTTGTTGTCAAAATATAGACAGAGAGAGTGCATAATAGGGCTGCACGATTTGGGAAAAAAGTCACATTGTGATTATTAAGGTTAAAATTGCGATTTGCGATTCGACATATAAGTGGTCTGACTCAACTTGCTTGTTATCAAGGAAAATGCACACACAGATTATGAATAATGCTGAAATCTGTATTTCTCAACTGAGATACAGCATACAGTGCAATCTAGCAACAACTAAAAATTAACAATGTTTTCAAATTAAAACTAACTGATGAGATGCGCATAATATATCGTTCAATATATATCGCCCAGCCCTATGTACAAAATTAAATAACAGTAACATCTTTACATTACTGAATGAAATTACATTTAATTAACTTTAAATTAAAATTAAAAAGTCAAAAGTACAGATAAATAAAACAAATACCCATTTTTATATTTTTACATGTTGTCCCAGCACATTTTAGCAGGATGTAACATATACTTAGTATATTTCTTTTGTCCAGTGTGCCAATCATTTTTTCAAATCCTTCTTTGCTAAAAGTGCGTTCACACCTGAGGCGACTTGGGCGAATATATCTCACTATTCACATGTAGTTGGACGCTTGAACATGTCGAGTTTACGCCGGTTTCACACTGCACACGTCAGCAGGGCGTAAGCAGTGCATATTTTTTTCGCCACCCATGTTAACGGATGAGAGCACACAGGGGCGGCGCAGAAGCGCGTAGCAGGTGCAGAGAAATGACAGAAATCAAAGCTCATGGCACACTGTGTTCGAAGAAGAACAACAGAAAGATACTTGTCTATAGCCTGCTGCAGTACAAGCTTAAGTCAATGCAAAGATGCAACTAGACTAATCACTCGCGCTCAACTCTTCATTCGTGTCTGGTGTGAATGCAAGAATGAATGTCTTATGTTCACAAAAGCATTTGTTTATTTAATATAACCGCAACATTTGCTGTAATGAAATCGCATATAATAATATATAATATAAAATAATAATATAATAAATATAGAAATAAATAATATGAGCCTGTAATGAATGAGTACACTAGATGAGGTAAAATAAACCATTTCAACCAAGTCCACATTGTATTGATTTGTGCTCATGGTGGTGGATCATCCATAAGGCACATTTTCCCAAATGTGCAAAATTAGCTAAGAAATACCCATGTGTTCCAACAACTAGCTCTCCATCTAAAAGAGTTTTTCGAATAATAATATTTTCTTTTTTCTAAGAGTGTGTTTTGGATCGAAACGCTGACACAATTTAAACCCAACTACCAATGTCCTAAGGTTTTGACCATGCTGTCAAAATGAATTAGATTAATCTACACTTCAAAGGTCAAATATTCGTGGTGGCATTTCATGCCTTTTCTCTCTTCCTTCGCTCTTTTTAATTGCTGTCAAAAATAACTGGGTCACAAGGGACACAGCTGGAAAAGCCTTGATGAAATAACAGTTTGGCTGACTGAATTTCACTCTGTTTTTAGTCACATGTCAGACCACTTCACTAGTAAAATTAAAAAAAGCAGACACTCACGTTCTCTCTTTTGTTTCCATTAGCTAAGCCCTCTCTCAAGTCTTTTATCACATAACGTGAAGGCCAAGGGGGGGGGCGGTGGGCCTGGAAATTACATCTGAGTCCACCACAACAATACATTTTCCAGGATTTTGCTAGATTGGCAAATGTAAAATTTCCATGAGTATCTAAAAAGGGATGTTTCAAGGTTGTCCAGACCAGACTTGTTCTCTTTTTTTGACACTTATTGGTACCCATTTTTTACCAGTATGAAGTAAGGGATGGCAAATGGAAAAACAGCTGTTGACCAAAACAGCACATTTTCAAACTTTAAAAGAAAAAGGCAAAACAACAGTTCTATTTAGGATTATTTGCAATGCACTTTGTGATCGAAATACTGGGTTTATAAAACGTTTGCATCAGCATAATAATAAGGTTCAAGTTTCTTTGTAGGTTTTCTTTGTAATTCGTCAGTCTTCACCGCCAGCCCATTGGACATGTGAGGGTTCAACTACGCTTCAAATTAGACATCACACACAATGTGACATTCTGAAATTCATCTTCATAATGTAATTTACTACTGGCCAAACATTCATGCTAGTACTTTTGCGTAAAAAAATAAATATACTCCAGATAAAGATGAAGTAAACGGAACTAGGAGTTACAACCTGGTGACTCCCTGTTCTTGGAAAGTAAATGTTATGTTTATACAGTCATGGCCAAATTTTTGGCACCCCTGAAATTATTCCAGAAAATCAAGTATTTCTCACAGAAAAGTACTGCATTAACACATGTTTTGCTTTGTGTGTATTGGAACAAACCAAGAAAAAAAGAGGAAAAAAGGCTAATCTGACATAATGTTACACAAAACTCAATAAGATTGCTTCAAGCATGTGATGCTCTTTTAAACTCACTTGGGGCATGTAACAGATGTGGGCAATATAAAAATCCCACCTGAAAGCAGATAAAAAGGAGAGAAGTTCACTTAGTCTTTGCATTGTGAGTCTGTGTGTGCCACACTAATCATGGACAACAGAAAGAGGAGAACTGTCTGAGGACTTGAGAACCAAAAATGTGGAAAAATATCAACAATCTCAAGGTCCATCTCCAGAGATCTACAGGTCCTTCTCAAACAATTAGCATATTGTGATAAAGTTCATTATTTTCTGTAATGTACTGATAAACATTAGACT
>JAUMHI010000083.1:1599251-1616796 GCA_032359435.1 Enteromius unitaeniatus | reverse complement strand
TATTGTTTTATTTCCGCTGTCATCAAAGGTAATAGAGCGCGGATCGGGCCGCATTTTTCTGTCCGAGCCCAGCCCGCATCCGACAGAGCAGTAAACGAATTTGTTTTTCATACTAATGACATACGCACTTTTTTTGTGTGGAAAGCCTGCTTTTATTATGCAACTATAGGAAGGTGTTCGGAAATTTCAACAGATGGGAGCATCAGCGCACACGGGGCAAAAAGCGCCGTTACAACACAGACGCACATTCACGCTGATGTGACTGAGCCCGAGAATCCTTTCCTAATATCCGTCCGAACTGTATCCATCCTCTAATAGGTAACATGAAATGTTCCCACACACCAGATTTATAAGACGCTGGCGCATCCTCCAACTGCGGGCAGCCTTCCTTTTCTCTCCCACTTGCCATTTCTACACGTACAATATTGTGACCTGCAGCACTCGCTGCACACCGTAGACACCTCAATTCTTTCGCGCAAAAGGGAAATACACTAACGTCGCATACAGGGCACGAGGCTACATTGCGCATGTCATGAACCGTCAAACCGTGCGACGCATGCATGCACCGAACCGAGACAAGCGAACTGAATGGTCATTTTTTTTCATGAACCCTGCCACCCCTACTGAACACAACCACTCAAAATGGATGTCACCTGTTTCAAATGATGTGACAACCAATATAAGCTAGTTCAGAGAGCAAACAAGTTGTTGAAGGTAGAAAGGAAAAAGTCTGAGCATGGATAGAAGGAACAATGTGAGAGGACGAGTGCGTATGCGAGATGGGCGAGGAGGAGGAAGAGGACAAGAAAGAGGAAGAGGGCAAGAAAGAGGAAGAGGAAAGCCGAGGAAGACAAAGAGTGGAAATATCTGATGAAATTTTATAGTACTGCATGAATATTTGTTGTAACTGCGCATCTACTTTTTTGTAGAATTGTGAGGCTGAAATCACTGTACTGTAGTACAGTGCATTGTATGCTGTTTACTGTACAATGAACAAATTGTACGGCCCAAAACATTGAGATAAAAAATTTGCTTCTCCCTGAGAGCTATATGTTTTGAACAATGTGTTTTCTATTTTGTGTTGTATTGTTTACTGACAGCTTGATAGTGTATATCATTTTGTTTATGAATTGAGAGCAGTGCTTGATTTTGAACACAGGTAAAACTGTTTGAGGTGAAAGTTTCACTTTGCACGAAGAGTCTGAGGTTTTGTAAGAGTCTGAGGGTGTAGCTGCACCTGATCGTAGTTTTAGTTGGTGCAACAGGTGTAAATATTTTAGCGTTGCAAAGTCCAACGTAGGGCTTACGCCAAGCTTTTTTACGTCTAGCTGGTGCCTGAAGACTTAAGTTGTCCAGTCAGTAATGCTTCTATAACTGTGCTTGCGCCGGCAGCATCAGCTGATTTTTCCCTTATAAAAGTGGAAACGGCTTACAATACTCCTTCAAGAATAAGACATTATTCAAATCTATTTTAAATATTTATTTTATTTGTGTACATTAACAATAAAAACAGTTGTGTATTTGTACATAAAGGAAACGAATTGGACGCCACTTTCTGAAGAGCGCAACAAAAATGAACTGAAATTCTGCAGAGAAGCTGCTGTTTTTTATTTCATTCGTTTTGTTAATTTATTATTTCGATAGAAAAATATATTTGGAATATGGGCCTATGTATTTATTTTAGGATATATGTAGCTAGGATTTTCTCTTTTCGCACAAGCTCTGCACGTGATGTGATGTGAATCCTCATGTTCTGATGCTTCATTTGATGCTGCTTTAATAAGTTAAAATGTATAATTTTTTAATTTTGTTTTGAAGATGGAAGTTGTAATGTGTAACTGCGTGCGGTGCCAACAGATCACTTGACTTTTCTCTTATAAAAGTGGAAACAGCTTACAATACTCGCTCAAGAATAAGACATTATTCAAAACTATCCTAAATATTTATTTTATTTGTGTTCATTCACAATAAAACAGCTATGTATTTGAAAACAAAGGAAACTATTGGATGTCGCTTTCTAAGGAGCGAATCAAAGAAATAATAGTTTACTTTTTCCATTTTTTCTTTAATTTTGATTTTAAATTTATTATTTGTTTGTAAATATATATATTTTGCATATGGGCGTATTTAGGCTATTGTTTTTCTCTTTACGCACAAGATGTGAATCCTTACGTCATGATGTTTTTGCTGCTAGTTTTTTTTTTTTGCTAGTAAAAACTTATGTGACAATTCTCTTTTTTAAGGATGATGTCATCACCCAAAAAATGTTATTTCACCTTTTATAAATTAATTTTCATTTTGAAATCATTTCATTCATTTTGGTTGTCCACCTATTGTACTAGAACAACTAGACATTTACTTGATGTTATTTCCATTGCCATATACTCAAAAGTAGTAAAGTCATCAAAAACATCTTTTACAATCCAGTGACTGCTTAAATACACTTCTTACCAAAACAAATGTTTTGCAATAATGTATAAGATGGTGGGTATGCTTCATTAAGTGATATAGCCCCAAGAAGGACTTGATTAGTTGGATATTGATTAGTTAGGTGTGTTTCATTAGGGTTGCATCTAAACTCTCCAGGGCTCCAGCCCTCAAAGATTTGACTTTGACACCCCTGAATTAAATAAAGGTTAAAACGTAAAGAGAATGAACAGATAACATATTCTTGATTTTATGGCATTTCAAGAACCATCCAAACACTTCTGGAATTGGGACTGTAGGCTTAGGCCTTTTTTAGTTTTTTGCAATAAATAAATTTGAGCCACAGACTAAGGACACTCACTTTAGAACCTGTGAAAACCAGCTAAGGGCTGGTCGTCTCCGGTATTTATCGTCATCAAAGTCAATCTGCATTACTGCACTGTGTCCTGAATCCCGTGTGTCATATACCTTTCTTGGGGATACAGCTGAAAAGACACATTGAAAGAAATTAACAAAGGATGTGTGTTATATATGCTAATCACACACCTAAAGCACACTGTTACAGACATCAAATGCAATTTTATACTTATTATACAGTCAATTCTTGCTGGTGAATTAAAAGTAATAGTAGATGTATTCAGCAGTAGTGAATTAACAAACATGAAAGTTGGAAACACTATATACTTATACACTACATACATCATTTAATCACTCTCAGCTCGTTTTTATCTGAATGAGTTTCTTTTTTCTGTTGAACATTGTATTAAATTTAATGAGGACCAGCTATTTTTGGTTACTCAAAATATCTAATTTTGTTTTTAGCACAAGAAAGTGTAGGGACAACATGTAAGCGAGTAAATAATGACACAATTATAATTTTTGAGTGAACTATCCCTTGATGACAAGTGGCGGCATGTTTAGTTCCCTGTCAACAGTCCACTCGTACTGCATCTGCTAAGACGCTATGGGAAAAACTAATTTTTTCCCCCTAACTGAAGCTTACTTAACATGCAGGGAAACTGCACAGCCATTGGTTGTGCAGTGGTAATTTTTTAAAACCAATCGGCTGGCCGCCGTCCTGTGGCAACCAATGGCTGGCTCCTGCCGAAACTCGCCTGAGGGGGTGGGGCCGCATCTATAAATAGGGCTGAACCTATTTCTTCTCGAAGATTTCTTCTCCTTCAGCGACGTGCATCTTTGGGCTCACAAGCCCTTATCTGAAAAAATACCTGCAAGCCGTGTTTGGCCACCTGCTGTCCAAACTGCAAGCTTTGGCTTATGAGCCTTATCTACAATAAGCACTCTCACTGTGCCCAAGCCGCAAGCTCAGGCTTACACGCCTCAAGTCTAAAGGACGATGTGAATGCAATATGTGGGGCTTTATTCTTTGCAGGCTTATGTGACTGTATTCCCCGGCTTCCTCCTGGGCTCACTGTCATTCTTATCGTTCCTTTGCTTACAGCGCAGTGTGTTGATACTGTTGCCATAGCGTCTTAGCAGACGCAGTACGAGTGAAGTGTCGGCAGGGAACAAATAGGTTACTTCCGTAACCCAGGTTCCCTGAGACACGGGAACGAGTACTGCGTTCCAATGCCGCGCTGTAAGTGCCCGTTGCTTCAGTTGAAGTAACCTGAAGTCCTGTGGCGGTTCAGCCCTATTTATAGATACAGCCCCACCCCCTCAGACGAGCTTCGGCAGGAGCCAGCCTTTGGTTGCCGCAGGATGGAGATGATAATATAGAATGAAACAGAGATGATAAAAAAAGCACGATATTCCTTAAAAAGCAGATAGTAGAGAAATTTTTATCGTCCACAATCAAATATTGTCCTATCGCCCACCCCTATATGTAGGTGAGCTGACATTTCAAATAATTGATTCATGACAAATATGATGCAGGGCAACAAGTCACTGCGTGATAAAGACTAGAGAATGTCCCTAAAATATACGGGAAAAAAATGTCCCTGTTTGAGTTTTGTCTCATAGGTCATCATGTAATTAATTAGATTTAAAAAATAAATAAATAATCACTTACCAGCCCTAATATATATATACACACACATATATAACTTTTTCACTCACCAGCTAATTTGACTGACCATTTATAATTTACAACCTCTACTAAAAAAAAGAAAGAAAATAAAGAAAAAGAAAATCTATAGATTGAGGCTGTCTAGACTGGACGTGACAAATCATTTTGTGTCAGTACTACTACATAATGACAAAAAAAAGTAATTTTATTGATAAAGATAATTAGACCGTATTTAGCTGAATGTGTAATTGTGCTGATGCTAACGCCGGTATCAGAATAAAGTTTCTTTATTATGTACTGTTTTAAACGCTATAGGAGCATTAAATAGTTAATAGTGTACTATTTTTACACACTAGAGGCTTTTAAAGGACCTGTGTAGCCAAAATATGTGCGTTAGAGAACAAATGTATGGTTAATGTTTGTATCTTTAAAATCTGTCCATCAGAAAAGCAGTTCTAGGCTATGAAATATAGTTTGCGCTGTTTGATTAAATAAAAGTCCTCCTATATAAAAGTGTTTTTGTGTTTTGCTTTGGTACCGAAATTGGTACAGAGAACCGTGGATTTTCACTGGTATTGGTACCGAATACTGAAATTTTGGTACCGTGACAACACTAATGGGTTGACAAAAATTGGATTGTGTCCCATGGCGTGACATAGCAAAAATATAGGAGAAAACCACTAAACAAATAACATGAGAAAAATGTATCTTCATTCTTAGAGTTACAAATATACAGTGGGTACGGAAAGTATCCAGACCGCCTTAAATTTTTCACTCTTTGTTATATTGCAGCCATTTGCTAAAATCATTTTTCAAAAGTTTTTTTTTTGTTCATTAAATGTACTCACAGCACCCCCTATAGACAAAAAAACAGAATTGTTGACATTTTTGCAGATTACAAAAGAAAAACATTAGAAAAAACACATTCAGTGGTGGAGGTAATGAATTACAACTACTCATGTTACTGTAATTAAGTAGTTTTTTTGTAAGTAAAAATTTAGCAAAATAATCTACTTCGCTACTTTTAAATTATAGTCCGTTACCGAGTACGCACTAATTTTTAATTGATATTCAAACCTTTGAGGCATTTCAGTAGCCAATAAATATATGCAATCATAAACGGACCAATAAAAGCAGTGATATCTAAAACAGGAAAAGCTGATGAGAAACATTCTAACTGAAGCTACTTCTCCATGTTAATAATTTTGGTGATTCATGCACGCATGTGTTAATCCGCAGCGGTGACGGCCTGACCAGGATACAATAGTTCGAATATAAGTGCTTATTATAAGCGTACCGTAGAGATTCGGGATAAGACAGATCGGCGGCTTGAAAGCAGAATTCATGATGTACCCGCTCATCATATACATTCCGCTAATTTTGAACAAAGAAAAAGTTACACATTGCTGCTTTAAGCCAACATGCACTATGTTGCGGTGCATGAATATACACACGCTGCGTCTCGCTCTCTACTCTCATCCACCTGTCAATAACACATTCTGAACGTCCACACGGGATTGCAGGTATTCCGCATACATTTAATAATTCCGGTTCAGATGTGGCTAGCTCTTTATTGTAACACAAGGATACAGTCCTGTAATGGCAGAAAACTGGCTGCGAAGTCTCAAATAGCCCTAACAGACACAAATGAACTGTCCTCTCACAACGATATTGCTTGTGTGATCTCAGACTGTGTGCAGTCTTAGTCCAAGTGTAAAGTGTAATACACTTTAATCCAGTATTACACTTTGTAAAAAGTTATCAACCAAATAGAACAATGCCTGCCTGAAGGAAATGCTAGTGGAAATTGTATTGGCTGTAAGTGAAATGCACCAGAAACTCTTTACTCTTACTTTAATTTCTTTACAATGTAAGTATACTAGACATGTTTTGGAATGGAATATTTGTACATATAAATATCCCAATCTGTCTAACTGCATCACACAAATGGCTCTTAAGTTAAGTTGCTGCTGTTGTCATGTTTTGAATGCCTCAACTAAATTGAGGCCATTTGTTTTATAATTGTATTACTGTCTTTTTTTTTTTTTGTAAATTCAATTCAGTTTGAATCAAATTTGAAATCATATTTGAAATGATTACTCCTTTTTCTGTAAGCTTTTGTCACAAAGTTACCCTATTTTAAAGATACAAATACACAGAATGACTGAAAACTGAAATATCACATGTTCCTAAATATTCAGACCCTTTGCTGTGACACTCGTATATTTAACTTAGGTGCTGTCCATTTCTTCTGATCCTCCTTGAGATGGTTCTATACCTTCATTTGAGTCCAGCTGTGTTTGATTTTACTGATTGGACTTGATTAGAAAAAAAAAAAAGTGGAAAAAATAAATAAATAAATAAAACTTAAATGATTTTAGCAAGTGGCTGCAATTTAACAAAGAGTGAACAATTTAAGGGGGTCTGAATTCTTTCCGCACCTACTATATATATATAGCACATACTACTAATATTATATATATATATACATATACACACACACACACAGTACAGGCCAAAAGTTTGGACACACCTTCTCACTCAATGAGAGAATGCCAATAATAAGAGCAAAGGGTGGCTCTTTGAGGAAACTAGAAAATAAAATGTTTTCAGTTATTTCACCTTTTTTGTCAAGTACATAACTCCATATGTGTATTCATAGTTTTGATACCTTCAGTGAGAATCTACCAGTGTAAATGATCATGAAAATAAAGAAAACGCATTGAATGAGAAGGTGTCCAAACTTTTAGCCTGTACTGTATATATGTATGTATATATATATATATATATATATATATGTGTGTGTGTGTGTGTGTGTGTGTGTGTATATATATAATATTTAATTTTTTTCTTTGTAATTAATACATAATAATAATTAATATGTTTGACTCTTTAAAGATGTCAAAGGCTATGAAAATAAAGAAAACACACTGAATGAGAAGGTGTCTCCAAACTTTTGGCCTGTACTATATATAAAGCATTGACAAAACAACATGTCAGTCCTGGTGAATACCTGTGTTAATGTTGATTGTATCGGTGGTAGAGGTGGTGCTCATATTGATGACAGAGGGATTTTGGCAACTCACTTCTCCATTTTTGTGCATGTTCTCCACTTCCTGATGAGGTGGCAGACTTGTGGGTGTGGGGTCCACTGTAGGAGCTGGAGCAGAGATTAGTATATTAATATATGAACTGTATTATTATGGCTTTATATATATATATTATATATTATATATATTAGTGGAAGTGCCTTAGCATGGTTCAAATTATACTTATCTGACTACTATCATTTTGTATGAGGATGTATACGCAGAACCAAAATGCACACACACACTACAAGCCCTTTGCACAATCTGACATGTGCTTAAAATTTAACTGGAAATAAGGTGCTGGGCATCCAGTCAGAGGACAACCCCAACTATTTTTTTTTTCTTGCCACTGTCGCCTCTGGCTTGCTTAGTTGGGGGCACCTGATTTCTAGTGATTATGGTCATTTTGATTACAGAGACCATCTCTGCATTGATAAATAACCAGTTTAATCTACCAATCTACTATACATTACCATCACTCTGTTCTCCTATTTGATGATGTTCAGTGCTCTGCTACAATCTGTATTGTTAAAAGCGCTATATAAATAAAATTGATTGATTGACTGATTGATGTTGTCCAAGATACATGGGAACCCTGTTAAAAGTGCAAATTACAATTATGACAAACTCACTCTCAAAAGATGACCATTCAGAGAAACACGTAATGTCATGTGTTGTACTTTCCTCACTCTTTGGGGGATCTTCAATCTAGACAGAAAGAAGTAATAGTATATCAATGCAAATTAATGGCTCAAACAGTGTTGTGTCTTACATCTATGTACTAATAATTTTGATTATCAAGTCAACTGATCTACTATTTAAAGTACTAGTTCACCCATAAATAAAACTTCTGTCATCATTTACTCACCCTTGAATAGTTCCAAATCTGTATGAATTTCTTTGTTCTGCTGAACACAAAGAAAGATATTTTAAAGAAAGTTTATGTCTTGGGTCTGTTTTGGGTCACCACTGACTTCCATAGTATATTTGTTCCTACTATAAAAGTTAATGGTGACCCAACAAAGAAATTCTTACAGATTTGGAACTACTCGAGGGACAGAATTTTTATTTATTGGTGAACTATTCCTTCTTCTATATGAACTATAACTTCTTCTGACACACTTTTTAGGATTACCCTTGATTTCAACAAGGGGAGTCATAATTCGGCAGGGAGTCAAAATTCGGCACAACACCGGCGTGTTGAACGCGCCGCTTAATTCACGCGAATCATGCTGCAGGATGTCTAATTGCATTGGCTTAACATGTAAATGACACCCGCTTCATTCGTGTCTGGTGTGAACGCAAGAATGAATGTCTTGTTGCGTTCACTAATACATTTATTTATTTAATATAATCGCAGCATTTACTGTAATGCAATCGCAAAGGCTGAGATCGCGATTGTGATATGATTAATCGTGCAGCACTAGTTCAAGTCATGTCAAATAGAACATTATGAGTTGAATATTTTACTTTAATATTTAATAATATTTTACTTTTAATTAATACTTTATTATTTAGTCCCAATAGGCTATTTATTTTAATTATATCACACTTTACATCAGTGCTTCATTACTTAACATTAGTTAACAGTTCGTTAACCTCCCAAAAATAATTCGAAACATTAATTGATCTTTGAATTTAACAACGTGTTATTAATTATTTTAATTACCAAAGTAATTATAAACTGTATGCTATAAACTGCTTTTTTTTCAAAATAAACTCAAGCTAACATAAACTAAGAGTATTATTATTATTTTACAATTTTAAGAGTTACATATTGGTCTTTTAATTCTTTTGCACTTCAATCTGTGAAAATATTTTAAGTTTACAGATTTTTGTGCATTGCTTTATTGTATTTAAATGTTAATTTTTCTTGTTAAGAAAAAAGGTATTAAACCTGTTATATGAAAACACTTTTTTGCAATTATTTTTTTATATTGTGATAATACCATATACCGTGATAAAAGCATTATCAGTTAATCGAAACATGAAAATTTGATATGCCTATTACATATACAACATATTATATCATTGTATTATTACAATATAATGGTCAGTTTACATCACCTTCAAAAATGTAACAAAAACAGAAAAAAGCAAAAACAAAATGATGCACATTCTTTATTCATATTATTGTAGATGTAGTTTTAAAAAATCATTGAATTTTATGCAGAAAAGTTAAAAGTCACCATTTTGTTCTGACCAAAGTGACTTGAACGCATCTGACGTCATTATTACGACTTATCAACTTGTAATAGAGCTGCAAGATTCTGGATAAAATGAGAATCACGATTTCTTTTAGAGAAAGAAGATTCTGGAGAACTTTTTTTTTTTTTTTTTAAGATTTACCCCTGAACATTAGGTTATCAAACAGCAGTAAAATAATACATGATACTCTTTGCTTTAAATTTAAAGAAATGTAATGGAAAATAATGTAAATTATTGTTATTAATGTAAACACCAATAAACATTAAGAAATTAAACAATTACATATAAATATAATTTACTTTAAATTTTATAGATGTGCCTATTGTATTTTTCGAGATCACAATCTTTTAACGATTAATTGTGCAGCTCTAACTCATAAGTAATGAGTAACAATGTATGAACGCAGCATAATCCTGCGCATCTTGTCAGTGGAGTCGATCCTTGATTAGCAGATCTCCATCACATGTTTACAAACAGCGTGCCAGTTAACACACAGAGGCCATAGATCACTGACAAGGTACGCAATATCGCATTCAGTTTCACAAAAGAATTACCTGCAAAACTGAACATGATATTGAGTAGCTTGTCAGTGATCTACGGCTATGTTTCTTAACTGCCGCTCCATTTGAAAACTGTGAATTGGAGATTTACTGTTAATCAAGGAACCGGCTTTAGTGACAAAATGCGCATGATTATCCCAGGCAATATCACACAGCCCTACTAGTTTCCTAATGTACTACTATTTAACTCAGATATGGAAAATGGTATTGATAAAAGTGGAATATGTGTGTGAATAGATTTAACATAAGTGGACCAAAACCATTTAATCAGTCTCCCTCACCAGCGGAAGGCCTAGTCCTGCTCTGGCCCAGTTGACAGAGGACAGTTGTTCTCGCAGCATGTCTGCAACAGGACTGGCCAGGTTTGGGGGTGGGAAAACAGGACCCTGGCATGTTGGGCACTGGTACCCAGCAGGTGCAGTGTAGAGGGGTTGACAGGAGGCGAGCTCATTCAGACATGACCAGTGGAATAAATCTGACATGGTAAATAAATTAAATGCAATGATAAATACATGAATACATACATACATAAAATCTGCTAGGGGTTTAAAGGTACACACATTTGTACCAATATATGGTTGGGAATATAGTGTTGTTTGAACCACTGCATGTGAAGAAATTCTTCATAGGGAACGTATTTAGAAAATATTTAAATTAAACTACTTTTAAAGAAACATGCCACTTAAAAAATAAAAATAGCCTCATTTTTCAACTCCTTTAGAAGTTAAACAGTTGAGCTTTACTGTTTTTGAATCCATTCAGCCAATCTTTGCGTCTGGTGGTAGCACTATTAGCTGTAGCTTAGCATAGATAATTTACATTTTTCCTATTTAAAACTAAAGAAGACTCTTCTTTAGTTACATTGGGTACTAAGACCAAGTAAAAATGAAAAGTTGTGGTTTTCTAGGCTGATATGACTAGGAACACTTCTCATTCCGACATAATAATCAAGTAACTTTGCTGCCATACCTTGGGTGCAGCAGGCGCAATGATTATTAAGCAGTGCCTGAAAATAGTCAGCAACAGTTTCAGATCCTGCATAATATCATTGTGTCTGCTGCACCCATTGTACTGCAGCAAAGTTCTTTGATTATTACGGTAAAATGAGAACATGGTTTCTGGTTATATTAAGCTAGAAAACCCCAATTTTCATTTTATGTTGGTCTTAGGAATAGGAATACCCCCCAAAAAATTTACCTACTGTTTTAAGTCACTATTGACTTCCATAGTATTGTTTTTCCTACTATGGAAGTCAATGTTGATCCAAAACAGCCTCATTACAAACTTTCTTCAAAATATCTACCTTTGTGTTTGGCAGAAATTCATACAGGTTTGGAACTACTTGAGGGTGAGTAAATTATAATAAAATTTTCATTTCTGGGTGAACTATTCCTTCAATGCTTTTAGACTTTTAAATATCCTTTTAATGATTGATGGTTGAAGCCTTCATACACTATGTAAAATGCTTACGTGCGTTTTCTTTTTTTAAGCTCTCAGAGTTCAAACATTATATCTGTTGTTCTTACCATAACAAACTAGCCGAACAGTATCCTGGGAATCTAAGGGCTGACTGCACAGGCTGCAGTTTGGGTTGTAATCACTGTCTTGTAGCCACTGTAGGTATGACTGTACAATACACTGTAAGTAACAAAACCAAAGTGTTTATAAATCTTCAAAACACATTTGCTCCATAAAGTGACAGTCCATTTAAGTCAAATTCCTGTCATCGTTCACTCGCCTTCATGTCATTACATTACATTACCTTGCATGCATTTGTGATGCATGTTTGTACACACAAAAGATGATAGTTTAAAGAGTGCCACATCATTTATTTTCCCATTGATTTCCACTGTATTTTGTCAATACAATGGAGGTCAATGGTAAACAAAAGTGTTTGGGTACTACAGTTCAAAATATATTATTTTTACATCAAATATTGCATCAAATAAATAAATTTAGCAGAACTATAGGTATGGAAATATACAAGGCTGAGTAAATTATAACAGAATTTTCATTTCTGGCTGAATCATCCCTTTCGGTCATGAATTTTAACTCAATATTAAAGCACTAACCTTATTGTGATTGGATACAAGACAGTGCTCACAAACGTTGACACGATGTTCAAAACAGAACAAGTTCGTTACCTTCTTCTTAGGACACTTGCACAAACCCATGTTCTTCCTGTAAAGCAAAAGATCCATATATAATCATCCAGAATATATACTCCAAAAGTACACCAAATCCGCCTTGACTCGAGGGTGAATTCTAATGTATTCGTAAAACATGCATTTTAAATATAAACCATATTAGCAAATGCATCTCTTTTTGGCACTTCAAATTAACGTTTAACGTTAGCTAAATAATAATATGCCAATTTCGGTAGTTAACACATATAACGTTACAATACTGCGACATTATTAAGTCGGAAAGAATGCAAATGCAGGTAAATTGACAGTCACTGTACACGACTGGTTAACTTAACTTAGCTGCTAGACTGAAATATACTTCTCGCAAATAATCAACATATTATTAGTGAAACAATGCTGTATGTACCTTAAAAGAAAATGAAAATACCACTCAAAATGAACCGATGCAAATATCAACATGAAACGGTACACTCTCCGGTATTTTCCTCTGTAGTATTATTATTACATCGAATAGTCTGCATTTTTTGCCACGTCTCTTCCGCTACCGTCGCAGTGCAATTGCGTCACCAAGCACAACACAACATAGACATATTATTACCTAGACGCCTCATTGGCCACTTTGAGCCAATGATACGTCAACGCGCCAGTCATCTTTATCCGGGCAAGACTGCTTTAAAAACAAAGGTCGGTGAATGGAGGAGCTTCCCTTACGAAAATTAACCATGTTTTTTTGTAGTAACCATGGTTTGTCAATGGTTTCTGTTGTAAAACCATAGTAATTATAAAATAAACCATGGTTTTATTAGAGTAACCATAGTTAAGCTATGGTTTTGTAGTAACTACACAATAAACCATGGTTAAACTATGGTTTTTGTATTACAACCATGGTTTTACCACAGTTACCATATGGTTTTTGTTGTAAAACCATAGTACTTACAGAACAACCATGGTTTTACTACAGTTAACCATGACTTACTGATTCTTCTGCAGTAAATATGTTTTAAATATTTTCTTCAGGAAAGTGGGTTTAAGTGAGCTAAATTGTTCTGCCTGGTACAGAACTCAACCCATACTCATTTCTATTTGTTGAATTCAATTGTAGTGCAATATAAAGCATCCATTTTGAGTTGTAAATAGTGTTGTGGTTTATTATGCAAATTTAAAACATGAGTAGATCAGTCCTTTTATATCTACAGTAAAACATCTATTTAAGTTCTTAAAAAATATATATATGTATATATATATATATATATATATATATATATAAATAAACAAACAAATACTGCAAGCGCTTTTTAAAATGAAATAAAAAGGCTGAGTGATGCAAAATTTTAAAATATAAAAGTGCCACTTTGTCTCACTATCATACATTTTGCACATATAAACTGGTCATAGAACTACAAAAGGAGTTTCAAATTCGCGATTTAACAAAGATTTGATGTGATTTTAAGAGGTTTGTTAACGTGAATGCTGCGTGACTGTGACGTGATTAAATGGGCGTAAATGGGGTTTGCTGTCAGTTTTTAAGTGATTTACTCGAAGTTGTCTAAATTATTTAGTCTAAAATATGCGCTGTATACTGTTAATCGGTGACGTCACTTAGATGGAGCACGGATTAAATGAATGTGACATCAGTGTAAATGTGCTTTGAACCCTCATGGTAAACAGATATTGATGTAAAAATGTTCTGCGGTTTCAGGAGTGATGATATAATCTTGCTGACAGAAATGCAGAAAGCACAGGTGAGCATAGAAGAAATTGAATAAAGACACATACTGTACAGCATATACACTCAACAAAAATATAAACGCAACAAATTTTTTTCCATATATTTGTTTTTTTCACTCCCTTTTGTGCTTGCAAATCCATAAACGGCAGGACTTTCAGAGACACCCTAAGAATTGAATTCTGTTCAATACTGACCCATTGTGCTTCCTTATCAACACCAAGCCAAGCAGTAATAACCCTCAAGTGAGCAGCAAAATAAAAGTACCTAAGATTAGGAAGGTAGGAATGGAAGGGACTGAAATAAAAAGAGGAGTTTAGAAAGAGCAGTATGTTCATTTTCAGTGTTTCTATTCTACCAAACATAGAGAGAGGTAGTACTTCCCATCTAACTAGGTCTTTTTTTTATAGTTTCAAAAAGTGTGTAATTTGCCGCATATAAAGGTGATGCTGTAGGTGCAAGAATGACCCCTAGGTATCTAAAACCCTGATTAGACCATCAAAAACATACATCTTTGTCTAACTGTGATGGCCAATGTCCTGATATCATCAATGCTTCAGACTTATCTGCATTCACTTTGTATTCAGAGACAGAGCCATAATGTTTAAGGCATTTTAATAGGGCTGGATTGGAAGTAAGAGGGTTTTCAATGAATAATAACACGTCATCTGCATATAACAATATCTTGTGGCATTTTCCTCCTTTTATACCCTGTATTCTTCTATTACTCCTTATTAGTTATGCTAGTGGTTCAATACTAAATGCAAATAATACTGGGGACATTGCATCTCCCTGACGGGTTCCCCCACCCAGATTAAAAAATTCTGAACAATGCCCATTCACTCAGATTCTTATAAAAGAACTTTACCCATTTAACAAAAGTCTCATGAAATCCCATATAGTTTAGAGTCTGTTCCAAAAACACCCAGTCCACCCTATCAAATGCCAGTCCACCCACAAATGTGGTGAATCTTCATTCTGTAATACATAATTATATACCTTGCATAAATTTGGAGCCAATTCATTTACAATTCCCCTGGTAGCCAATCAACCCCTGGTCACTTATTATTTTTTAATTTTACTATAGTTTCTCTTATTTCTTCTTCTGTAATAGGGGATATCATTTGCTTTGCTTCTTCGTCTGTTCATTTATTTAAATCAATTGGATGCAAAAAATTGGATGCTTTTTCTTCCTTATTGACAAGATTCTGCTTTTCATGTATTTTTTTGTAATAATCTTCAAATGCATTTACTATGTCCTTTGGTTGAGTTAACATTATTAATGTATCTGGGTGTTTGTTTTTTGGAACAACTCTGCTTGCTTAAGCCTTACGTAATTGATAAGCTAAAAGCCTGCTTGCTTTATTACTCATCTCGTAGTATTTTCTGCTTACAAATCTAATTGCCCCCTCTGCTTTATATGCAAGTCATCCAATTTCTTTCTTTCCTGTTTTAGGGAATTTGTAATTTATTTATTTATTTTAATTTTTGTAATTTTAACTGTTTAAGTTCAATTTCTAGTTTTCTAATTTCATTCTCTATCTCATTTTGTTTAGCTAATCATGTTTTGTTTTTTTTATTTCTAGATGTTATTTCTATTATTTTACCTCTTATTACTGCTTTGGCCCCCTCCCACCAGATAGGAGGAGTAACCAGCTTGTTATCATCAATATCAAAATATTCAAGTTGTATTAGTTGTTCTCTTAGTTAGCTGGTTGTTCTATTTCTTCTTTGGCCTTACAATCATTTAGTACTGACACATTTAATCTGCAGTATTTAAAAAAAACATAAATATCCTAATTTGATGTTTCTTTTTAATACTTAGAACGTTAAAATGTATTAACTTAATTTTGTTTAGAATAAAATTGTCGAGTTGGTAGTTTGCACCTGTGTGTGGCGCCGACAGGAACACTTGACTTTTTCTCCTTATAAAAGTGGAAACAGCTTACTTTACTCGTTTAAGAATAAGACATTGTTCCCCCAAATAGGTGTCCCCGAATAGCCTGTTGCTTGATTCTGGAGTACCTAAATAGTCTAAAACAAAGTACAAAAACATGAAAACTCATTAAACTTGTTATTTTTTTATGTAGGCCTTGTAGTAAAATTAGCTCAAATACAAATAAATCAAATCAGAATCATTTAAGATTCCTTAGGGAATTTGAACAGAATCACTGTTTTATGGTGGAACACTGAGTCGGTCTGCGATTCAGTGAACAAGCCGTATAACATCAACTATGCGCTTGTAAGAACAAAACACAAGATACTTCTCTTTTCAATTATAAATATGAATTTATTGGATAAACCTAAGACACAAACTAAACTAACACGTAAACACACACATTCACACATTCTTACGTGTTGTTTAAGAGAATGAAAACGTGGAATCCCAATTCTACAGCAATGGGTGCTATTGCATTGACTTGAACAACCATCAATCAAAAGATTAACTCTCGCATTGAGTTCGTCAATGAAGTTAACATTTATATCAATTTCACCAGTTCAGCCTGAATCTGGAGGTTTGTACTTATGTTTTTGCGCTACAGGGATTCCTTCTCGCTGCAGAAAGGGGTTTCCCAAGCTTGCTGATTGGCTGGAAGTCAGTCCTCGTGGAAGTCTTGGGAGGCCGATGATTGGGTGGTGGCTGAAGCACAAGTGAGTCGCAGTTCGCGTGAAGCTTGATGCGGTGCAGTTGGAGACTTGGAGACACAGCAGGCAAAACTTAACTTACACAAAACACAAACTCTCACGGAAAGAAAATAAAGGAAAGAAAGAAAGAAATTAGACTAGACTGGTTTTCTTTTCATCGTGGCTAGGCAGCAGCAGGCGTAAGAACGCAAAAGGTTGCAGAGAGCATGACTAAAAGCATAGACTAAGAGCTGAGCTAAGAGCATAATTTGAATAGTGTCTTGAGCTTTTAAACTCATCTTTGGACACATCCGAAATAGATATCATTCTAGCTTAGGGTGTTGTGAGATTTCTCCTCCCATACCATAAATCTAGATGTTACCTTATCAGTCACATGGACTGAGTTTTCCCTCTCTTGCAGAGTATAAATTTAGACATGATTTCTATAACATGAATATGATAAATTTGACTCAGAATAAAGAAAAATAATAATGAAAAATCAGATACTTTAATACTACAGATTGTCTAACCAGTAGAGACATTTTACACATGACATATAGTTGTGTTCTAGCATATAGTTTACCAGAATTCCAACCATTTCGCAAACTTTGTTTTTTTAATCAAATTTCACACATACATCAATAACATATGTACACATACACTCAAAAAAATTACTCTTTGAATGAACATAAAAAAATCATGGAAAGGATTTCCACATAATTAACTTGCTTTAT
>JAUMHI010000083.1:1579168-1599151 GCA_032359435.1 Enteromius unitaeniatus | reverse complement strand
ATAATAGATTTTTTTTTTTACCGACTTGCAAGAGGAATAGAACATTTAAGCTGACCACAACAACCGGAAAGAGAAGTAGAGAAAGGTATTTTGACCAAGAAAAAGGGATCTGATCTGAAATTTAAAACATCCTCCACTTTAAATTCTTGCATTTGACTTGGGAGTTCTCATGAAATTAAGTGTGATGGATGTGTCACTGAAATGAAGAAATGTGGAATCACTGGGATGAACAGTTGACACATGTATAGGCCCAAATGGATACCAATTTTTTCCCACATTATGTTCTGCTTTGGCAGGCAGTTTTCAAAATTCTGTGTAATAGATTCAAACTGGAAAATGAAAAAACATTTAAGGTGCAAGTGGGACCGAATTCTGAGGGCACACATTCCATGCAAGTCTACACTTGACCATGGCTTAAGTTGAACATGAGACCGCTTTTGCTCATGACACTTTCTGTTTTCCCTTCCAAGTAAACAAGAGGATTGTGAAGCAAACTCACATAACACTGATGAAGTGTACATAACAGGACTAAGTCATAACCACGGTGAAACGGAGAGCTGTGTAAGAGAGGGCAACAAATGCACTTCCCTTTACATAATTACACATTTGTTACCAAGAGTAAAGGCGAGGAGGAAATCAGACCCTGAAGAGCTTAAATACAGGTCCAAGTAGTATAGTGTGCGTGTGTGAGCGTAAACTTTAAGGAGATTTGATATTACATGCTGTAGGAAGGTAATATTTGGCAAAACTAGTTGGGTTTTGAGTGTTTAATTGCAGGAATGCAGCAAAAATGAGTAGGGATGGCACTGAGTAATTTTGAAGTCCAAGTACAGTAACACTAATAACGAATCATTTAATATAAGACAATATTTTTCTGTTTTAATCACAAACATAAGCCTTGGTTATTATAATGGTTTCACAAAATAAATTATTCTATGCATTTCTTAATTTGTTTTTTTTTAAAGATTTAAAATATTTATTTTTGTCTTTATAATTAGTCTAATTTTAATGTTTTATATATATATTTTACCTATTTTATCTTAATTAATATTATTCATAAATACAAGACATTTTAATTTGCCGATAGCAGAATAAATAAATTTTTTTAAAAGGCTGCACAAATAGTTTCTCACAACTCTTTTTAGTAGTTTATCACTTGGCACCATAAAAGTGGATCTTTATCTAATGAAACGTATGACTCTAGCAAGAACCATAAAGATTAAAATACTGCACAATAAAATCTCTCGCACCTATATAGCACAGTGCAACCCAACCCCCTTTAGCTGCATTTGATATAAGGATTTAGTAAGAGCGTTAGGGAAAAGTAGTTAGGTGTAGAATGAATACTTGACTAGTTGATTACTCATGCACATCCTTAATACTAACCTCAGTGGCCACATAAGGCATGTATGCACTCATGCATGTAGTTGCTATGTAATTTGTGAGTGTGTATGTATGCTTTTGTGTGCCTGCTTGGTCATGGGCATTCGTTTTACTGCGGTAGAGCTTTGAGAATAGCATTAACCTCTTCAGCCACAGCGGTCAGTGCGAACTCAAACTGATCCTGAGAAGAGAAAAAGAATAGATCAGCATTTCTATTGTACAATCCACTACTCCAACTCTTTTAATAACACCATCAGCACCAATGAAAAAGACATATAGCAGTTACTGCAACTGAGGGGAATAGGAGAGGCTGCTGTTACTATGGTGTTTTATGGGTACAGTACTGCTTTGATTTTTGATTTGGGACTGGTTTTGTCCTTTATTACCTTGGTGCGCACCATTCCTGGCCTCTGGTCTCGAATGTGTTCTAGGGTTGCAGCAATATCGATCTCCTTTACCCCTGAGTTGAAAACAAACCAAGAATTTTCAGTGTGCGTCAGCTATTTCTTCAAAAGCTTTACAAGTTTCCATCATGTGCTGACCTTTAGCCATGCGGTTCAGAACCATGTCGATCAGGATGTATGTTCCAGTTCGGCCTGTACCATCACTGCACAGAAGAAGTACTGTGAGAAATACGCTCTGAAAAAACATCTTATGTGCCAGTTGGGAGCATATAGTAGATTCAGAATCAGTGCAGAACTCTGTATACCACAAGTATACTGGTTTTACTTTGAACTGCCTAATAAAATGCATTTCTTAAATATTATCAAACTACACTCCTTTATCTTTCAGTTAATAAAAAAAGACTGAATCCCTCAAATGCATCAACGTGTTAAAAATACCTGCAGTGCACAATGATGGGGCAGGAGCGGCCACGGTAGCACTTATTGACTTTCCTAAGGGACAGAAAAAAGAGATTTCCTGAAGGAAATACCAGCGCTTGCAGGGTAGCAATAGGTATAGAATAAGATTAGCTCAGCGCTTAGACACTTAGATTAGCAGTTGTCACGACTTGTTGATCTCTGTCAGCTGTGCACGGGAATGCACATGACACTATAAAGGCGTATGCAGTAAAAAGGTTTGCTTGAAGAAGATCTTTCAAAATCCTTAATGCAAATCTGCCATGTTGAACAAACATACACATCTACATTTTAATTACATAAATGCCTATAGACAAGTATAAACTAAAAAAAACTATATACTGTATATACACTTCAATTTAAAGGTTTGAGGTTGGTATGATTTTATGTTTATTATGCTCATTAAAGCCTATATTTGACTTGAAATATATGGTTTGAAGATACAGTAAAAAGTTACTTACTACTTGTTTTATGTTTTAATATATTTCAAAATGTAATTTATTTTAGTAATGGCAAAGCTGAATTTTCAGACATCATTTAGGTGTCAGCTGATTTTTCAGAAATTGTTCTAATATGCTGATTTGGTGCTCAAGAAACATTTCTGAATAATACAGTTGTGCTATTTAATGTGTGTGTGAAAACCGTGACAGATTGTTTCATTTGCATTTACTTGACATACATTTTGGATTGATTTAATGCATCCTTGCTAAATAAAACAAACTATTTATTAAAAATATTCTTACCCCAACCTTTTTACAGCAGTGTGTATATATGTTTATATTTCCTATTTAAATGTAACTTTTAATATAACAATGACTGTGATTTGTACTGATGACATACATTTTACATTTTTGTAAGTAAAAAAAAAAGGAGAATTAAAATTATTCTTAATTTGTGATGGCAGGAAATACAAAAAAATATAAATATGTTGCACTGATGATGAATGAAAAATAACATCGATTTAGATAAAGTCTACAACTATGAAACAAAATTTAAATGGTGCTTGGGGTGGAATAAGTAGCTTAAGACTAAAATAAATGCAGATATTTGTGAAAAAAAAAATTAATAAAGATGAAAGAAATATCGATACAGTGGTCGCCTTGCAAACACTGTAAAAATCTATGTTTTTTATGTAGAGTAGAGACCCACAGAGATCAGAGGAAACATCAGGACCACTTCACAGTAGAAAGCCAGAAAGATCAAAAAGAGCATAGTTATACCACAGTCAAGAGTGGTAAAAAACAAGCAACATTAACCATCAACACTGAAAAGCATGAAATGTAAGAACGAGTGAAGAAAGGAGAAGAGAAGGAGAAGGAAATGAAAGGAGACTAAGATGAAGTGGTCAAAAGAGAATCACACAGAGAGAAAGTAGGAGAAGGGAGTTAGGCGATGGAGCGTTTCATCAGCGTTGCTGCAGTCACACCTGTCTGTGCTCATTTTTGTGACTATGCAACTGGAACCAGACTACTAGCTGCAAACCACAAAAATGACACAGACAGCTGTGCAATACTCGCTACTGCGCTCCATCGCTCTCAGAAAGAGACAGAGGGTGGGTAAGAGGTTCGAAGTGACTGAAGAGAATGGAGGAAGACGGTGAAGAGTGAGGGAATGACATCATGTAATGGCAGCTAAAAGAAAGAGAGAGCAAATGAAGAACTTGATGTGGAAATGACATACACATAGAGCTGTCACAATTACTGAATTTTGGAATTCAATTCAAATATCAAATAATTATTTATAATGTACAATTACTACACAAACAGCTTAAGAACTCATATTTAAAGAGTTTATGTAGTAATAATAATAATACTGTTGCTCAGGGGAATTTTTTTATTTGTATATATATATATATATATATATATATATACATAAAAAAGATATACTTGAATACAATATATATAGACAGAAATACATACATACTATGCGTGCAAGCATGCGCAGTACCTGCGGAAGTCCAGCAGAGGCCTTGTGGAGGTGGGAATGCCCTGCGCAGGCCAGCTCAGGAAGTGGAACTGAGTGAGGGTACGTGTTTCCTGGGTTTGAACGTTCTTCAGGTAGAAACTCCGCACCAGGAAATCATTACACCAGATATGCTCAGACACCAGGTTCACCTGAGTGAGATCATTAAAAGTCAACATAATATTTGATGTAGTTTACACCACATAAAGCAAACATCTCAGAAAACCTTCTGGAATTCAGTTTCGCACAAACCTCATAAATGTGGTAGAGAGAAGAGCCCTCGTCAGGCCAATAGCGATCGCACTGCTTTTCTCCGTCCTCAACCAGAGCCGTCATCATCACTATGACTGTACACCCGCTTTCCCAAACCATCTGTGCAATGTACACAGCTTACAACACATGCCATTTATGCAGTATTTACAGAAATGCACAGAAAATAGGCACAAATTTATAGAACTGTTTAACTGTGTTTTCTAAGTACACTACCATTCGAATGCATGGCATCAAGATGTTTTTTCAAATGTTTTATTTAAACTTCAATGTTCACCAAGGCTTCAAAACCAATGCTTTTGGTCATTTTTTATCAAGATGCTAATCAGATTTAATGGCCTATGCTAAGCTACAGCTAAAAGTGTTACCGCCAGACCCGGAGATTGGCTGAAAGTATTCAGGGCAGCTGGAAAATTAGCCTATTTTCAAAAGTAGTGGCGTGTTGCTTTAAAGCATAGATGTCTCTCTAAATGTTTAGAGTCTGAATGAGAGTAAAACAGAGATTGTGGTGTTTGCCCTATCGTATACAAATCTAAATCTTGGTGTTCTGGCACCTTATGTAAAGCCATAGGTGAAAACTCTGGGTGTGGTGTTGGAATATGCCTTAAAGCTTGATAGACAAGTCAATCAAGTTGTGAAGTCAAGCTTTTATCAAAAAAAAAAAATCTTTCTTCTACCAATTTTGAAAGCGTAATCCACGCTTTTATCATCACTAGGCTTGATTATTGTAACTCTTTATTTGGGGATCAGTCAATCGACCTAAAAGGAAAACCATATTCCACTATGTTCTTCCCTCAACTTAGACGAGTTGATACATATCTCTCCCGTCTCAGTGCATGCACTTAATCACTCTAGTGCGCGGCGTCACAATGTTAATGTAGCTTAGCTATATTCATTCCTTAGGGTCCAAACAGGAATGAATTTAGAACCCACAAACAATTCCACGTTTCCCCTATTTAAAAACGGTTACATGACTAGTTACATGAGTAATTATGGGGACACAAAATAAAACGTGGTGATTTTTTAAGCAGATAAAAAAAAGATGTGTGGGGGAATAGCACTTTGCAGCACTTAAACCTTGGAGCAGTCATATTATCACTTCTGTCCTTCAGTTTTTACATTGGTTACCAGTGCGCTACAGGACTCATTTTAAAATGCTCTCATTGGCTTTTGGATCTTTCAACGGTTTTGCACCCTCTTACCTCTCGGATCTGTTGATAGACCACCAACCTGCAAGAGCTATTAGGTCTGCCAACTTCACAATTCTTTACGCGGTTACTTACTTTAAACAACACACTGGTCAACGGTAGTTGTGTTTAGTTGTTCTTTAAAAATAAACTGAAATTAAAGTTGTTATTTTATTTACTTCTGCGATGACAAAGCTAACATTTATGCAGCCATTACTCTAGTCTTCAGTGTTGCATGATCATTAGAAATTATTCAGTAAACTATTATTATTAACCATGAAAACTTAGCAGCTTAATGTTTTTGTTGGAAACCATGATTTTTTTGGGTGAATTATTTGTTGAAGTTTATAGATCAATTTAATGCATCACTGATTCATTTTTTTCAATTGAACCCCAAACTTTCAAATTGTAGTGTACTTTTCAAGCAACATGAATATCTTTACATCAAAAGACTATTGCTATTAAATCCCCACATGTGACTGACCTGCCAGAAATCAGAGATGGTGTGTGATAGAGGACCTTGGGTGGCAATATAGGCAGGCATCCGGGGGTCATGCTCGATCTAAAGGGTCAATAGGAGACAAAAGGTCATGGGTCAGTGCTTTAGCCCTCTTAACCCTGGATCTGCCCATCACCACAACAACAGGGCATTAATGTGATCCCAGGCACATAAGGCTTAATTGATGATCCCTTCGCTCTTGACTACAACAGAGCAGCAGGGGATTCCAGACCTACACATCCTGAATGAGATCAATACAACGTAACCATGGCAACACTGAGAGGGGGATTCCGAAACCAGTGGCAGCCTTGCACGTCTATAAGGAATAAATGGATTATCGCCTTGGTAACAGAAAGGGATGCAAGGAAAGGAGGGCTTTCAAGCTTTAGATTTCAGACTTAGATTTTAGCTACAGAGAGCAGGAAAGAGACCATAATAAAGGCTCTTCAAACTGTCATGTTTCTGATTCAAAAAAAATGAGTCACATGATGAAGTCCAACGTAAAGAGGCTCATTAAGTGCACGTACTTACAATGGTGCTGGCGTTGATGTAATCTGTCCTGGAGGGGTTAATCTCAGCCTTCAGCTTCACTCTAGAATGATCATCTGCAAAAACAACTGCTGGTTACACACCTAATCCATTAAAAAGAATAAAGGTCAATCAATCAGTGTGTGTGACGAGACAGGTTGCATTCCAATTTGTGCACTTCTTTATGCCATTTTTAGTATAAATAATAGTGTTCACACTGGAAATCGAAATAGAAAAAGTGGACACAAACCCTTCAGACACACTTAAATACAAAATGAAAGAGTTTCAAGACAAGCACTGGGGTCTTACTTACAGGGCACGGCATCGGCGCAGCGGTTCTTCTTGACATTACTTTCACTTTGGGCAGCTGAGATGGTGCTGGGTTCTGCCTGGTAGGAGCACAGAGCCTCCCACTCTTTGAGCAAACGATCTTTATTCTTCAGATGATCCTCCATATATGCCTAGAAAGCATGAGAGACACCAGAATAGAGACCCCTGATTGCTCAGCTGCTCATTAATGTCATACTTACAATAAAACACAAGAAAATGTATAGAATGCTAATAAACCAATTAATACAGAAACAGAATATTCTTTATAAAACCGTGGCATTAATGGTGTTGGGCCTTTTACGTTATGCACTGGAAGTACTTTCTTCTCTTTTTTTCCCTCTGTAAATAAGGTAATGCATGTCTACCAGTATCATGTGCCCAGTAGAGATATCCATATTAGACTGCGCTGGCTCCTCACACCAGGAGGGGGTGCTGCTGTGCGAACTAGGGCTTGGCTGAGGTGCATCACTGAACTGTGATGACACACTGCTGACTCGTGACGTATCCGTTCCTCCCCCACCACCTCCCCCTCCTCCTGGACCGCCAGCACCTGCAGCTCCAACCCCGCAGTCCTGCCTTCCAAGAGAGGACTTAGCAGCCATGTGCTGCCGACAAAGATCCTGGGAAATTAAGAAAAGGCTACTGACAATTTGCAGCACATGCTGCATTTGCAATTTACGGTAACTGAATATTGCAGCTAATCAATTTGCTCTAATTTGTTTATGCTCAAATCAAATAAATCTGATCACATTAATGTCTGACAGTGACATGCCATCACAAGCAAAGCTGCTAAAATCGGGGATTAAAATAGCTGGGTTCCAGAGAATGTTTGTACTGCAAAGAGGTGATGCGGTGCGCATGCCAAACAGTTCCAAACCTGGTACTCATAATGCGTCACATTTCCTGCCTCAGGTCCAAGTCCCAGTTTCCCTGAGGCCAACTGGCGGGCATGGGTGCGCAGGCAGGCAATGGTCAGTGCCCCCACCAGGAGTCCACCCACACAAGCCACACCCACAAACATGAGGAACACCCACTGGGTGTTGTCACGTACACGTGTTGCCACTGGCAACGCATTGCCATCGTTTTTCTGGAAAAACGGAGAGATGAAAACATACACATGAATCACAAATAATTAATACATCCCTTAGCCCAAATTAATGTCGTTACCATCAAACTAACAGACACAAACAAGAGATGTAACCCTATTTAGCAGAACCATATATGACTGTGCAACATTTTGAAATGCAAAAATAAAGAGGGGTCACGCGAGTATTTAAACCGAACATTTAAACTAGGACTACCCATCCCACCCTGCTGTCTGGAAGTATGATCTCAGCAGGGTCACTGGTCGCTATGGCAACATTACAACGTTTGATGTAGGCGCCATGGCCATTAAAATGAGAACAGACAAAAAGGAACCGATGAGAGAAATAAATCGTTTATTACAAGGCATTTCAACACATACGAAACCCATAATATTCTCTAGTCCTCTGTTGGAATGATGCAGACCCTCACACGGGAGCCAGGGCATTACATCATCACTCCTGTGCACACCGCACTGACCTTGTCGCCACAGCAACCATCTTCACCTGACATCACTGTCTGTGCGGAGACTCTGAGTGCAAATCACTCTGATTGGTCATTTTTATCGCGCTTTCTTTATTTCAACAAATCACCGAGCAGTTCAAGGAAAACAGTTTAACGGCTGCTGCAGGTTCCTCGGCTCAAATAAAAACAGGCTGGCCGCTCTTTAAGGTGCCCAGTAAACTCGTTTATTACATTTCTGATTCATGAGCCCGAAACCACGGACTCCGAAGGATGAGTAAAGCGAATGCTGGGGAAACCAAGGAGTTAGACAGCATAATAAGGGTAACATTTTCAGATTTGTTTCCCGCCACATGTGGTCTGTAAGAGATTTCAAGCAAAAAACGCTGTCAAAGAAATCAAGGGAAATGAAATGACAGGTAGGTGGATCATTCGGGGGATAGAAAGCAGATTTATTTGCTGTTTTACCGCCCCGTACTAGCAATAAACATTTTTGGTATAATGTAAGAATTGGTTCATGCAATGTAACAGTTAATTAAGCTAAAGAGAGAGTTTAACTCACCAAAAAATCAATAAACTAATGGAGAACGGAAAGCGCTCGCGCCCCGTGGTCCGCCGAAGATGAGCTGTACGTGCAATAACCGCAGAGCTCTTTTCCCGTCGGTTTGACATTAACTGTAACTGCTGATAGGTTTGAGTTCGCGGGAAACGAATAACGGAGACGGGGCTCAGCCCTGGCACCGACACTGTGATGTTTCTGAGGGGAGAAGCGTTTGGGATGCCGATCGGTCGCGCGCTTCGGAGTCGCGAGCGCGCCTGACAGTTTGACACGTATGATGTCGTTGTCATAGCAACAAAGCAAATGAGACGGGGGTGGGTGTCAGGGGTCTTGTGAGATATTCCCTTCTCAAGCACACAAGAGACAGAAGTTCGTGGAAGAAGACTAAACGTCGGGCACACAAGTTAAGATATGGTGTTCGTGTTTTTGCACATCCTTACCTCCCCAACACCTGCCTGAAGCACCTTTAGACCAGTCTCAGATTCTAGAAGGTTCTTTTGAGCCACTGCATGTGAAATAATAAATGTGAAGACAGCTTATTCTAAGGTTTTATCAACATAATTGTTGTTTTAGTAAGCTGATACAAATAATATATATATATATATATATATATATATATATATACATGTTCTTTATGCCAGTCTGCTGAATAAAGCAATAAACCACAAGAGTGTTCATATCACAGTGCTTTTATCATGAGTAAATAGTGGTAAATGCCACTGTAATGCAAAGCTTCAAGTAGCTTTTTGTGGTAGTAACTGCAATATCATAAAATATACCAATGTTAATATTTACATTATTTATAGTAGTCCTATATAGGCTTGGTACATTAATATAGAATTCAGCAGATGTGGGTCACTTTTAGTTTAGGTCTTGAGGACAGCTAATATAGTGTACATCTAAATGTTGGCAAAATTAAAAAAAAAACAACTACAGGCTTTATCTTCCTGAAACAGACCAAAAATGCTGACGACTCATGCAGCACTCACAAATCTATATTAAATGCTCTTCAGAATCAGAATGCTCCTCCCCTTAATAGTACTTCTGACTAGTGGCAACTCAATGGGAATACAAAATAAAAGCCATTTTCTATTTAAAACACCCTCTATTGTACCCGAATGTCCTATTTATATCAAGACAACAAAGCAGGTCTTTTAAGTTTTACATTACTTAAGTCTTTTGAGCCATTATTGTGTATCAGAAACAATTGTATGACAGACATCACTAACAGACATGAAACACTTCATTACTTCATTACTTACCGGCTTTTTCGGACACTTCACTTGCTGTTATATTCTGGCTGTTTGGGAGCACTCGGAAAGTGACAGCTGGACCAACCACACTGTAGAGCAGAATTTTTGATCACATGCAAGTTTCCCGTATGATTATGTGCAGGGTTTGAAGTTAACTTTTCTTATTCTTATAAGCCAATTTGGCTACATACTATCAGAAATAAACCAGATATGATTCTGAATCACTGATTGGCTTTCAGTTTTACGACCTTTAATCATTGTTTGCAGACACCATAAAAATAAAATAGAAACAAATTCTCTGTGAATTTTTCACATATTACAATTGTAAATGAATGCTGTGATGTGCTTCTCATCCATTGGGCAATCATCTTTAAGCTTTGCCTTGGAGGCTCATCTTAGGGCAAGGGCTCTGATAGCGATGGCATGCAAAGTGATAACAGTTTATGAATCATAACTTGTCAAATTGGCTAGTGAGTTTACCCACCCTAGTTGATTTTCATCCACATTTGGTGGGTTGGCGGGTGTTAATTTCAGACCCTAATTGTGCGCGTTAGATATTGGGATCCAGTCGAGCAAATCCACTTTTGAGATCAGTTCATTCCATTGCCTTTTCTTTCTCATTCTTTCCCTCTTAGCCCTCCCCCTCTGTCTTCCAAGGACAATGGATCAAGGTTCCAGCTCACCACAGTTTGATTTAGTAAAAAGGGTTAGTGGGATTAGCATTTGCTTTCTAACCATATCAACAAACAGCGATCAAGACTGTTTGCATTTATAAAATAATTATGTTCAATAAATAAACCATTGGTTAAGCTACGTTAGGTTAAACATTTTGCCTCTTTCCATATCTTTAACATTCTGTGTTAGTAAATGCCTTTGCAAGCTTAGTATTAGGGTTAGTATACTTTCGAGATCTAATGAAGACCCACCACCAAAGTAAAATCTGGGACTCTACTCAGCAATTTCCACCTCCCTGCTCTAAACCTAGGCCTACCTGATATTGATGAAAGAGCCAGTGGTGAGATGGATCCTCTCAGCAAGGGTCTTCAGTAGATGAACCCCATCGGACAGAGTGAGAAGGCTGTAGAGACACATACACATTCATACGCCCACATACATGCATACACACACTTTCACAAGCACAAACTATCACAGAACTCACGAAAAACAACACACAAACAGACTCTCCAGTTTGACATGTGCCCCCGGGTCCTTTGTTAATGTAGTGTTTTGAAAACAAATACCGCATGACTACTTTACTTTCAGACAAAAGGAACACCCACGTAGACTAACACTCAGTCCAACAGTCTAAACTGTTAGTTGTACCTTTGATTGGTGACAATGTATCCAAATTCCTCTTTTAACTTGGTTTCATTCTTTCCTGGCTTCAAACTCAAGGCTCCCTTTCCAAGCCGTCCATCCTCTTGTTTGAGAGATGAAGGTCCTAGTGCACTAGCACCTATCGGGATGGCGTTATCTTGGGAGTCCGCTTGAGAAACCTTGGGGGAGGCTTCGGGCCCAGAGTTCAGTGGAGAATTGAAAGAGGAGTTCGTAGCTGGGGAAGAAGCCTTCTCCACCACATGGGTCATCTCCCCCTCCGTAATCTTCATCTGATAAAGGACATAAGACATGCCTTGTCAAGTTAACTGTCTATAGATAAAAATGTCTATAGTTCAGTGTATGATTAAAAAAACAAACCTTCCATAAATGCAGGTAAAAATTAACAGTCACAAAGAAATTGCAAAGTAACATTGAATTAACATTTTAACTAGAAAAAAAATATGGAATTTTCTTGCAAAATGTACTTCACTGGTCTTTATTTTATTTGCAGTCTCTAGACTTTTCTCTCTTATTCTCTATAAAATGATTTTGATAGGGCCATAGAGCAGTGTATGTTTATTTTCTAACCAACTATGATTATTGATGTAACAGGGCTGAAAGGGTGAGGAAAGGATATCATGTTGCAGCAGTACTGAAGCACTTAAAATGCTGTGTTCAGAGATACACTAATGTTGGCTAAGAGGCCTAAAAGATAAAAGACAAATCACACATAATCATGTTTCCCACATATTATGTATTTATGTTAACAATTGCTGCCCCCTGCAGGTAATATACAGCATTACTACTGAGATCAACCCAACCTTGTAATATTACTAAAGGCTGGAATTCTAAATAAAATGCATAATTTTCTGTAGAACAACAGCATAAACATTTTCATGCTCACCACTTTTGGAGACACAGAGGAATCCTTTGTTTCAGCTGAATGAAGGAAAACAAGCATTTATGGCTTTACACATTTTTTGGAGCTCCAACTATATGATGTGTACAGTATATCTTGAATTTGTATACTGATATTCTATAAAAAGTGAAATCTCAAGGTGCTCACGCTTTCTCTGATTGTTTGTTGGTTCATTTTGCAGGAGTTGAAGGACAGTGAACAGACGCTCCATTTCATCAGGGTTCAGATGGTTCAAATCAAATCCATGTTGCAGGAGCAGCTCATTTAGGCTCTGCTGAGTGGGTCCTGGGGTCGGAGTTCAGAAGTCATTTCCAAAATGTGCAAATACTTTGTATGAACACACTAAAATGAAAAACATTAACACTATCTCACCACTGTGCCCAGAAAACACTCCATACTTCTGAGGACCTTTCTTTTGCTCCTGTTGGCTTTTGATCTTTTCATCCTGGGAAAAGAAGTCCTTGTTATATTCAAGCGGGAAGTCCAGATCCTGAAAAAAAGATGAGGTGGAGTGAGGTGCTGCCACACGATGACGTGATGTGGGCTGTGCAGGTGAAGAAAGAAGGAGAGTCATCAGATCCTGCAGAAGCTGATCATCTTTATCTAGAGATTGAGGAAGTGGTGAATTTCCCCTAATGCGAGAGGAGGCCGGTGGGTATCTGCCTCCATCCACCAGGTTTAAAGAACGCTCCTCTTCATCCTGGTAACCATACTGTAAGGCAAAAAGACATGATGCTGGAATTAAAGAGAAATAGTTCTAGATCAATGCTCCAATATACAATCAAAGCAGTGTAACAAAAGGACTTTGTGTTTGGGCTCTCACTCGTTGGTAACTATAAGGATCCAGGCTCTGCATATGGAGAGATGACTGAGGTGGATCAACAATCATGTAATCCATATAGGGCTGCACCATTTTGGGTTTAAGCTGGTTTGCAGGGCCACTCTGAGACCTTTGATTAGGACAGATTCAGAAAGAAATCAATGCAGTAAAATAAAAAAAGGGAAAGTGAGAAACATTATATGACACAAAAGTAAGAGTTACTCTGTGGATGGACCATTCTTTATCCCAGAAGACAGTGGGATCTTCGGAACTTTGCTAAGCTCTTTCTTAATCATTGATTGGGTGACATCATCCTGCCAAGTTAATCCTGCAAAATAATTCACATTGACTCAGAGCAACTAAAAATATAATGTTTGTAAATGCCAAAGTAAGAATTTCCATGCTAATAAAACGTAAAATCTAGTTTAAAACACATCACATATGTTCTTTTAATTGCCCTCTTTGTATTTGTTTTGGATATTTGTCATTTGTGGTAACCATTAAGTAATACTCTTACATATCACTAAATGTAATTTTGATTCACAATTGCCTGCAGTGGTCCTTTTTATGATATATCAGCATAAGGGTTTCTATTTATGGCCTTTTAACCTTTATCCCCCCCTCCAGAAAAATCATAGAATTGCTGTTTTAAATTATGTCTATTAATTGCATTTTTATATATTTTTTATTCAATTCAAATTAATGGATTCAGACAGAAAATGGGCATCATGCCATTGACTCTGGAACATTTACACATATATTTACGTATTCGTTTGACCTTGGTTACTGTGGCAACATGTGGATGATTTTCTGTCACATGCCGGTGGATGAATCGTCATTTGACCCATTGTGTTTACATTGTGTTGTTGCTATGGCAACCGTAATTTTTACAAGCCGTGAAAGTGCTTAGAAATTCAGTATACACTGAAGAAGCACTAAGAAATTTGAAATTTCTATGTGAAACTCACCTTCCTTCATGAGCGTCTGCAGTAATGACTGCAGTCTGTCCAATAGAACTGCAGTCACCCTGTAGCGAAACCTTTCCTGCTTTTGTGTAAGACACTGACCAAACAGCTCATCTGTAACACACACACAGAAACCTTACACTGTAGGAATACAAACAATGGACATGGCCTGCATTAATGTATTTGTGATTGTCACAAACAGAACATTTGTTATTAACGTTTAATCTAAGGATCTCTTCCATTCTATATTTCACTTTCTCACCCCTGCTCTTTCTGCTTCCATTTGACATAAACAGAGACTACGAAGAGGGTGAAGTTGTGTGATGTCACAGTTGCCATGGAAACGGTTGAAGAACACTGATTGGGTAAGATCAGGTGCTGGTGAAAGTAGTGTTTACTGTGTAGTCAATGATTTTTTTTTTACACACTCTACTGCACATATCCGCTTTAGCAAACAGCTACAAAATAGTCAAAGATCAAATCTATACGTAATCATTACAGCACTTGTTTGGTTTTTTTAGAATACAGTCAGTAGATTCATCAGCGTTACAGTGTAGCAAGACACAAAATAACAAAAAGACAGCAAGGCTGATGTATGAAATCTAAATCTAAAATGTTGTAGAATGGCACTGATGCTATTACATTGTGGCATAATTACACAACTGTCTTAGCATTATTAATTTTTTTTTTTCTACAGTAATAAGCTCCATTGTACAAGGGTCAAAAACTGAAACAGTTAAATATGGCAGCACTCACCATCCCAGCAAACCTGACCACTGGAACACAGGCCTCCATCAAACAGACAGCCTTGACAGGGATAAATAGAAAAAGAGAAGAGAATATTACTATACTATAATTGTTTTTCTGACATTTGAAAAAAAGACAAGCTCAGACCCTCTCTTCTCATAATGAGAGCAGGTTGTTTCAAGATTTATACTAGCTCACAGCAGCACAGTTACAGTTCCAGAAAGAGCTAAATACAGACCACAAGCACCATATGTCAGTGTGTGTAATTGATAATCAGACACTGTCAGTCAATTTAACACCATAGCAACAAACAAGTAATGATTTTGAATAATAACTAACCACCATAATGGACATTAGTATTTGCCAGGACGCTGAGACAAAACAAGCAAGAGAGGCTCCAACTGCCATCTGCATCTCCTTACAAAGGCTCCCTAATAGGATTTACACAAAATAATTACAAATAAATTAAAAAAAAAAAAATCAAGATCTGTACGACAAGCCAGTTGTTCAAGTTTGTTTGAAAGCATATCAAAATGTGCACTCTGCCACCCTTCCATTTCCTCCAGTACCCTTGTGCTTCCTCACACACACACTTGAGAGTTGGGCAGACACACTAGTCATATATAATTGAATTACTGAGATGAAAGTTCGTTACATGAGTGGGAGTTCCTGCTCCAGTCTGCTGTACGCCTCCTCTATCAAAATAAATGTAAAGTCTTACTGAGTATACTAGGCAGCAGAAAAAATAACTCATTGCGCATTGTTTCTTAATCCAGAAACAATAATTTCACATTATTCTGCCACATTTGACACATGGATATCAGTTCAAGCTGTTCGCCTTCATACACAACAGCTCTCTCATAGCTTTATGAGACATTCCCACAGAGTTCTCTGTATGTTTCTGAGTGACGTGTGCCCTCACAGTGACGGCTGTTTGAGAATGACGTGGGATGGCTCGTCAGTGGTGAGTCAGCCTGCAGAAGAGGAGCTAATACAAATGCAATGCACAAGCGAACCTACCATCTCTTTAGGACACATACGCCCCATCAAATTTAAATCAATTTAGAACAATTATTCCCAAATCGACCCGCTATTACAGAGTGACTACTTCCGCTGTCCATGGTGCTGAATTTGCACACCACAACAAACGGAACAAGACCTCAGCAATGGACTATGGCCGCGAAAGAAAGTCTTAAAATGTTTCTGAAGGCAGAGGATGCTGAACTGTTGAAATTCTAGTAATGAATAACACTAAATAATCATATAGTTCCAAAATAAAAGTGTGAACTCTTCCCAACACAGCTAAAGCTGGAGTTATACATTTGTACTGGACTGGCAGTGTAGGCTGCGTTATTGCGGGGTCTATGAATCATGCCGTTATCTGATGTCGCCAGATCGCCAAACGCTGCCATCTCTTTTTCCCAGAGAATACGAATGTTTTACTTGTATATATTGTATTAAACAAGGAAAAAATGCATATAAGTAAACACCATTTTTGCACAATTCACACATTTTTAAAGCTTTTAATTAAAAAAGAATGTATAACATTCTCAATGAACATCCTGATTTCACATTACCAAAAACCAAAACTTAAAAATTTACATTTTGGCCAAAATAATTCAGAAACATTTAAGCTTAAACATTTAGCCAGAATATTAAGATTAATTGAATGCTAATGATTAAGATATAAATTACTATTTTATCAATCTTAAAATTACATATTTATATATACGTGAAAATATGGGACATTCTCCACACTGCAACGTTATTTTCAAGCGCTGCCATGCATCCCACCCGAGACAAGCTTTATCTCACCGACGTCACAGCAAACACACGATTTTCTTTAACCAATTTCTATTAAACGCATGCAACAAATTTACAAACAGCGTTTCGCAAGCATGCTCATACTTCTCGTGCTCGTATCCAAAACCCAAACACAAGAGTTTCTACGAATTCCTTATGTATCTTTAGCTAATGAAAGTCACATTCTAAACAAAAATATCTAAAGTCTATTTTGCATATGCATTTAATTAAGTTGATCGGGGGACGTCAGGATTAAAAGCAGATATTTAATACAAATCAATTTCCGCAGTTGAATCATGCATCATTCAGTCAGCTGAAGTTAACCTGTGGCTCGTGCTCTTGACGTACCGTATCTATCACCGGTGCCAAGCTGACAACACGCAGTCGTCAAACAGACAAGCATCCACAGACACGCCGATTTCATCTTCCCTCGGCTTCTCTTTCCTCTATTCTCGTTTACACCGACATATTTAGATGACACAGTGAGCAGTGTGACGTGTGCCAAACTCCACAAACACGAGACTTGGGTAAGAGTGCGATAAAGATGAGTGTTTGCGAGGAACACCAGTGCGCTCCGGAAGGGAGGGGGTGAGAGGACCGGACAGACAGAAAACCCGGAAAGTGGGCACGACAATCAGTACAGTAATGCAGTTATTTTGAGTAATACACAAAATACGTCATAATGGTTATTATAGGTCTGAGTACCGGCCGCTTGCAAATTCAAGACACGTGACATGCTCAGAAAATAGCATTAATGGAAGACATGAAAACTAGGCATCAAAGGTTTATTGGTTTTATTAACAACTTCACAAAGTTGAGTGTATTGCAACACTTCAAGTGCTATACGAGTACACAAACTGTCCATGTTTCTCCAAGTGATAAATGAATGGACTTATGTAGACAAATAGACAGATGGCGATGAAGGATATGATGAGAAGATGATTGAGAGTGGAATATTGATTTCCCTAGTAATGACGTCCATGAATCCCATCAGTGTGGTTCTGGAGAATCCCTCTCACAGTTTAGTCCACAGTTACTGTGCTTCTTACAAAGGGGAAGTGCTCAAAGAAGCCCTGTATATTACAACACAGTTAGAACAACCCAAAACATACTTAGTAAACATTCATCCAACCATTCACCCTCATTTTGTTTCCTTCTTCCATGATACAAAACTTTTGAAATTGAGAGACTTTACTGGTCAGTAATTTCTACAAAATTATAATGAATATAGTATTTGGGCTTTAAAATCTTTATTATATGGATCTATTTAAATACTTCATATTTCAATATGAAAATTCTTCCAGTTTCTCTGGTCAAAAACGACAGGCCTTTTTAAAAATTGTTTGTAAATTTACCTTAAAGAGGTTTGTGGTCTGGAGGACTCCAGATGTACAGCACATTTCACGAATGGAGTGCATGGCAAGTTGTGGTGCCCCGAGATCCACAACTGCCATTCCTAAACGAGCTGCTAAAATTGGCCCAATTGTTGTTCCACATGGACTGTCGTTCCTAACCATCACATCCTGTGTTAAAAAAGAAGGGCATTTCACTTGACAAGACAGTAACATTCCATGCTGTTCCTAATAGAAATGTCCATTCCAAACAGAGAGCTAAATTCTATCAGTTTTAATTGTGTATTTAAAGAGGGATTATGGTGTCCTGGTGACCAAGGTAAGACTTTTTTTTTCTTTCAACCCTTTTCTTCATTATTCTGCTGCACACTTCTATTTATAAATTCCACACGGTCTTGCGAGCAACCAGTTGCTAGGAGCAGTGTTCATTTAGATGGTATGTAGATAGATCCCATTCTCTTGATTTACACAAATATCAACACTGTAAATCCCTACCAACAAAAAGAAACCACACAATTTCTTTCTCTTGGATTTCACTTCCTTCAGTGAAGCTAATTTTAGCTTAGATAATGAGGATCACTTCAACTCATTTATATGGCAGGAGATTCTCAAAAGGACAGATGGTGAAGCAGGATGTAATGAAATATAAGGGAGGGGGAATGTTCTGCTTACCTGCAGAGGTACGCCCACTTTTCCAGCAATCTCTCGTAATATGGCAGCAGTTACAGCAGTGGTGGCATAGCGCTGGTTACTGTTAAACTTTATGACTGGACCCTGATCCAGGACACACAGTGCGAGAGATTTAGCTGATTGGGCTCTGCTGAGGTCTTCATAAATGTATAAAAAAGGTATTGGCGTGCGTGTGTGTGTGTTACCTTATGAAATGCAGGTCTGTGGTTCTCCTCGTGTTTCTCCCTGTAAGGTGAATAATACAAGTGTATATCATACATCACAAAACTGAACATAAACATAGTCTTTATAAACCACAAATATCTATAAGCATGAGGGTTTTTATACTGTATAAACCTAATTTTCTACCCCTATACAATAAACCTACCCCTCACAGAAAACTACTGGCAATATTTAAGTTTCATTTGCTTTCATTTTAAAACCTCATTTTGCATTGTGAGGACACAGGAACTGTCCTCATAAACCATGTTTCCGTCGTAATAAATTTGACATTCTGCACATTTGTCTCCTCATAAACCACATACTGAAGAACAAACACAGAGTAACAGCAAATGGAGCAGAAAAAAAATTCCTGGCAAGCAATTCACATGTTTTGCACTCATACTTACAACGTTATTATATTACATTATATTATTCAAATTATATGTGTGGACATACTACAGTTTAAGGTTTGGTTTTTGAAAGTCTCATATGTTCACCATTAAGTCTCAAAAATGACAATATTAATAAAATGTAAAATACGTAAACATTATATATGTACACAATATATATATATATACACACACTGACACACACACACATATATATATATATATATATATATATATATATATAATGTCCTGTGATGACACATTATGGTCATGATCTGCTGATTTGGTGCCATTATTATCAATGTCTAATGTCTAATTTCAGTGTTAACATGTGTTAATGACAATATTAATAAAATGTAAAATACGTAAACATTATATATGTACACAATATATATATATATACA
>JAUMHI010000083.1:1563878-1579068 GCA_032359435.1 Enteromius unitaeniatus | reverse complement strand
CAGCTGGACTCAAATGAAGGTGTAGAACCATCTTAAGGATGATCAGAAGAAATGGACAGCACCTGAGTTAAATATATAAGTGTCACAGCAAAGGTCTGAATACTTGTGAATACCTGTCTGAATACCATGTGAAATTCCAGTTTTTCTTTTTTAAAACATCTACAAAAATTCTGTGTTTTTCTGTCAATATGGGGTGCTGTGTGTATATTAAAAAATGAGCTTAAATGATTTTAGCAAATGGCTGCAATATAACAAAGAGTGAAAAATGTAATGTGGTCTGAATACTTTCCATTGTAACGCTCAGACAATGGACACAAGAGTCAGGACCGAATAAACATAACTGAGTTTAAGGGCTTTTAACAGGTGCAGGTAATATAACTCAGGTGTGTCCAATTAGTCATCTGGTGACAGAAAGCGGGTGTGAGTGACTGTGCAGGGATCAGTGGACTGATCCAGGTTCAGAAGACTGTGAGGAGCATGACATCCGTACACACTGTATGTACCTAAATTGATATGTAATTATTTAAACTTTTGTCCTCCATAGCTAGCCTCTTGTGTGTGACCTGTTTTGTGTGTGTGTGTGTGTGTGTGTGCAGCAAATGTTTGTGTGTGACCTACATGTGTCTAGACAGATAATTATGTGCATCTGTGGTAATCCAGAGTGAGACAGTAGGGATTTAAGTACACTTTCTGCAGGAAGACAAAATATTAACCTAATAATCTTTTACCCTTAGATCACACTTTTCTTTGACAGGCAAAGTGTTTATATACTTTTCCCTAGTTGAGAATCAAGAGCTTGAGGATGTAATATATGTGCAACTCTAATAATTTTGTCACTTTTTGATATGATATGTATTTGTCATCTCCTATTTCCTTGTCAAAGTGCAGCTGATTTTCATTACACACAGTTGTTCTTCAGGGTTATTGAAAGGACAGGAAAGAAAAGCTTAACCTAAAGTTTGATCTAAAGGTCAGGAAAAAAGCTTCTGTACAAAAAAAAGAAGAATCATTCATACAAATGTTATCCTCGCTTTTGTATTAAACTAAACAGTTAAGTTACTCCAGTAGCCTATTAAATCAAATTCTAAGATCATTTAAACAAAGAAATATTACATTATAATAAAAACTTTCATACTGACTTAATATGCATGAGGTATGAAGATTGAATCAGGTTAAGCATAGCTGCAAAAGTGTGGGTATGAAAAACAACATGACTGACTCTCATGTACTCTAAAATACAAAAAGATGGATGTGAGATGCATATTTCATGAGTAATCTGCTAACTAGATAGAGGTAACATGCGAATGTATTCAAGTCAGAAGAAGCTCAGGTTCAAAAGAAGAGAAATGAAACAAGAGAGAAACAGTCTAAGAGTAAGATTAAGAAAGAGTGTAACAGAGCGTGTGTGTGTGCTTACATTAATTCTTTTTGACAGCAGACTTACTTGTAGTCTTTAATTGTGCCTGCGGCAATGCTTGCTATTGTTACTGAGCAATTTTACTTTTGGGTGTTTGTGAAGGTGCTGCTGACGATAAATACCTATCACAACATGAGTGTCTCACAACAAACCTCAAACTGCACAACATTTCCTCAGCATCTAAGGCCAAGACTGTATTAATTTTAGTCCTATAGTCTTTAACTAATAAAGTACAAGAAGGCGGCACAGTAATGCCATTGAGAAGCCATTTAGTTATTCAAAGAACTTATCAGTGAATTTATTATTATGACTTTTTGGTGGAAGGTAAACGTTCTTCATGGAACCAATGTATTCTGTGAACATAACTTAACAGTCTTATATAACCGAAGCACAACATTCAGTGTAAACACTGCCTAATCTTTGACTCCCATTACCGTATGCTGCATTTGAGCATATTCTCGTAATACACCATATATCATTTTTTAAGTTCTGAAATACTGTTTTCATGGTTATGAGTTAATTTGCTAAATGTAGTTCCTGAAAACAGGCAAAAGTGAACACAGAAGACATATGGATTCTGTTTGTGTGTATGTGTGTGTGTTACTAACAGGACAACACTGTTGCCAGTAGGTCTGCCTCAGGCATTATCTTTTGTTTGTGATTTCCTGTTTCTCATTAACTCGTCACATTTATTAACACGCATTCCTAGCTCTTTATTACAAGCTGTTGTTTTTCGTTCAATTCATTGCAGTATATAACAGCAAATTTTTTTTTATTTTCATTCCTTTGCAAATTATGCAAATGAAATGTAATACTTTTAAAAGATTACAAGTTGGGGTTACATTTCTTCTTCTAAAGTATGCAACCCGAAAACAATTCAGACACTTTTATTTTTTTAAAACATTAATTAATTTTACTGATTAAAAATAATTAACATAGTATATAAATATATATTTCACTAGTTCACACTTCCCCATTGTCTAATGGCTGGAAGAGGCGAGGGGCACAGTTTTTCTTTTGCAAATCCTAGGTAGATCTTGAGAAGAGACAACAATTCCGCTTTTGTAGAGTGCCAGGAAAAGGTGATTCCTGCTGTGGCTAGGGTATGACAGAGGGCGGGGATGGTCCATTTTCCTGCTGTGATGGCTGAAGATCTGGCGGAGGTGTATGATGAAGCCGGTGAGGGTTGAGGTTGTCTTTAGCTTGTGGCCTCTTTAAAGGCACAGTTTCCCATGGTGAATGTTGCGGAGCGGCGGCTTGGTTGGTGGCAGGTATGGCTTGAGGCATAGGGTCCTCGTGGCCATAATCTCCTGATGAAAGGTCTAATTCTTGAAGCGGTGATTGATGCAAAGAATTAGATGCCGGAGGGGTAGCCCTATTTAAAGGAGAATCTCTTAGCTCTTAGCACAGCCGTCAGATGTGGTTAATCATTTGCACGTGCTTCTCCTAAAAAATATATGTTTTTATATCTAAACTAGGGCTGGGACTTTAACACGTTAATTTAGATTAATTAATTACACAAAAATAACGCATTACATTTTTTAACGCATTTTTTTTGCACCGTGGAACGTTTCTCACAGGATGTGTTTCGGCAGACCGATTATACTGGAGCACCAACTAGTGTTCAGACAAAAGATGAGATGAGACCACTTTGGTTGGCCCTGTGGATGGGAAATTTTGTTATAAAAAACTAATAGATGGAAGCGTTGATAAGAGCATGCTATGCAAAAAGAAATTTGCATATCACCGCAGCACATCGAGCCTCAAGTATCACATCAATGCTAAACATATAGCAGAAATAATATAAAGAGAATTTATAGGGTAAAGCCAAGTGTGTTGCCTTGACTGGGGATCACTGGACCTCGGTAAGCAATTCAAATTATCTCTGTGTGACGGCACACTTTATTGATGTCAAGTGGCGTCTTCACTCATTTGCCTTAACTATGCAGAAGACCACCACTAGGCACTTTGCTGAAAACGTGGCAGAAGATTTTGAGTCTGTGTCAGATGCCTGGGAAATCAGATAAAAAGTCTCCACAATCGGAACAGACAGAGCCTGAACCATGGTCCTGCAATGAGACAGATCAGATTCCAGCACATGCCGTGTGTTGCTCACGTGTTGCAGAGGACCATCACAGTTTGCCTTGCTGACAGTGTGTTCACAGCCACACTGGCAAAATGTTGTAAAATTGTGGGGCATTTTAAACACAGCCCCTCAAACACAGAGGAACAGCACAAGGAGCAAACACAACTAGAACAAGAGAAAGAGTCACTGATACAGGATGTTTCCACATGGTGGAATTCAACACTGTTTATGATCTCTCGTCTGCTGAAGAACAAAGATGCTGTGAATGTTACTCTAGCCAAACTCTAGCCAAGCTCACCATGTTAACTACAGCAGAGTGGGACAGATTGCAGAGGCTCGAGACCCTCCTTAAACCATGCAGGTAACCCACCGACTGTATTTATTGTACTGAATATCAATATCACTATAGTATAAAGTTGCTAGTGTTTTTAATCTACTATTAATTGGCACAATAATTAATCAATTTCCAAAAATATTATCTTTAGATATGTGACTGAGCTTCTTGGGGGTGAGACTTATGTCTCATGCTCTGTTGTGTTACCTGCTCTCCGCCACCTGACCCACACCATGGAGGTCTCAGATGACGACCCAGCCTATGTGGTGAGTTTCAAGGGTGACTTTAAAAAGGACCTGTCTCAACACCAAGATACACTCAACCATGGATGGCTCCAACCCACGCTTTAAGGTAACATGTGTAATGGTCTTTGTTTTTCTTTTCACTTTCTTTTTGACCCCCTTTCCCCTGTTATGGCCTCTGAAGCAACAGAGATGTTCTCTACAGTAATAGTCAGATTTTCCAATGTTCTGAATGTACTTAAAAGTATTGTGTTTTACTTAAAAAACTGTTTACAGAAGGTCTACCTATAGGGTACCTGAATTTCTGAAATGTAGGCTACTATATTTCTAAATATCCTATTGCTACACTAAATGGCAATATTGCACTGGTCTGTTGGACTTAGTTGAACAAAAATAAACAATATTTTGTTGCTTAGGCTTATGTATTCAGTAATTATTCAATGGTACTAAAAATCCATATGAAAAAAAATACTTCTCAGGTCAAATATTTATATGCGATTAAAATGCAATTAATTTCGATTAATTAATTAAAAGCCTCTAATTAATTAGATTATTTTTTAGTCCCAGATTTTTTAATCTAAACATAATTTATTTATGGGCTTTGGGACACATTGCACACCAGACTTAAAGTGCCTTAAATGATGGATTATGAAAGGCTCATATTTTGGTTTTAGGAGTCCCCAACAACAGGTTGACATGGATGTAAGGTCAAAAAAACACTTTCATTTTCTTCTAATATGCTTTTATTTTTACTTTATTTGTTCAACGATTCCCAAAGATTCATTCAACGATTCAAAACCTCCGGTGATTGGTTGAAATCATTTTTGAAGTAGTGTTTGTAAGCTTTTAATGCTCCAAAACCTATGAAAGCCCATTTCTGTTACTGAATAGAAATATATAAAAGGTTATTGCAACTTTTTATTTTAAAATTGTGACTTTATATTTCACAATTCTGACTTTATAATTTGCAATTCTGATTTTATATCTGTCACGCTCAGAGAGGACTCAGACACAGAACTGCAATCAAAGTGAATATTAATTTACAGTGAATAGAAAGTCTCTTGTGGAACTGAGGAGTGGTGAATATCCAGGTGAGAGTGATGAGGCTTTACGGTCCGTTGACAGGAACTGAGGTGATCATCCAGGTAAGTAACAGAGGTCTAGATAGGTATAGCACCAGTCACAGTTAACTCTGCACATAGGAGGAACATAGGTGAGTATCACAGGTACATTAGATTGTAAGATATTTGCAGTACGTCGTTGATCAGGAGATCGCTTATTGGTATGCAGACAAGTAGGTAAGTTTAGACGTGTCTGTATGACTGAGAGCATATGGTGAAGCAACACCTTCGGTGCAAGTACGGACTCTGGGCAGACACCAGCAAGAGAAGATCTCTGAGATATTCCGATCTTGAGCTCAGCTGCTGAATGACTGGAGAGAGGGGTATTTGAAGTGCACAAGGTGATTAGTAGCAGGTGTTCAGAATGAAGGTGATTGAGAGCGCGTGAATGTGACAGGTCCTGGATCAGTGGCTGGTGCAGGTGAGTGTGAATACTGGGTGGATCCGATTACCGGTTCTTGTGATGATGTGACATTACACCCCCCTCTGGAAAGGTGCGTCCTCGATGAATACCACTGTGAGGGAGGAGGGGGTGGGTGTTCTGGAGGTTTTGTAGCCTCCAGAGGTCGTGATGGATCGGGAGCTGGCTGTGGTCATGGCAGATCGGGATCAGCATGGGACCAGGGTGAATCAGGAGCAGGCATTGGTCGTGGTGGATCAGGATCTTCATGGGAGCAGGGTGGATCAGGAGCTTGCAGTGGTCGTGGCGGATCAAGGGCCACCTGTGGCTGTGGTCGTAAGTGGATCGGGAGCTGGCAGTGGTCATGGCGGATCAGGAGCTGGCTGTGGTCATAGCGGATCGGGCACCTGTTGTGGTCATGGCGGATCAGGAGCCGGCTGTGGTCGTGGCAGGTCAAGGGCCGCCTGCGGCTATGGCGACTCAGGGGAGGCCTGAGACTGTGGAGGATCATGGGTTGCCAGAGGCTATTGCAGCGTGCACTCAGGGGAACCCTCTTGGAATCGGAACTGGAACTGGAATCGGGATCGGCTCTCCGGCCCGTGGATCAGGAACTGGAATTGACTCTACTGGCCGAAGATCATGAACTGGGATCGGGGGCAGCACTTCTGCCCGTAAATGAGAGACGGGAATGGGGAGCTGCTCTTCTGTACGAAGATCAGGAACTGGAATTGGGATTGGCTCTCCTGGCTGTAAATCAGGGACTGGAATGGGGATAGGCTTTCCTAGCCAAAGATCAGGAACTGGAATTGGGAATGGTTCCCCTAGCCGTAACTCAGGGACTGGATTCAGGATCGGCCCTTCTGGGGCTTGGCTCTATTGAGATTGGCTCTATTGGCTGTGATTCTGGAAATGGATCTGCTATATTGGCAATGATTTTGGAACTGGACTGGCACTGTTGGCTGAGATGGGCAGACTGGACTTTTGTGAATCAGGATCTTCGTTCTTTTCGCTGATCTCACCGATAGCATGGCTGGGTCGAGAATTTTGATTCCCAAGTTGTTAGGTTGGGGAACTGGCACTCGTGGCAGGGACTCTGGGACTAGACTCGGGAACGGTTCTACTGGCTCACACCTTGGGACTGGACATTAGGGTGGCTCTGCTGGCTGTGATACAGGAGCTGGATCGGAGATTGGCTCCACTGTCAGAGTTGAACCTCCCAGCCATAAGGCCCGGTTCATGAGCTGGATGAGTGAGCTTGGATTGTCGGTTAGAGTGATCTTTTTGGCCAGATCCTCATCCACTCATCCATATTAATAATATAATTATTGTTGTAACTAAATTAATTTCAATCTAAAATAAAATTTATCATGAGTAAATAAAATAAAAATGTAAAATGAATACAGTACAATGTCCTAAAAGTCAATTTACGAATATGAATGTTACAAGAATCTTGTTAATTTCAAAATTTCTTTAAATGGCAACATCATCCAGCACTGGTTCAAATATCCTTCAAAAACAGATAAACAAACACACATACCCACAGCCATGCAGTCTTGCCTCAGGTTTTCTGCTCCAGTGATCTGAACAACTAATGAAAAATGGTAGTTCCGTTCCATGTTCTCTAAAACCCGCCACAGACACAGATATGTTCACCAGCTGCTTGACTGCCCACAGATTTGTGGAGACAGACACGTTATTGAGCCCTGCGATTCGAAAAAAGTATGTATCTTTTACTCTTTACCCTGCTTATACAGTATAAATCTTGAGGATTCCAGAAAGCAACCCAAACTAAAGCATTCATCACCATTCACAGCCTCAATTGCATGCATGCTGAGGTACAGAACCAATTTACCATGATGAAAATAAATGTGGATGTGCAATTAAAGTTTAGATTTGTGAATGTTCATTCACATCATTTGGGACCCTACTGAGAGAGAAATGTGCAAATAAGACATGTATAAGTAGGCATATGTGATTAATTAAAGACTGTTTTAATTAATGAACACCATTAGGCTAAAAGCTTGAACGTCTGAGGAGAGCAACATAGAGTATACTGGAGGTGAACAGCCTTAAGATTTTGTCGCAATTGTACTCGCTTACTGCCTTTCTTTGTACTGTTCATTAAAAAAATAAAGAAATACATTATTACATTCTACAAAGTAAACCAGTAATCAATTGCAGCACAAGCCTTCTGGCCCCATTCTGCTTGAGTGGGCTAGCTGTTAATCATATCTGTCCATCATACACACCATCTGTAAAGCATGTATGTGTCTGAGAATATCTGCAGGAATATGTGTGCGTTAACTTTGCTTCAGGTTGGCTAAAATTGACCCGTTTCATTTTCCACCAGTGTGTGTATGTTTAAAGCTGAAGGTTATCTGGAATATGTTCCATCATTCTCTCAACCTCATGCTGGGGTTAATCAATGCACAACATCACACTTAATGATCGCCTGATTGATCCCCTGCTGAGGTTAGAACCTCTCTGTCTCTATGCCATCCTGAGTCACTCATCACGCTGTGTTTAGCACCGCATCTGCTTACCTTATATACAGCGGGTGCTTTATACATTATAGCACAACTACAGAAAATGCTCCTGATGTGTTTTTTAATTATTATTGTGCATGATTATGGTTGTTTTGGTATTTATTTGATATTATATTTACATATTATGTTCATTTTTATGTTTATTAACTGTTTAAAAGTTTGGCCTTGGGAAGATTTGTCAATCAAAAGTTTTTCATGCTTATCAGTGCTGTTTTTATTTGATCAAAAATACAGTAGGAAAATTTTAATAATTGTACCCACAGTTAAGACATGAAGAAGACATAGAGAGAGATTCCTTGGAGCCTGTGGACAACACAGAGATCAGAGATCGCAGAGAACATAGGGGTTATCACAGGGTAAGTAAAACAAGTAAGTCTTTCAGAGAGATCTTGCCAGAATTAAGTCCAACTTGTAATAAACGAGCACGGACAGTGACTGAGAGGTGGTGTGTTTTTATGTGGCTTGTGATGAGTGTGGAGAGTGACTGCAGGTGGAGGTGACAGGTGTTGATGATTAGTTGATGATTTTGTTCAGTGCTTTGCTACAATCTGTATTGTTAAAAGCGCTATATAAATAAAAGTGACTTAACTTCACTTGAGTACTCAGGGGAGAGTGATCATGAGGGGAAGTGAGGGTGGAGCCTGGTGTGGCTGTAACACACACACACACACACACACATATATATATATGTATGTATATATTAGGGATGTAACGGTATTGTAAATACCGTTGTACCGCAATACCATTTTTTTCGATACTACCGTGGTTTCATGACTCGATAAAACAATAGGTCTTCTGAAAAAAGTTTGCTCAGGCGAATGGAGCGAATGGGAGGTAGCGGGAAATACAATTCCCATCAGCCCTAGCGTGGCCATCATTCTTTGCAGTCTGTTGTCACTACAGATCAGTGTTGCCAAATTAACCACTTTGTCTCTATATTTAGTGATTTTTCAGACCCCCTTGTTGACATTTTTCCCTAAAAACAACTAACAAGAAATCTAGAGATTTCTTGGACAAACCTCAGCGATTTTCTGGTAGTGCCGCGTGAGCGCAAGCTCTTGTTTTCCCAGCGTGTGCACACCTCTCTCTGCGTCTGTTCTGTTCAGCGAGCAGCTGAGAGGTTAAAATAGATATTTTGTTGCTTCTAACTCTATTTTACATGCTAATATAGCCAAAATCACAGCATATATGGTCTATATCTTATGTGTGCTTGGTTTCATCAGACAATGCTCGATTATTAATAAGGATTTTAATCTAGATTAACATCTTGTAAGGTAGAGCTAGTTCAGTAGGCCTTATAATGGGGTGCATTTCAGCCAGAATATTTCATATTCATTCCGTTTTTCTAACAACAGAAACCATTAAATATATCAGTAAAAACAGATATATTGACAATTAGGGTGCATTGAATAACATTATGTGACAACAGAGAAGAAAGATAATATAAGGCCATGACGTAATGAATATGCAAATTTACGTATGACGTCATCTAGCTTCAGGTAAAATCAGATGTGTGGAAGGTTTATTAATTTTTTGTTATTAATATTAAAAAATTAAAGTTCCTATTTCAAAGTTTACAGATAGATGGATAATTTGTTTGCCATTGATATGTTCAGTGTTCATGTAAACTGTTTAATAAACACTTCTGACACTTCCAGACTTTTTGAGTCTATTAATTAGTTTTGTCCTGTAAATGATTAAATAAATACCGTACCGTGCCATTCATACCGAGGTATTACTGTACCGTGAAGTTTTGATACTGTTACATCCCTAATATATATACATATATATATATATATATATAAATAAAATAGTCAATTCATTGTAACACTACAATAATTCTTTAATTTAAATATATAATGAACAAATTAAATCACATTATAATCAATAATTATAATGCATTATACCCTTAAATAACATTTTTATAACGCATTATACACAAAGGTCTTAAGTAAAGTGTTTTCTCTCTCTCTATTAGGATTTTAACTAATGTAACCAAACCTGGATTTTAAACAGTCTTTAGTGTAACATCTTCCTTCAGACATTATTTTAATATAAGCATATTTTTAATATGAGCTGCTTTGGTGCTCAAAAATGTTAAAAACAGCTGTTCTGCTAAATATTTAATAACATTATAAATGTTTTTTTATTGCCACTTGTTATCACTGCGGATTAAAAGTAATAAAAAAGTATTTTTTTTATTTTTAAATACATTTATTTTAAAAAAAGATAATGGGGCATTTATAATTTAAAACTGTAAAACTAAGGTGAAGGAAATATCAGTAACACTTTAGTATAGGGACCAATTCTCACTAATAACTAGTTGCTTATTAGAGTGCTTATTATAAACACATTAGATAAAAGCGTTAATAGCATGAATCCATCATGGTTAATACCAAGAATTGGATCTTAAAATAAACTGTGACTGAAAGATCATTTTCTTTTTAACTTTGTCATGTGGACAATAGAGTATGCACAAACAGCACTGGCTTATGTTTATTAACAATCATGATCTCCTACAGACAAATTATAATGAGACTATGGAAAACACTGATGGATTCTCATAACTTAATAACAATAAATGCTTCAAACTGAGTCTAAACAACCCATGATCAAAATTTGATTAGACCTGTCTGATTGTTACTGAGTGTGTCGAGCATAAGCATGTGTGTATAGTTACCCCTCTCATGGCTCTGCATGTTCCTATCCTAGAGCTGAATATTTTGAAAGTGTGCTCTCATTTTGCCTTGGGCAGTTTAAGACATCCTGGAACTCAGAGACAGATGTTGCATCAGCTGGAGGGCTTGTCTTTAGTTCATTTTTTACTGCTCAGAAACAGCCAGGTGTTGACAGAAACACTACTTAGTCTTTTAGATTGAATAAAATTTGGAGACATTGTTTGACCAGTTTCTTTTTATTTATGGTTAGATGTGTTTACTTGTGTTTACAGTCTGAAACGAGATTTGTCAATCTGCAATTGGAAAGATGGCGAGATGTACAAAAACACCTCCGTGTCCCAATTTGAAACCACCTGGATCACATTCCCTCTCTTTTGCTGTCTCTGTCTGTCGCTCTCTCTCTTCCTGTCCTTATAATGACCTCTCACTGGGACAGCCTGCCATTATTCACATATCTGTCTGTGTTTGTGGTGCATTTTTTGGCCATGTTTTCCTGAGCACAAGGATCAGCGATCATCTCATCTGTCAGTCTCAGCCCTCGAACCTTTCATTAAAGAGATAATGTCCCATCGATTGACGTAAAGGTTACACCTAACAAAGCGTCAGTTACATCTCAATGTTTGTTACAGACACACACACATAATGCTATAGTGCAGACCAGAAACAGCAGGAATAAAATTCTACACATGTATTGTCCTGTCTGTTGGGACCAACCAATTGGGACACTGCACTGACATCACAGAGAATCAGCCTAGAGTCAAAAGACATGTCAGCACTTCTGTCCTGTCGCTGGGAGGAGGGAAAATGAGATATGGGCAGAGCACATGAATCACATCTGAGACTTTTACATATAAGACCATAAAATTTACTGCTACATGCATAGAAGATAACAAAAAAAGAGCTCTGTATTGCTTCAATTCCTTCTAGTGAATCACATACTCATGTCTGACTTCATCAGAGCTCCAAACATTAAAACTGTCTGAATTTGTTTTGATCTAAAAATTATTTCCTTCAGCAATTTAAAACCTGTCTGAACAAGAGTGTTTTCCACCAAATATCAGGAAACAGATCAAAGCACCCAATGACAGTGTGGAATCTTTTGTTTGTGTCGTGCATAATGCGTCTGCTTGGTGACAGGTCATTTCTGTGTAATTATGACAGCTCTGGTTGGTTACGGCCATTTGGGTGACAGAGGGTGTCAGCATACTGCGGTTCCCAAACTGCCATATCTGTGATATAATGGGTTATTTACACTGATATCTAAGGGGGGGAAAGATTATTAAAAGAAAGGATGATGAGAAACAGAGCAAAAAGAAAACACATAAAACAAAGTCAGTGGAAAAAGAGAGAGAAAACAACAGTACACTATTAAAAACCATTGATGTTCTGGTATTAGTTTCATTTATGAGTTTCAATTATTTAATGATTTATTATTTAAATAACATTTCCGTTTGATTTCTTGGAATTTAAATAAATGTTGCCTATTACATTTTTTTTCACGAAATGCCAGCTTGTTGGTTTATTAACGAACAATAAAAACTTGCAATAAACAAATTAATATTTAATCTAATTTTATTTACTGCTTTGTTCATATCTCCTTGGTTACATATTTTCTCTGATATATTTGACATTGAGAGTTTTGGTGATTAAACAGATGAGCGTGATTGTGTGTTATCAATCCAACGAATCTGATATATTGTGCCGTTATTGCTGTTCATTTGTTGTGTGTGGTTAAATGCTCACACATGCTTCATCAAACAAGCAATCAGAATTGAGGAGCAGAACATTTGTTCAGGCAGTTAGTTTGCGCATTCAGAACTGTTTACACAGAGAATGTCAATAAACCACTTTAGATGCCACACAAAAACAAATTTCAATCCATTGATGAGTCTTGAAAAAAAAAAAGTATGTGTTCATATTCCATAGAAATGTCTATAAAGGCTTGAACATTATACTACAGAATAAAATCTCCGGACATCTCAGATAATGAAAGATGATTAGACGTTAATGAGATGCCAATTGAAAATGATTGTAAAAAAAATCCACGTGCTGCCGCCGGCGGCATAGCCGACCCCAGGCAGTTAATAAAAGCGAGGTGATTTCCTTTTATCTCAAGCACTCTTTGATGGGATGTGATTAGTGTTTTAAATCAACTAAAGGCAGTGGTAGAGTTCATCAGATCTCTCTCACACACTTTGCTTAGTATCTATCCACCCATCTCCTTCTCTCTCATCCTCTTGATGCCCCGCAATTTGCATGTTGCTGAGTAATGGGAAACGTTACATTCATACTAAAGCAACTTCAAACACGCAATTGATTTTAGAGCAAGCCCAGAATGTAATCTCTAAATCCTGTTGCTATACTGAGTTTGCTTTTGAAGTTGTCATGAACGAAGAGAACCATCTAAGAGGAATCATCATAATTCCAAAGTCCAAAACTGCTGCCCTCTTATTCCTACTGCAACTGTACAGAGAACTGTATGGCAATAAATAATCCAAATTAATACATTTTGTGCTTTCATCCCCTGATCTATAATCATTACATAGTACTGTGTGTTTTAACTATGTTATATTTCCACGACTGTGCTCACAAGGAGATAAAACAACAATAGCCTTTGTGTGATTTCAGTTAGGTTATTAAAGTCAAATGGTGTGCATTTTGCAAACCTGACCTGTATTTAACCTTCTGAGGATTTGTTCTTTATTGCTCCATCTTTTTATAATCTGCCCATATTCATCATCTGTCTAATTTTTTCATATTTATCATATCTATCTCATCACTTTTTCTTGATACTACAGCACCCAGAACTCAATAGGTAGAGAAGATACAAATGAAATGTAATTTTGACCATACCAGACCATTTTTGGCCACAAATCACTTCACTTTCATGATCGAAATTACAGTTCTAATAGCACTACTGTGAGACATTGCAGTTTAATTATATATATATATTATTGTTTTCCTGTGATGCAAGGATGTGTGTACACACACACACATATATAATATATTTATAGAAATTGTGCTACACTATTCAAACATTTTGGGTAAATGTGATAAAAAAAAAAGAAAAACTAATAATAGTATTCAGCATGGATGCATTCATTTGATCAAAAGTGATAGTAAAGACATTTACAATGTTACAAATAAATCTAAAATAAATTGAACATTTCGTATTCATCAAAGAATCCTGAAAAAGATGTATCACAGGTTCCAGATATTAATCTATAATCTATATATCTATAAATATTAATCTGCAAAAAAATAAAAGGTTGAGCACCAAAATTAATTGAAGACCAAATCAACATATCCTAAAGGATTATGAGACACTAAATACTAGAATAATGGCTGATAATGGCCTTGGAACAAAATACATTGGAGATATGTTCACTGAATATAAACTGAGCACTCAGATCATTAGGATCGAATCAGTTAGAAATAACAAAGGGTCACACAAAACAAGGGGAATTGTAGCTATTATGCTGAACGCAGTTAAAACCAGCTTCCAGAAGAGATCAAATGTTCTAAGACAGTAGCTACATTTAAACCTAGACTCAAAACTCGTCTGTTTAGCTGTGCATTTACTGAATGAGCACTGTGCTTTGTCTGAACTGATTGCATTCTGTTTTAAAATGTCTTAAAATTATTTTAAATCATTTTTAAATCATAATCAATCAGTTTTTACATTTAATTTTTTTTTTTAATGTTGTGATCATTGTTTTTATGATTGTTGTACTTAAACTGCATTTTATATATTATATATATATATACATTTCATTTTATACAAATATATTAAAATAGAGAATATTTCTTTTTAAATTGTAAAAATGTGTCCCAATAGTGCTGTTTTACAGTATTTTGATCAAACTGATTTGTTTCAGAAAATATTTACAAATTTTAATTATTCCAATCTTTTGGCCCCCAGTGTATAAAATATCAAAATATTATAATTTTCTTATAAAATATCTTTGTTCAACAATGTATTTGTGTTTTTTTTATATAATTAAGGTTTAAGGATGCACAAAAACCCATGAGGCTTTAGGATGTGTGCCACATTGCTCAAGGGAGTAAGAAGTGGGTCTGAAATCCAGGTGAGGTCACAGGTGTAATGCAGAAATAACTCAGTGATGCAATAAGCCTGTCTCAGGGACTTACCTAGTCGCTAATGCTATCACAGTTCCTGCTGAGCCAATCAGAGACACAATGAGTCAAAACACCAGTCATCTACCACCACTTCACTGATTAGATTCTACATAGCTTGATATTGGCTATGAGAATCAATAGAACTATAGTGTCACACAACGCGCTGTGAAGCGTGCCGTTGCGCCTCTCAGCGGGGCAAGGAGCGGAGGAGACGAGCAAGTTAACT
>JAUMHI010000083.1:1550930-1563102 GCA_032359435.1 Enteromius unitaeniatus | reverse complement strand
AGCATGCGCTCCCTTTCCTTCTTTCATATAATGGTACGATTCATTTTTTTAAACAAATAAAGTTAAGGAAATAACTTGCACAGTAAGTTACACACAATATAAAATATGACACAGGTTTTATCCCGTTAAGCAGTTTTTGCAAAAATTCAAGAGTGACATTGATGCATCTTGTTCATTTTGTCAATTTTCTGAAACAGTGATTGATTTCTTTTGGGAATGTTCTTATGTCCAGTCTTTCTGGAAAAAGGTTAATGACCTGATCGTCCAGAATATGTTTTTTAACTTCTCTTTATGTTATCAATACATTCTGTTTGTTTTGTTTTTTTGTTAAAGATAAGAATTTGCTTAATGCAAGTTTTTTTTTTATAAACCTCTTGTTATTTATTGGAAAGTTTTATATCCATAAATGTAAATATACTAATTGTAAACCCCACTTTAACATCTTCAAACAAGAATTGCATTTGTATTTAAGTACAATATCTACCTCTGTTAACAAAAAATGCTATAAAAACGTTTAGAATTTGTGCTATGTTTAAGATTTCTCCTTAATACATAACTGTACTATTATATATGTGTCCTGCTCTCTTTCTCTCTCATTTACATTATCTTTTACTTAATAAGTGGTATTGGATAATACTTATTTTGTTGTTGTAGACATCCATCATCTTGTTCTCTTTATGTGTTCTGTAATTTGTCTGTTATTGCAATAAAAAAAATAAAATGGTACGATTCTAGTGTTCCCAAATAAAGCCCCGCCCCCCGTACGCCAGAAGAGTCGGCTCTTCTCGATCGCTACAAAGAATCGGCTCTTAGAGCCGGCTCGTGCGCGAACGTCACATCACTAATTCGGACGTACTACATCCGCCATGTTGATGTTGTCACGTGGCATGCGTCGTCACAACAGCGCGAAAATGTAAACTTTCAGTAAGTCATCCGTTTATTTAGATTGTGTTAAACAAGTGTAATTTAGGAAAGGAAGGAAAGGACGTGCAGCCATTTAATCCAATAAACAACGTTTTTTTCCTGATATACTTACACTCAAAATGAGCCGCGTCTCTACTTTCTGCCATTTTCCGAATATGACGCCTCCTCTCGCGGGGATCACGGCATCCAAAGGTGTCCATGGTGTACGTACTACTCGGGTGGAAGCAGTAGGTCATCCGGGTACTGCTCGCCTCGCATACTGTTTTCATACGTACTATATCGTAGGGAAGTACGCGAGGAATGTCGGCTGAGTGTGTGAGCTGATGTTAAGATAAAAAGTTGTTCCTGTTCAGTCTTTTAATAAATATAATTTTCTTGATATTAAGCGGTTTCTGTGGGAGTTCTTGGGTCTCATCCCAGTAAGAAGAAGTGGCCGCTCGGAAGCAAAAATATTCAAATATGCTTAAAATCCGGTGGCCTTTTCTCAATCCGGGTCATTTGCAAGTGCACAATACTAAATATTATTACTTTAATTTCAAAGATTTAAATTCTTAAAACATTTAGAGATTATTCTCGTAACATTTTGACTCTATTCTCATAATATTACGACTTTAATCTAGTAGTTTTAGATTTTTTATGTATTTTTTTTGTGGCACTAAAATGCCGTAGTAATACATAGATCAGTACTCAAAGTGATTAAATAATGTAATTTCTGATATTAAGCTCCAGTTAAAAGTGACGAACATATAAGAGTAGAGGAGAGGGAAAAAAACAAAACCTGTTAACCCCCATTCACTTCCACTTTAAAGCTTGGAGGAGCCTGAATATGTTTTAAGATTGTATTCTGAAAGAAGAAAGTCATAAACCTAAGATGTCTTGAGGGTGAGTAAATAAAGGGGTCTTTTATATTTTTGAGTGAATTATCCCTTTAAGCCGTTGTTTGGTGATAACGTGGGAAAATTAGACAATGGAGCACGCTGATTTCCAGGCAACCCGTGACCCGTGTTTTCCCAAACATTTACCTGTGAAAGTGTAATTTGCATTAAATTATGATGATGCAGATTTCATGTGGATGGATGGCAATGCAGTGTTTAAAACCTTTGTGGCTAAAGTTGGGTCTTGGAGGGCAGGTTTCCTGCAGAGTTTAGCTCCAACCCTAATCAAACATACCTGAAGCAGCTAAGCAAGATCTTTCTAGGTATACTTGGAACTAGAAGGCAAGTTGGAGCCAAACTGCAGGACACTGGTCCTCCAGGATCAAGTTTGACGACCCATGTTTTGTGGTATCAGTGCTGCTCATTAAAGAAAAGCAATGGTAATGCTAACTAAAGAACTATCGAATTCACATCTTAGTTCTTAATGTATTATGTGGTTGCTTGGATATTGTGCATACTTGTTACTGCAGATGGTTGCTTAATGGTTTGCCACATACATCTCAAAGTCTCAGACTTTTTTTTCTCATTCATTTCTAAATCAGATTACTTAAATAAAATGCATTATTTTTCAAACAATTGCACAATAGTGTGGGGCAAGTTACATGTCTTACAACAATGTGTCACCATCAGTTAATATTGAAATGAATCACACAAACCAAAAGTCAGCTGTACAACATGTTGATTGTTATTTCTGCATGGCTTTCAGTCTCACAGCAGGTCTATCTGAGCATGAACCACCCACCAGCTCACGAAGGTAAAGGTCCAGAGACTGTTGAGTGCAGTCATATAAATACACTACATAGTACAGCTTTACATTGTCACTAAACTGGCTACAATGATCATCCACTAATAAATGTATACCTGATTTTAAGCATGTAAACTATTTCATATGAGCAACATCATGTAACCATTTAAATGATTAATAGAAAGTCATTTCATGAAATAAGACTAAATCAATTGAGAAATTCTACTTATATTCAGACCTGAGAGTCACGTTGAGAGACATAGAACATCTGCAGGAGGAATCATAATTATGTGCTAGAAACGGTATAATTACGAAAGCAAACTGCACGCTATAGAGTAGAAAGGGGACGATAAATACTTATTATGATGTTTAAGGCCACTCAAAACTCTGCTGTGTTATGCCGGAGAAGCATTTAGTAGTTTTAGCCTGATTACGGACCACTTGCTCTTCAGGCTTCCTGTGACATAACTACCGTCATTTTGTGGATGAAGGATCGCACGAAGCTCCCATCACATCTAATGGAACACCTCTCTCACTCTGAGGGTTAAGGCTGAACTTGAGCTCAAGTCAGGAGCTGAGACATGTCAAAAGCGAAAGCGCTAAAATGTACAGCGTCTAAAGCCAATCTGATCTCAAACCAGTGCCACAGTGATCCAGTTCTAGAGAGACTTCTGTTCTGGGATCATTATAATCTGAAATCACTGACGAGTGGTCCATCGGAAAATAGCCATTTTGAGCGTACGGTTGGGTGTCAGAAGAGTGGTCTGCAGGGGCAGGTTGGTCATAGGACTGGTGCGGCTCTTTGTGTTGATCCAGCTCTCAATGGCCTCCCGTTCATACGAGTATCCATCTGCAGGCGAAAAACGAGAAGAAAATGTTTCAACTTGAAATAAAATCCCCAGTCAAGCAGGTAAACAGACTCTCAGACACTCACCGGCAGCGATCACTGGGTCCTTCATGATCTCGCGCGTGATTGGACAGAGGTACTCGTCTGGAGTGCCGTTAGATACAGGTGCCATTTTCAATTCCTCAATCTTCTTCATGACTTTACTCCGCAGGCCCAAAGACTCTGAGAGAGAGCACAAGAACACTTCCCAATCACCCTCAAGTACAGGTGTCAATACATCTGTGCAAACAGAACAGCCATGGTTTGGCCTCCAATTCCAGTAGAGTGTCTCACTCTTTTTGTAAACGTTGGGCAGAAACTGGAACTAATGTAAACCGTGTGCAGCACAATCAGCAATTCGCTATAATATTATTGTAAGCAATAATAGGCAAAATAAAGCAAAAAATAGAGGAGCATGAGTTTAAAACAAAAACAAAATATCCACAGGTTTGAACATTCTAAGGAAGTGGTTAAATTTTGCAGGTCTGTTTCTTTTGGAGTTAAATAAATAAAAAAACAAAAGGTCAGAATTGTGAGAGACAACAGTTAATAATGTAGAAGAGCAAGTGTCCTCATCCTCAACAGCAAGAGAACTCTGAATTTCAACTTAATACACCAATTCAAAGCGAACAACTATACCAGTGGGGTATTAATAACACAATTCTGTCATACATGAATATCATTATTATTCTTAAATTATATATAATGTATGTAAACATAACATGCACAAGTATGTATTTATCATTTTAAATGATGATCGGTGTTCAACAAACACATTTCACAGCTCAGTCAATTTAAACATGCAGCTTTTCATGTCTGTGATAGTAATTTCATTTTTGCTGTTTACTGTACTAAAGTGAGACTTTGAAAATATTGGTACAAAATATGAAATTTTAATAGTAAATGTAACAATTATAACCTACTAATAAAGTATGGCTGACAATGAAGTATTGTCATTAAATTAAATCTATAATATAAAACCAGTATAATTCAGCTTTAATTGAATGTAAAGATGCATTTGTTCCTGTTACGATTTGTTTGAACTATTCAATTGCAAGTGCTTCACTTGTTGGTGATCATTCAAATTCCATCTTAGTTTGATTTCTAAGTATTAATAATACCTGTAAACCAGTGAATGATCTCTTTATTGGGTGCTCAGTTACAGTTAATTTTGTGCATGCACAGGAACTTCCATAGACCGAATAACAAACTCAAGCTCAGAGAGTGGACCGTGCCTTCTCATTATTGCAGCCCACCAGATGCCACTGCTTTATCTGCATCTGACTGCACTGAGAAAAGCAGACACAATGGCCTGATGTCACAGCGGGCAGCAGAGAAATCAAAAGAAGTAAAGTGTGTTGAAATGTCATGCTAAATGAAATGGGGTGATTTTACGGTCACGGTGAATTGGACAGGGATTTCTTTTACTTTATTTTCAGAAATGCACATTTAGGACTGGATTTCTTATGTAAATAGCTGCTGGTTTTAGGACTAAAGCGGAAAAAATCTGCTTTAATGCACACAAACTCTTCTCTGGATGCCACACAGACAAGTGCTTTACGTAACTCAACAAATCCCATGTTTACATTCCCTACAATCTCTAGGATTACGCATTACGTTGGCCACTTTTCCATGAATTTTCAAAAAACATTAACTCATTTAAGACTTCCTGTTAGGTAATGTATGAAAGACATGGTAAAATCCATGTTACTTTTATATAACATCAGCTGAGGTAACATTTAGAGGTTAAGGTCATTCCTACACTATTATGATGCGATTTCTACCACGCCCAACACAAAAATGTTTGCTATATACGTGAAAAATTGTTTTCTGTGTTACCGTGTTTTATTGTGTATCTGTTTTTGCAAATGAACTCTTCATATACACATGCATGCATAGATAGACATATGCATACATATACACACTCCTTTGTAATATTTACATAGTAAGAGAGACACATAATTTATATGTAGAGTACATCCAGAGTCTACCGCATGTTATCAGAGATGAATACAGATCTGAAGTAATGTGCTGTCATTTTACCGATGCGCAGCTCAGAGCCGAGGGTTTCCTTGGTGAGAGAGAGCAGCTCCTCTCCATCGATGTTATTGGATTTAAACACGTCAATCACAGCTTCTAACCCCTCCTCGCGTAACCACGCCAACACATCCTCCTCAGACCACTCGCTCACCATCATCCTGGAGTGTCCACTTGACTTCCTGCCTGACACAGCGACAGGACGTATGTTACCTGGATATGGTCAATGACTTTATTTTTTGCTCCAACTATGAAATTATTCAATATTCGATTTATACAAAATAATAGGAATAATTCGACATCATTTCATACACAATATTGGGAATAAACGCATTCTGCTATGAACGTACTTAATTTCTGAACTAAAATTCATTTCGATGATATTAGAAAAAAATAGATATCATAAAAGGAAAAATATATTTAATAATTAACCATAATGTTTTATCAAAAACATGTAATAGCAACTGACAACAGAGAGGACCCCTCATGCAAAAAATTTCAGATAATGCTATCTTCTCACCTTTTGATAAATCTTTAAATTATACGAATAATTCATGACTTTTGCAGTAAGGATAAAAAAAAAAAAAAAAGTTTTTTTAATTAAATGTACAGTTTTCTTGGAAATTGTACTAAAGATTTCCCACTTGAAAACCAAAAGGACCAGTTACTTTTTCATCATAATAAACAATCTAATATCTGGTGAAATGTATCAGCAAAACTAATATGAATTAATCCGAAGACGAAGAGTGAATTCTTAATGAGACTGCAGGTCAACGCTTCTCACACTGCATCTAATGCATAAATCATGAGCGGGAATGTTCTACAGCATGTATCTGCTCAGGGTGCAGGCAGATCATTTGCAGTACTTTGACTTCCTCATGTGTGAGAGCTGTTATTTTTCGATTCATAATGCAGATCTCATCAGCTTTCCTCCACACACATGCAGCTGAACCAGTCAGAGTATATAAAGCCCACTAGAGCTCACTGTGTTTGGACTGAAGGCTGCAGCTGTGATCCATCACCCTACAGAAACTTCTGAAGGCTGTGAGAAGAATACATCTCATTCTTCTTCTTCTTTGTGCATTCGGTTGAATACTACACCTCTCCTGTGTCTTAGAATAATGGTGAGTAATTACTGAACACCATTGATGTGTTCAGTACCGAGTAATTTACTTAACAAAAGGCCCCCAGAAGTTTCATTTACTCATTTTGCGGACACTTATATCTAAAGCTACTATTCAAGGTATATATATATATATTTTTATCAGTTGTTCCCTGCAGATGAAATCCATGACCTTGGTGGTGTTGTGTAATGCTTTACTCGCTACTGATGTACTGCATGGTCTATCTCTTACCTTCACTGCTTGAAACCGAAGCAGCTTCATCTAAAGAGAAACAAGCATAACTGAACATGAATTCATAGACGGATTTCAGGTTACATGCAGACTTTATAGTTTATAACATATTATAGTAATTGTTAAGGCTAACGCTTAAGCTCTGTAACAGCAGTAAACACAAGCTTTAGCAGTCTAACAGAACAATACAAACACTGCTCAGTTTGTATTTCTGTTGTCAAGTGTTTGTTTGTTGAGTGTTTATTTTTTGTGCCCTGAGCGCCATTTTTGCATACTGTTTGTTAGTTACAGCCAAAACAAACAATAAAAATGTGTAATACACACTCACCAGGAAGAGATTTGCCTTCGGTGTTAGGAATCAAGCAGGAGAAAAAGACAAAAGAAGGAAAACAATCATTTTGTTGAACAAACTATAATTATCATCATTCATAGAACAAATAAAACAGAAAATAATTTTCCAAAGCAAATAGTTTGGAATTTGTCTTTCCTGTGTGTGAGTCATTCCTTATCTGCAGTACATTTATTTATCCCTTTTATCATCATACATGGTTTAATATACCATATAAAATATTAAACTCATAGTTAAAAAAAAGAGATTATTATATACCTATTGTCCACCCCATAATTAAGATTCTCATCACTTACTAATGAGAATAAATTATGTTGAGAATATAAGAGACGACATTTAGAAGAATGTTGTGGTGTCTAAATAGCTTCAATTTTTTTTTTTCAAACTGTAATGATTTAATAAGTTTCCTCTTTGTCCTCAATTTTATTTACCACCCTATTAGTCTTCCTATAATGTCCCTTTTTAACAACAGACAGTTCCTTAATGATAGGAAGTGGCATAAGTTTGAAGAAAGTATTAGCAACATTCTATCCTGTTTCAGATCATTTTAGAAATCTAGATAATTCTGTACTATGAAAATAAAGCTGATGTCCTTTGTGTGCCTGAGCAGAGCATACACACACACACACACACACACACATATATATATACACACACACACATACAGTGGGTACAGAAAGTATTTAGCCCCCCACTCTAAATTTTTCACTCTTTGTTATATTGCAGCCATTTGCGAAAATCAAAAGTTATTTTTTTTCTTAGTGTACACCCATATTGACAGAAAAACAGAATTGTTGAAATTTTTGCAGATTTATTAAAAAGAAAAACTGAAATATCACATGGTCCTAAGTATTCAGACCCTTTGTTCAGTATTTAGTAGAAGCACCCTTTTTGGGAAAGATGCAGTAATGATAAACCTTAAATGCAGCAGAAATATTTTTGTAACCTTGGCCAGATCTGTGCCTTGCCACAATTCTGTCTCTGAGCTCTTCAGGCAGTTTCTTTGACCCCATGATGCTCATTTGCTCTGACATGCAGTGTGAGCTGTAAGGTAGACAGGTGTGTGGCTTTCCTAATCAAGCCCAATCAGAATAATCAAACACAGATGGACTCAAATTAAGGTATAGAACCATCTCAAGGATGATCAGAAGAAATGGACAGCACCTGAGTTAAATATATGAGTGTCACAGCAGAATACCTAGGACCATGTGATATTTCAGTTTTTCTTTTTTAATAAATCTTCAAAAATGTCTGTGTTCTTCTGTCAATTTGGGGTCCTGTTTGTACATTAATGAGAAAAAATATGAACTTCAATGATTTTAGCAAATGGCTGCAATATAACAAAAAATGGAAAAATTGAAGGGGGTCTGAATACTTTTTTGTACCCACCGTATATATATGAAAGAGTTACCCTTTTATAGAAAGATTTTTGAAGATATTGAATAGCAGGAATGCCTCATATTCACTTTTAATATTACTTTGTAATGTAGTTTGAATAGAAACCCACCCTGAGCACCGCTTCCATCCTCTACCCTCCAAATATTGACAGTTTTGTCCATGGAGCCAGTGGCAATGAGAGGGGCAGTGGGGGAAAAGGCACAGGCCGTCACATACCTGCTCAACAGGAAGACCAATCGACAGGGTTCAACAACTTACACTAAGAGTTCAGACCTCACAAACCATGACCTACAGCTCACCTGTCATGCTGGTTAAGTGTGTAGAGTAAGACACCTTCGTTCTGCAAAGAGCAACTAGTTATTATAAATGCAAATGTTACCGTGTCCATGCTGTCAATCATCGATTATTTTTATTGGTTAGACAGAAATATGATGAATATGAATGAGACTCACAGCTTGATACACCGTCACCGTCTTATCCACCGATCTGTGGGAAAAGAGAGAGTGACATTTAAAAGGCATGAGTCAGACTAGCCTCTGTGGCCTTTATGTGCAGTAAAACTGAGCCTGTCTGTCTGCTGAGCCTGACACACTGTGGATGAACAGATCAGATTCAGCAGAGATTATTAGAAAATCGATCATGACGCTCTTCACGCTGCTCTGCTGCTGTCTGTGGTTACACAGCACCACCCAGTGGACAACAATGGCACTGGATCAAAATACATCTACATTATTTGGACCACAAAACCTCTTAAAGGAACCGTATGTAGAATTGACATCTTGTGGTTGACAATCCACATTCAAAATGCTGGAGAGGGGTTTTTCACCCACTTGATGCACACTCAGGTTGCCATGATTGACGACACCAATAGGAACCGACGCACATGACAATGAATTAAATAAAATGTACAGTATTTTCTGCCAAGCAGGCAACCTGGAAGCCGAAACACTACTGACTTGGTGATCGGGAGATAGATGGAGGGAGGAGCTTCAGACCAAAACAAAACATGACAACATAAACATCAGCTGAGGGCTGCAACTGCGCTTTTTAAACGAGAATATCCAGGCTGTGCTACTGCTGATATGAGTACTTTTAATTAACATGTTTTCTTAATGCCTGTTGATCATAACAGAGACTTTATGATTATTACAATACATTTCTTACATATGGTCCCTTTAAGTCGCTGGGGTATTTTTGTAGCAATAGCCAACAATACATTGTATGAGCCAAAATGATAAAAAAAATAATAATAATAATAAAATAAAAAAAATCAAGCAATATCAAATAAAGATCATGTTCCATTATGATATTTTGTACATTTCCTACCATAAATATATTAAAACTTAATTTTTGATTAGTAGTATGCACTGCTAAGAACTTCATTTGGACAACTTTAAAGGTGATTTTCTCAGTGTTTAGATTTTTTTTTTGCACTCTTAGATTCCAGATATCTGAACGGTTGTATCTCAGCCAAATATTGTCATATCCTAGCAAACCATACATCATTCAGATGATGTATAAATCTTAATTTTGAATCTTTAATTATACTTGCGACTGGTTTTGTGGTCCAGGGTCACAATTAATTATGCATTTAGCAGACGCTTTTATCCAAAGCAGCTTGTACATTTATCTTTTAGTGCCATTAATAGCAAAGTAAGGCTAGATTAACCCAACTTAAAGAAATAGTTCACCCAAAAATGACAATTCTGTCATTATTTACTCACCCTCAAGTAGTTCCAAACCGGTTCGTATTTCTTTGTTCAGCCGAACATAAAGGAAGGTTGGAACCAGGCAGTTTTGGGTCACCATTGACTCCTAAGTCAATGGTGACCCAAAACAGCCTGATTACAAACTTTCTTCAAAATATCTTCCTTTGTGTTCAGCAGAACAAAGAAATTCATACAGGTTTGAAACTACTTAAGGATGAGAGAGTTTTAATTTTTGGTGAACTATTTTTGGAGAAAATACTTTTTTGAGTTAAAGTAAAGAATTATGCAGGTATGTGTGTGCATCACTGACCCTGACACCAGCATCTGTCCATCAGCAGAGTAAGCACAGGACAGAACGGGAGCAGACTGATTTGTCAGAGTGTGAGCGAGCTGCATCTTAATGCCTGTGGATCAACAAACATCATCAATCACAAACTCACAGAAGACACAGGTGGACAGGCATCAGATGGAGCTACCTGCAGCAGGCAAAAGAGAAACAATCCACATCTTCACCAGACTGTCCTGTCCACATGAGGCCAGCCGAAACTGAACACAGCCATCTGTGCCTGTGAAAGAGAGACCGAGAGAGTTAATAGTTTACTTTAGTTCATTTAACATGCGACTTATCTTAAGAAGTCATTAGAAGAAATGTTACAAAAGCTATTCTGAAACTATTTTGTTCAGGTTGCCAAAGATCAATAACATAATTTGAAGTAGTCAAGCTACACTTTTGAAGTAGCTACTATCATTCAAAAGTTTGCAGTTAGTAAAGTTTGATTGATGTTTTTACAGTAACTTATGTTTAGTAATTTCAATTTAGGAGAGTGCCACTAAATGTTACTTAAGCTTAATCAGAAACAGCAAGCTAGTGTTTTGTGCTTTGTACTTGTGTTCCAGCATTCGTACCCTTCATTATCTGGGGAGCAAACTGACAGCAGGAGACCCCGAGGTCATGGGCGCTCTTCTCTGCATGGAGATGGTTCATATTCAGGTCCCAGAGCCGCAGGTCACCATATGTGGAGCCGGTGATGAACAGCTGACCGCAGGGAGTGAAAGAGCAGGCCACTACACTGGTGTCAGTCACTGCGCCTGTCCTAAACAGCACCATACACAAGTGTCCGTCAAACAGTTTCATCTGCTGAAGAGAAAATCTGACTTCAATCTAACACTATCATACAAATGGAATGGTTTGATTCACATCATTTTCAACATATATTGGCCCAAACCTGCATTTATTAGAGAAAGAAAGATATTATTTGATAAAAAATTTCTAATTAAATTCTTATTGTATTTTTAATATCATTTTACCTGTCTTTTCCGAAAGAGTATTACATAATAAATGTTTTTTAATTAAATTCCACTCTGATTGTATTTTTAATATATTATCCCCTTTATTTTTGTCTTCTTTATTTAGTCTTTCCCGCATTTATTTATTTAGATTAATTTATTTGTTTTTAATTTATTTTGCTTTAAATATTCCAACATACATTTATTTCCATATTTAAACATTGTCCCCTTTAAATATAAATAATTTTTATAAACCTAGAAATAATACTGAACTGACAAATATTGATTATTGGAAGGAAAAACAAAACAAAAAGAATGGAATTGAGCTGGATGATGACGCACTGATGATCAGTGTTGGGCAAGTTGCATTATGTATTTTATGTGTAATAAATCAAATATTATTTATATTGCAATATGAATTGTCTGAATTGTAACGTTACACTACTTTTGCATTTGAGTTAGAAAGCCCAACAGCGTCTCTACTTTCTGCGGAGGCTGAAGAAAGCCCATCTACCTCAACCCATCCTCACAATATTCTACAGAGGGA
>JAUMHI010000083.1:1505240-1537391 GCA_032359435.1 Enteromius unitaeniatus | reverse complement strand
AATCTTGGTTCTTACCTGACCACGCATTTACTGCAAGACAGCTCATTTACCAGGAAGGCCAGGACAACGGCTTTCTGAGCCGGCGTGTGGGCCTGAAAGGCTTTGGTCCTCAGACTCAGAGTAAGATCAGCTAGCTCAGTCTGAGAGCAGTGAGCCTCCATGTACAGCTGCAAAACCTCAGACACATTGTCCCGATTCAGACCCACATTGGTCAGATGGTCACCCAAGATAGACTTAGCCTGATGGAGAAAAGGGAACAATTTAAATTTTGCTAACCAAAAATAGACAGATTCATTCATATGCAGTGGCACACAGACTTAGTAAGTGATTTATGTGTTCATTAAACCAGAGACCCTTTCCTCGATTAAATTTGATCACAAGCACTCACAGGAGACGCATGTTAATACCAGATGTAAACAGAAATGTGTCTCTGCTGAGTGCTTGTGAGCGGGTCACTTGAGACAGATGTTAATAGCAGGTGTAAACAGACTTGAAAGTACACTTATTACATTGACAATTGCACTGAAGTAACCTCCAGACATTTCCTCCTCACCCTGTGTCCTTGAGGCAAGCCTGGGTCGGAAACAGCAGATGAGAGTAGTCGGACCAACAGGTCCTGCACTTGCCCCATGCTGTTTCCCAGGTTGAGCAGTCCCTCCTGCAGTATACCCAGAGTAGGCACTTCTGAGGGATCCATACCCAGGACCTTCCCAAAGCTTCGCAGGAACTGCACCACCATCAGGCAGTCTGCAAACACACTCCCGGGAAGAACCAGACCATGGATACGAGGAATCTCAGGAAGGGGCTATAGAGGGACAGAAAAATAAAAAAAAAAACAAGCGAGACCAAATGTTTTTAAACATCATGTTTTGAATCTGACAAGAATTGCATCAAGTCTGCTTCTTCTGCTCAAATCATGCAAAAAAAAGTAGTTCATGGGATTCACTGTTTCATCTTCATTCACCATATTAAGCATGTAAATGTAGTTATTTATATATTCATATTTTATGAATGGTCTTTCATCTCTCTCTCCCTATCTCTCTCTATATATATATATAATAAAAAGATTTGTTAAATAAATAATATGACTTAGGTGTTATAATAACAATCATAGTAATAATTATTAGTAGCAGAGCAATAGTAAGGGCAAAAATATATCACTGCTGTAAATTACAATTCCACTTCTAAAATAAAAAAGATCTTCATAATTATAATTAAATGCATTGCATGCTTTACTCTAAAACACGCAACACATCTGATTAAGTAAATGGCAGCCTTTGACTAGATAATCACACTAAGTTATTGCGCAGCCCCATTTATTTATTTTAATTTTACATAAGATATAATTATGCTTTCATGAACCCCCTGCAGTTTCCTTGTAAATCCCTTCTTTAGATAATGATATAATAATTAGTTTTGTCTTAGTAGAGTTAGAATATAAAAACCACTTAATTATGAAAACATGTTGTCAGTACAGTATGAAGATAATTATTTTCTCACACTGTAAAAATGGGTCTTTACACATGAAATTTTGCAGCTGTCATTTTATTTTAAGAATGAGATCTTTTACTTAATTCATTCGACTTAATTTACTTAATTCATCAAAAGTTTGAAAACTCCTGGTCTAAGATTCAATGCTGCCAACTTTCATTATAATGCTATCTTCACCACCACTAGATGACAGTATTCTGTCTCAGGTGAATTCACCGTGAAGTGCTCTGCTAAGATTAGGATACGTGTATAACATCATCCCTCCGAGAGTTCTGATTGGGTGACTCTTAATGCTAATGTCTTACTAATAAAGAGATAATCTTAGGAAAACAAGCCCTAAATACAGGGTTCATAAATGATCATATTTTCAAACAAAGCAGAGTCCAATATCCAGTTCCATTACCTTGTGATCTGTCAAACACATGTCTTCATTGGGTTTCTTCATCTCACGGATCATCTCCAGCTCCAGCCTCCGGAGCTCCATTTTCCGCTCCTTGTTGAGGCGTTTCTCATCACGTTTCTCTTGCCTGAGGCGTTCACGCTCCTGCGGGGTGGAAGCAAGACTTTACTAACCAGCTGGATGCCACATCAGGTGTGTTTGACATTAGGGCATTATGTTCTACAAGAAAACTTTGTTTTGGAGAATGAGGAATGTTTAGGGTACTTTATCAAACTACATCCAAATTATTTGGTGAAACACATTCAGAGATTGTAGCAGAGAAGGAAGACGTGACATGTGAGAAAGCCTTGAGGTGCAGAGAGGAGAGTGGAGTGGTGAAGGACAGTGTTCCTTTATTTATTTATTTCGTTTTGCACACCTCAGCTTTTTTCCGAGCCTCCACAGCTTTCATTAGCATAACGTGCTGTCTTCTCCTCTCCCTCTCCTGAAAAGACAGAATGATTCCATCGTTCAGTGGAGGAAAGCAGAGCATACAGATCCACACAGAGAAAACAAACAAAATATGAAAGCCAGAGACAGACGATAAAACTGATCAGCGTGGTTTAGCATGTTGCACAGAAAGAGAGAGAAAGAAAAAAAAAAAGTAGGTGTAGAACAGACACATTGCTATGGCCAGGATGAGGCAGCCACAAAAACGTGTGTTATAGCTGATCAGACGGGAACAAAAGAGCGAAAAGAAAAGCCACAGATGTAATGGGCAGGTCAGAAGAGGAAAGCTGTCGGTGCATCTTGAGTTAGATTAGCGTAGCTACTGTTACAAGCTAACAAGGGAAAATACCTCAGATTTCCCTCAGCTTCAATGTCCTGTCCTTACAGTGAAGCATGTTGTTATGTCACGTTATGTTATTTTGAATTTAAAGTCAACATGAAATCATAATTGACCCTCTTTCTCTTTCTTAATACACTTTTCAGGTCTCACTGAGTATCTTTCTTTAAAAATATAAAATAACTAGGGTATGGCTGAGATAACCTAGAACTCGCTTTTCGACTTTTGGATAATGTTAAATGTGCACTCAAGTTATTTGTAGTTTATATCATGCTACAAATGTCTTGGATTCATACTGACATCTAGTGGTGTGGATGTAGCATCAGGGGAGTTTCAGTTACCGATACCACTTTGAAGTCAAACTTAAAAAAATCTACAAATGAAATAGTTAAAAGCAAGAGTGTTAATAGGATAATTCAGTCAAAAGAAAGAAGAAATCCAAGAGCTTTCTGACCCTGCAATGCAACTGACATGCCCAGAAAGGTAGTAAGGACATTGTTAAAATAATCCAAGTGACATCAGTGGTTCAATCTTAATTTTGCTTTACTTTACTTTACTTTTTGGGGCAAATAAGACAGAAATAACAACTTTGTTCAACAATTTCTTCTCTTCCTTGTCAGTGAATATTACAGTTGAACCACTGATGTCCTTACTACTTTTCTATGTGTGTTGCTGTTTATGCAGGGTCAAAAAAGGTCTTATGTGTTTGGAACGACATGAAGGTGAGTAATTAATGAGAGAATTTTTATTTTTGGGTGAACGATCCCTTTAACCAAGATAAAGTGAGCAGTATTTGGCTTGATTTGATGATCTTAGGTTTTATTGCACTATGAGTAGAGTTATCTTATGTGAGGGTACTTGCTTTTTCAATATATTGTTATTAAAAGTATTATACATTTTTTTTTATCTGTAAATCCTAAAAATTACTGAGTGCACCTTTAACTAATTGCTAAAACATTCATTCTTTTTTTTTTTTGCATTCAGGTTTGGCTCCATTCTGGTATAGAATGTCCATTTTCTACAATCCAATCAATTCCTAAGGGTATGAACTGGAAAATATTGTGTTGTAAAAAATGTGTAAATATTTTACTCTGAAAAACATCACATTAAGGAAGCAAAATGGGTCGTGATTGCTGTCTCATGTTGACTTTAAGGACAAAGCCAATTAGTGTGAAATCTTCATATCTGACCCATAGATGGCATGGAATGTACAAGAGAGAGAAGTGTGAGTTTCCTCAAATTCTCTCATTGGTCAGGCACTATGACCTTTGACCTGTACTGATGACCTCACAAGCAGGACAATCAGCACAGTGCAAATGCAACATCTTGACAGAGTCTTCCACAACATACATACACGCACACACACACACACACACACACACATACACACCAACACTCACATTTTCACAGCGATAATGATGCTACACAATATTGGGGTGACTTTAGACGTGGAATGAGGGTGTGTGGCACTTTCCACCAATGAGAGTATGTACTCAACAGGCTCCATTGGCACACACACACACACACACACACACAAGCACGCACACACACACACACACACTTACATACACACACACACATACACAAACAAGGCACAGGCCTGCTGCATCAAAGCCGTTTTTCTCTCATTGACACGCATAGCAGATGTAGGCGATGCAGTTTTTTTTCTTTTGTTCACTTTTTTTGCTTGAAAAGCCATGCAGAAGGAAAATGTAGTTTTGACAGCAGCCAGTGCTACATTTAAAAATGTGCTGCTATGACATCATATCACAACCAGGATTCACGATGCGAGTGTTAGATGTACAGAAGATGAAACATACCCATACCATATCTAGTCTATGCCTCTCCATCTCCTGAGAGAGAGAGTTGGCAGAGTATTATGAGACAGAAAAAAAAAAATCACAGCATCATTTAAAAATAAAAGAAAAAAAATAAACAAACTCAAAAATTTAGCCTGTAACCCAAAAGAGACAGATCCCACTCCCAAAAAGCATGGAAATTAACCAGAGAGAAACAGCAGAAAGTTAAAGACAGAACCACATGAGGCTCGCCGCTTCTTACATGGGCATAGACTGAACAAATTTATATAAGGACACTTTTTAACCCACAATGCACTGCATTTCACACGGTAACTGTGAACTCTACAAGAAAAACATGCTCTTTGACTTCCTTCTACTGCATTTTGTAGCAAAAATCACAACTACTATATAAATGGCCATTATGAGACCTATTATTTATGAGAGTGGTGACTGACCTGGTGCTTGAGAATAACAGCCTGTTGGCGTCTCATCTCCTTCTCCTACAAACACAAAACATAAAAAAGGTTCAACGCTACACCAAAACACTCATTATGACACATTTTAAATTGAAACCATCAATCAGAACCCTGTCTGGACCTTCTGTCCTAACCTAAGAATGTAGTAATCTTTATATAAATGGTTACTTGAGTCATGCAAGACCTGTGATATTTTACCTAAACATGATATGAGCAAATGAAGAGTTTTAAAGAACAAGTCAACCAACTACACAATCGTACATGCCCCTGCAAACAAGATGAGTCAGCATCTTAGGTTTCATTTTCCTTTAAAACAAAGACTAGTGCTGAGGGATATGGTGGCTTATACAGTACTCTACAATATTATATACAAATGATCCAAAAACATACAGACATAAACTGGGATTTTTTTATGCCATGGATATCTAAATATGATCTCAATGCAAAGGAAAAAATATGTGAGATGTTGCAAAGACAACAAAATAACATTGTTACTTTATTAAGGAAATAAAACATTAAATTCCTGTGTTTTGGGATTGGTACAATTTTTGTCTTATTTGCTCATTTTCTTTAAGTGATTAAAAAAACGATAACTGTAAAAATAGTAACACGAAACTGTTTTCTAATTGTTGAAAATAGACTGGCATGTTTAAAACAGGATTTGTATGAATTTCTTGTAAAAGTTCGTACTGTCACTTTCTATCAATGCTATTTAATTTTTAAAGAATGTAAAGGTATTTAAAAGTAATTTATTTCTTTAAAAATAAAATAAACGACAACCAGTTTTCCACAAAATAACTACATTGTGGTATATTGTTGTTGTTACTGTTATCAAATTATTTATACCGTACGACACTTTTATGATACCGCTCTTAAGAAAATCTGTGCTTTTTAAAGGCCTACGCTTGACACAAGATGGCTGCAAAGCTAACGGACGTGACTAAAAGCCACAATACTCTACAAAAAAATACCCTTCATTTAAATAAGGAAGGCTATTTAGAGCAGGTTGTGTATTCTAGTGATGGCCCCATGTGTACAAGACATGAAAAGATGCACTGTGCATTTTTCATTTTAAACAACAACAGCAAAAATCCAGATGTCAAGCTAATTTTCCCCCACAGGCCGGCAGACATCACTCAAACAGAGGCTCTGCTCCTTTGTTGTGGCCGAGGAATGTTAATGGTTTGCTGGGGTAGGTGAGAGCAAGGAAAGTTATCTTGGGTGGGGGGGGTGGGGGTTTCCACGGCAATGATTCATAGTGCGCAAGAGTAGGTGTTTAGCATCTCTTCTCACTCACAAACTGACCTTTATTCGCTTTTCCGCCTCCAACATTTTGGCATTGGCAGCCTCCTCTCTCTTTTTCCGCTTTGCCTGCCAATGCAAAACAGGTCTGGGTCAGACCAGTGCTGCCGTGCTGGGTATAAACCTAAATTAAACATGCTAAACCAACATCTGTTTTATTTATAACTTATACTAACACTTTGATTGATGTGTCTGCGAGAGGAAAAGCGAGAGCTGGCATCGAAACACACGCACACACACACACACGCAAAGGAAAGCCCTTCTGTCTAACGTCTTGCCACTGTTGCGCTTTCTCTAGCTACAGATCACTGAGTCAGTGATTGAGAATGTTTGCTCTTCAAGCCCGTGTCAGAATCAGCCCCGAGATCTTCAAAACTATTCAATATTCCTCGGGCTCTGACAACGGCAATATAAAAAGAAAGCAAAGGCGAATTAGCTGAAAATTTAAATACGTAATTACAAACAGCAAGAAATCCTGTTCAGAATGGCTTGCCAAGCGTGTCAGCTCCAATTTGATTTTGCCCGGCTAAAACACTTTTGAAGCCTCTATAATTGGGTGAGTAAAGTAAACAGTGTCTTCCTCCTGCTACTTATGCAAGAACTGCCATTGTCTGATGGAAAAAAAATCTTTTATGTCTAATTTACCTTTGGTTTGAAACACAGAAGGCAGCAAATTTAATATTCAAAAACTGTCCACCAAAACCAATTTAGCATTAGTCCCGACAAAAATTATGCAGAACTCAGAGCTCCAAAATGCTGGTGAGTGATTCTGCTGTGGTCCGGGCTCCATGTTAAACAGGAACCGAGGGGGTTGGCGTGTATTTTAAGAACGTTAAGCCTATTTCAACTCTTTTTAATTTATTATTTTATTTCCGCAGTCACTCCGTACCTCGAGAATCTGCTGTGCGCGGAGTTCCTTCTCCATACGGATTTGCTGAATGCGCTTTATCTTTTCCTGGTAGGAGAGGAGGAGGAAGTCTGTTAATTGAAAGTGCTGCTGTGCATTTAAAAAAGTCGACTGGCAGCCGTAGAAGCACCGCCCGTCTCTGTTTTGTATTAAAGCTTAGAATCTCATACCAAGTGACCCTCAGACTGACTGAAAACCGGTTTACTTCACGAACTCACCTGCTGTTTGAGTATCTTCAACTGCTCCTTTTGCTTCCTCCTCTCTTCTGCAGCCATAATAGCTGAACGAGAGACAGAACGAGGTTTAAGCGAGATGTCTGAACGCCATTGAGAGTGACAGAGTGATATTCATAAGCCTGGAGTACCTTGCTGTTTGCGGGCCTCCTTGGCAGCCCGTGCGAGTGCCTGCTTTTCTAGTTTCCTCATGAGCTTCATCTGTGCTGCCTGTCGGGCGATTTCTGCAATGAAATTAGACAAATCTCTTCCATCAGTACATGCGTTATTATCCATGAATGAGGTGAAAAGGTCAAAAACAGGCACTTTACCCTGAGCCTCCAGTTTGCGCAGCAGTTTGGCCTCGGAGGGACTTGGGAATTCGCTCTCTCCTAGATTTGGGGGGCGGCCCTTTCGCCGCCGGCTGCCCGAACCCTCACTACTGCCCCTCGACTGCCGATCAGAGTTGGGTGGACGACCTCGCCGGCCTTCCATAGCCAAGATATGGGGGATGACCTCTTCCTCTTTCAGAAGAGTCCACTGCAGACCCTGAGAGAAGCAGGGGACAGAGAAGGGTCAGACTTGCGAAGATGATTGTGGAAACTAATTTTAGCCTGATTTCTTAGAAGATTGTCACACCACTAATGATCATTGTGACTCTATAATAATCAAATGGTTATATTCTGAAATGTTACTCTCAATGTAGAACCAATTTAGGCAAACAAATTAAAAAGCATGAAATGAAGTAAATAAAAAAAAAATAAAACGAGAGAAAATTTTAAATTTGAATCAATAAACTGTCCCAAAGTTTGCTCCACTGTATCTTTAATCTAAAGAATCTCTTTCAACACACATGACAGACAAAACATGAAGTAACACCCTGTGGAAACAACGAGCGCTGATTATTGCACAGACTCCCTACAGTTTAAAAGGGGAAATTCAGGCTATCGGGGTTCAATCAAATTCCCTGCCCTGTTCAAGATGAAAGAGAGATACAGGGAGAGCCAAAGAATACGAGCGAGAGAGACAGAGAGAAAAAAGAACATAAAGAACAAAAAAAAAAGAAAAAGAGGAGATGAAAGGCATTCACCTGGGGTCCTTCTCTGGCTTCATAGAAGTCACCAACCCTTATTTTTGCACTGAAGCTAAAATTATCACGTGTGATGTCAGTTATTCCGTATCTGGACAGATACTACAGAAGAGAGAATAATAGTGATTTTGTCAGACAGGACATCCAGAGAGCCATTAGCACTATAATGGTACCAAACTGAAAGCAGCCTAGCACACTTGTCTTAACAGTGCAAAGCTAGCTAAAAGTGACCAGATGACCTAAATAAACTGCTGGATCTTACACCAATAACTGCTAATGGTGCACTGGGAGAGGAAAAGGGTGGGGTGTGAGGCTTCCTGAGTGCTTTGGGGTGTCTAAGCGTGAGGCAGTGGGGAAGACGGGTAAAGGTTACCTTTACGACATCCGGGTACTGTCGCAGTCGCTTGCCACACGGGGCGTAATACGCAACGTCTCCCTGCAGCCGACCACCCACTGTTTTCATCCTGGTTTCTCTTTGCCAGCTAGAACAACAACATACACATTGAAGAAGAATATCATAATACGACACACTCGCAGAAATGTTCAAAAACCAAAACATGTATTTTGATGCAATATGATTTGATTGACTGATTATTTAAAAAGTATGTAGACAGGAAGTCTATTTTTTGTCTAAGCAAAAAAAAAAAAAAAATATTATATATATATATATATATATATATATATAAATCAAGTAATAAGCACCTACAACTAAAATTTTTTTTTCTAGAATTTATTTCATATAACTTGTTGCTGCATTGAAGTGTACCTACAATAATTCAAAGCATTCAAGTACAATGCCATTATACCATCACTGTGAAATGCTGCTGCTACTTAGCTTTTTTTGAATGGGTTTATAATAATAGAGCAAAGAATTCTGATTGGAGTATTTAAACATCTGTAGTCTTAATGCAATGTTTGTATGAGACTGTGTGCTCTACTGCTTTAGAAGCACAGAATGCAGAGCTGCGGTTAACAGGTGTTGAGTCATGCTGCCACCAGCGTGTCATATTTAAACGTACCCCATTTCCAGCGGAATCCGTAAATCATCTTCATTCATCACTCGCTTCCTCTTCGCAGAGCCTGAGACAAGACAACAGCCAGACAAAACACATTATAACACACACACAAAAAACGGTTTATCATCTCTTACAAATTACAACTCACATAATGAGCAAACAACATCAAATAAAACCTCGATTTTTATTTGTTCGGTTTTTGATGGTGCCTGCATGCATAAAACTGGTCTCTAAAATGCCAGGGTATTTGCGATAGCTAAGGCATACTGAATTATAACTTGAAGTGAAGTGATTTAAAAATTTTGGCTGATACAGAAAAGGTAATTATGTTCATATGGTAATGGGAGATCTAAAGAAAATACAATGATTTAAAGTGCAAAGTACTTTTAAATAAATTAAAGATTAAACACTTAAAACTATAATTAAGGAAATTAAGGTACAAAAATGGATAATAATTGGAAGATGTGCTTATGGTATGAAAAATATTGTTTTTAAAGGCTAAATATAAATTAGATAAAAAATAGGCATTAAATGAGCATCAACAAACAGATATACAATGTTAATCAATACATAAACCTCTGTACACAATTTCTCCTAGTGCCATTTTTTCTAGTGCAAAAATGATTACTCTTCTGCTTTAGAAAAAAAGATTAGCAGTTATTGAACAGTTATTTTGTACTTCACAATAAAATGTTTCTGTATTTTGATTAAATAAATGCAGCCTTGGTAAGCTTAAGAGACAAAACCATTTAACAAACATCTTACCAACGGTAAACTTGAACAGTAGTGCATGCAAAACTAGTACCATTAATGAACAGTTACCTTCATATTGCATATACCTAGTTATTGTGTCAAAAGAGCCCACTTCCAAGTCTCAAACATGTTTTTTATAGCTTACATTACAGTTTTTTTGGTAAACATCTGATCAAAAAATAGCAAACTAAGAGCTCTCCTAAACAAGCCACATGATCTGAGGTATCCTTCATGTTTGCAGCACAAGTGATGCAAGATAAGCTCAATTTAATATAGGGTGTTGTTCAAAATATGAGTAATACCAATAGTGACACTAACAAAAACCACAAGAATTAACTAACAAAATCATTCTCATCTCTCTCCTTTCGAGTCTGCAAACAAAACGGGAGTTAAACGAATCTCTCAGCAAATCAAATAATGCTCCAAAAACAAATCATCACAGTAACTTCTCTCAGCTTATTACAGATTCCTCGCGCTTTTTAACGGACACACTTCGACTTCATTAGAAAAAGCGGTTCATTCCATCCTGGTGAGGGATGCTGAACGCCGTCCAAGAGCAGATGCACTTGTGTGCCATGTTTGCTGGATTTGTGAGTGTTTTGTTTAACAAATGTTTCTGTTAGCTTCAGAAGGAAAAACAGATTAAGTCAGCCAAACAGAGTTGGTTGATGTGCCTCAGCTAACAGGTTAAGGCAAACACAGGTACCGGAGTTAACCCAGACACCACACAAAGAGCTCTCGTTACCGGCTACATTTACCTAACCCTAAACCTGACCCTGTATAAACCAAACACACAATTAATGGCAAGAGTTTAATATTAATTCCATTAAGGTTTTTTTTTTTTCTGGAATACAGGACAAACAGAGCTCAGTCCAAGGACGCACACCCAAATAGACGGGCACAAAGGGAGCAGAGTGATGCCAGACGCCACCATTTATCTTTCTAAAAATAGACACTCCGTCATCTGAGTGTGACAGCTTGCACGCAGACAAATAAACAAACAAGAGGGCATACGCGTACACACGACGCATATTCAACCCCATGCACACTGACACCGACAGATCTGCAAAGGAAGGCGTCGAGCATATCCAGTTTTAGTTTAGTAATGATGTTGCCTGTGGTTACCTGGAGAGGTGCCAACAGAGTACGATGAGGAGGGAGAGCTGTGATAGGTCAAGGCACCAGAGCTGCTCACAATGGTGGGCGTGGCCACACTGGAGGGCTTAATGACTTGGAGGTTTAGTGGCAGACAGTCGGAGAGGCCGTGATTGGTGGAGGAGTTCAGATGGGAAAACCCCTTGCTGAGTTTCTGAGGAGTTTTCTCTCCATCGGTGTCCATCTCCGTGACTCCATCCTTACGCTTCTTTTTCCCACCCTCTGAGCCGTTCATCTCGCTGTCTGAATTACTGTCCGACTCTGAGAAATAGGAAGGAGACATGAGGCGGTCTTTATAGAACTGATCATTATAACTTGATTCTTGAGTCACTGGTTGCATCAGTGAACCAAAGGTAAGGTAAGGTTAGGTAAGGACAAAAATACAATGGCAGTCAATGGGAAACAAAATGTTTGGTATACATCTTTCATTATTTATGGTGTCTTTTTTTAAATAGATTTTTATTCACTTTAATCATATGAAAAAGAGCAGACAGGATACTCTTTTTTTACAATTCTCTTTTGTGTTGTACAGCCTCTCTCCTTATCTCACCTGAGAGACTGTCATCTGAATCCTCTTCATCGTCATCCTCTTCATCCTCCACATCATCATCCTCATCGTCTTCATCCTCAGCAGAGTCATCTGAGTCTTTGCTGCTGGGCAGCTTTTGTTCAGCTCCGCTGTGTTGAAACAGGTCCACCAGAGACTGCACCAGGTGGTTCTGGGATAAACCCCTCCAGGCTTCTAATGCTTTGGGAGTCTTGCTCTTCCGGGGCTCACGGGTGCGGTTAGGAGTGGGAGACGCGGAGGCGGGGCTCTTACGGCCTCCCGTACTGAGGTTGACGGGCACATCTGAGCGAGGTTTGGTGGTGAGGGCCAACGGAACATCCTGGGTGCTCTGGATGACTCCGTTAGGCTGGCCCAGACCCAGCAGGCCATGAGAGAAAGGCAGACTGGAGGAGGACACACTTTGCGCTGCAGGGGGCTTGGTCAGACCTGACGCTTCAGAGCTGAGCTTAAGAGGGAGCGCAGAGGAGGAGGAGGAGGATGAAGATGAGGAAGAGGGCGTGATTGCCACCGTCTTCTTGTTTATCTTATATGGACCCTGCTGTTTCTTTAACTGGAGAGGAAACGTCTGGTCCTGGGACAGGAAAGACTGCAGGAGGAAAAACAAAGAGAATGATGATGGAAAGAAACTAAAACAAGTCTATATCACATCCAGTCTTGTTTAAAAAAAAAAGGTGTGCACAAGTTTCAGTTACATTAATAGAAAAGGTTCAAATGCAGTACTTTTACAGGACAACGGGTGAATCTGCACATTTATTCATTCTTTTTTTCCCTCTCCAGTTATATGATACCAATATTAAGAAAAAAAAAGTAAAAGATTGTTTTTTTAAAGTACTAATTATTTTATATTTTTAAATGTAAACCATGCCTGTGATGGCAAAGCTGAATATTATTCAGCCACAATTACTTTATCTTCAGTGTCACAGAAATCCTTCAAATATACAGATGTCGGTGCTCGGTTATTACGAATGGTTATTATTATCAAAGCTGAAAAAGTTTTTGCTGGATAATATTTTAGTTTCTTTGATGAATAGGAAGAAAAGAACAGCATTCATTTCCAATAGAAATCTTTTCTTGCTAATCAAAAGTATTCATTTATTTTTAAGCTTTCTTAATGCAAACGTCTGAATGGTAGAGCATCACAGTCTCCACAAAATTACACAACTCAGCACAAATTTCAACATTGTACCACTGTACCAACATGCACCAAATCATCATATTAGAATGATTTCTGACGACTCATGTGACACTGAAGACTGTTAAGAGTTATGAAGCTGAAATGCCTCTATTTTAATATAACGTTTCTTTCCCAGCAAGGATGATATCTTTAACGATAGCTATAAATATAAAGTTTTAGCACATATCATTTTATGACAGTAGTGAACTACACACCTCAGCTATAATGATTACAACACAGGAGGAACAATATTGTTGCAATCACTTTGGAAGTATTGAAGTATGCACACATCTGATATCTAAGTGAATCAAACATCATTTTTGTTTCTTTTATAATTATTCATTTTTATATTTATTAACACTACTAATCTGTTTCTCAAAAACAATATTACAGCAAGTACTGCTATGGATAAATACTGTTTTTGAAACAAAGTGATGCAGGACTTTTTTCCCTGAACAAAGCACATCTTCAGAGAAAGTGAGATATGTATCCTGAGAGCAAAGACGAGAAGAGAAAGAAACAACAAATTGACTAATAAACAAAGAGAGAGGGGAAAAACAGCAGAGAGGGAGAGGTGGAGACGTGGTAATTGCGCTGGTTGTCATGTGGCTTAAGTGCTGGTGGAAGAAGAGTGTGAGTGAGCATAATGCTGCTCTGACTCACCGAAACAGAGAACAACAGAACGGCCATGACTCTATCAGCAGCACAACATTCATTAAGAAAGAAGGAATGCTCAAACACTGTCTGCCTTTGACCACTCAGCACAAACACATGTAATCCTCATAGCACCATTATAGCTTCCAGACTCAATGTATTGGAATAATAAACTAATACTTCATTTTCTCTTAGAAAACTGCTGTTTTATGAGGTTGCTAGGGAGTTCTAGATGGTGTTGCCAAGAAGCCAACCTCCAGGTGTCTATAAAGTTCTGAATCATTGTAATAAACCCTTTAAGTATGTAACAGAAGCAACAACAGATCAAGTTTGTGGATTTATTTTTCCAAAGAAAAAAGTAGGCAGGGAACTTGACTCTATCAATTTGTTGATTGGATGGAGGCAGATATCAATGCAAGCAAGCAGTTGACAGAAAGAAGTTTGCAATTTCACACAAGATTTATCTTGTGATATTGTTACATTTTGAAGATCAATTATTAAAATCATGTATTTAAGGATTTGGTGAACTTTCATGTCGTTTTATTATACGCCACACAAAAATCTGATCACTGATCCAAAAAAAGCATCTCAGCAAGCCACATGTTTTCAGGAAGTATTCACACAGAACAAACACCAGATCTTCATGTATAAGCAAAAGTAACACCATTAGTTGCCTTAGTAAGCACCAATAATCAAATCTAAATATTATGAAACTGTTCCTTACCGTAACATAATAATAAAACCACTCTGGTTAATTACAAGTAGAAGAAAAAAATAACTATATTAACCTCTTCAACAGTAATTTCAAGGTAACAAAAGAAGAGGTGAGGAAAAGGCCCATTTATTACACTCATTTGCTGAAATCTGGACCCTTAACAAGTCACGGAGTTAATTGCTTGTTGGTTTTGCTTCAGTAATTCTAATAAAGCGATGCACATTGTCGCTTTCATTTACCAACCAAAGCCACACAGTAGGGAAGGCAGTCCTACTGATAAGAGAACGGAGCTGTCCTTTCTGTCCTTCTCTCTGCATTTCAGTCTTCAGCACACTGACAAACACACACACACACACACACAAATAATTCTCTCTCTCCCCCTCACATTCTCCCTCTCTGTTACTATGACCTTTTCAAATAGGCTGGTCAATAAGGAGAGACACGTCCTGAATACCAACAGCACCCTAAAAGCGATAATCCTAAATTGGCTTATAAGATACGGATACAAACTGTGGAGAATTTGCTTTAGCTAGTTTGCTTTTCTGGAAAATGAAAATGTGGACACCGGCCCTGAGGGAAAAGCCAGATTAATGTATGGACTTGAAGGATGAACAGTCTCACATTTCCCCTGCCAGACCGTGGCAGACTGTCTACTCACCTGTTTCAGTCTGTAGTCAGCAGTGACTTGTGCCAGAGAACTTTCCAGAATCTTCCTGCTGGTGAGAGCGTCCAGCGCCGGAGACTGGGACTTCTGGGAGGACGCTTGAGATTGCGCTTTGATGGAAGGGGTGAGAGGCGGCGGTTTGGGAGAAGAAGACAGGGGGAGGGGTTTTGGAGGGGAGGGGACTGAGAGCGGTTTGGGGGAGGAGCATAACGAGAGTGGGAGGGGCTGAGGTGAGGAAGTGAGGGGTTTGGTAGCGGATGTGGTTTTTGGAGAGGAGGTGCGATGCTGTGGAGAATGTTTAGGAGAAACGTCTCGCAGTGACTGTGCGACGAGCGCTAACGGTTTAGCGCCTGCAGCCAGGCCTGTGGACTGGATGACGCTGGTGTGGAGAGGTCGTTCCCTGGCTCTGCTGCCCGATAGAGACAGCAGAGAGGGCTGAGACAGGCCTGGAGGAGGTGGAGAGCGGTGCAGGTGCACTGGAGAAGATTCTAAAGGTGCACTGCCCGGCAGGCCTCCGTGGAAGTCTTTGGCTGCTAACAGCCTGGTCTTTTCCTTCTTACTGAGCCCAGAGTTTGGCGTCACAATCTGAGCAAACAAGATAGAGAGTCCTTTTGTTAATTAAGGTTTTCTTTAAAAACTTAAAACAGTCAACAGCCACTGACCCTCATCATTAAACAGTAAGACACTTTTAAATTATATTTAGACCTTATTTTAAGATTCACACATTTTAATTCCAATGAAATTCAAAAAAAGAAATAAACATAACGTGATGCATATTTGTCAATCATACATAAATTAGTAAAAAACTTCATGAAAAAAAACTTTAAATATTTATTTATTCAATTTGCTTAAAATAAGCAGAAACCTTTCCACTGTGGAAAGAATTACATATATTTACTCTTATTAACTGTGGTTAAACTACTAACATGGTTTAAATATGGTTAATATACCTGTGGGACAAGCAATGTTCATTTAGTTGAGATTGATTTAACTTGATTTATTGATGATAAATATATAAACCTGGTTATTATGTACAACTCATTGAATTTGTTAGTAATATTACAGAAATGTTCCCCCGTTTTAACTATTTTATTTATGCATGACCGACCAATGTACATTACATTATGTTTACATTCAAATCCACAAACCCTTAAGTTTAGGCTTAAATATTTTTGAGATGTTACTTTTGCACTGGAGCAATCCGGGATTAAGTTGTTTAGTGGTTTCCTGCCCAGAAACAGTAATCTTACTTTCATTTTCTTTTTCTTCTGTCGCTCCTTTTCTGAGTCCGACTCCTCGCTGTCTTTGCTCTGCTCATCTTCATCTTCATCGTCATCATCCTCTTCCTCTCCAAGATCATCGATATCACTGCTGCTCACTCCGTCGCTATCAGTATCCAGCGATGATCCAGATTCACTCTCGCTTACGCCAGGCCCCTCTACCTGCTTCTTTCGGGGTTTCTGCATGGGTCGGCACAGACGTCAACCATGAGTCAATTTTACTGAATTCGACACACAGTTAAATATTTGCCCATGTATAATGAGTGTTTGTGTGTTTAGACTGCAGACTGCATGCCCGTCCCCGGTATGTCACGGTGCTGTACCTTCTCTTTAGGTTTCTGTGTGGGTTTCTCCTGAAGCTCCCCTGTGCTGTTGCTATGGTGACTGGCCTTGCGGTCGCGGGCTTTGGCATTGAGTGTCCGGCTGTGTTCAGGGGGCCGGAGCGCGGTGGAGGGGGAGGCAGAAGCTGACAGCGAACGACCGTTCACAGCTCCGTTCACACCTGCGCACAAAAGAGTTCACACCAACCAATCAGAGGCTTCTAAAACATGAAAATTCTTGCAACAAGTTACAAAGATTTCCATCAACATATACACTATGTTAAATAGCCTTTGTCATGGATTTCCGGAGTTTAAGCTGCAGAAGATCTCCTTATGAATTCAGCACTGGAGGCGACTGCTCAAGGCGATGATTACTGTGAGTACACCAGCCTGAAGGCTACATTACTGCTGCATTACTTTTGTTTAACTTTAAGTCTGCCTCCAAGGGATAGCATACATTTCCAGGAGGTAGATATAGACTAGGGTTTTACAGAGTAATACCTTTGGAGGCCTGACTGCTCTTGCTGGGTGTTTTGGATGTGTAAGGATTGGCCTCGTGGTTGTGCAGTGGCGGGGCAAACATAGGCGGCAGACCTAGAAAAGGCGGGAAGAAGGCTGGAGTCCGTCCATGTGCTTCTGCTGCTCTCCACCATTCTGAGAAAGAAAAAAGTAAATGACCTCATAATTTCACAGTAGACAAGCTAAATGAGACAGGACTGAAATATATATTTGATGATATTCTTATTATTATAGAATTATTATTATACTGTTATTTAATATTCTAATAAAACACTATTACTTAACAAGATAGTTTTATGTTTAAAGAGATAGACAAATGAAATTGGAGAGATTTCTGGCCCTTCATTGACAGTGTATGCAACTACCACTTCGACGTATAAAAAAGTTGAAAGAAATCATATGTTAAAAGTTAAATTATTATGAAGAACTTAATGGATTTATATGATAAAAAAATATAAATTTGTCTTCTATTGACATATTTACACTGATCAGTGAACATAAACAGGAGCTCAGCCTTACTTTTTTATCAGTCACTGTTAGCATTATTCTTATTCTTAATTACTACATTTTTATTAAATTTTGCTTAATATTTGTTTATAAATACAATACTTTCATGTCCATTGGGTATATAAGAATTTGCATCAGCATCACTTCAGTCATGAACTACGGTGTTATTATTACTACTAATAATACAATTAGATATTATGGTTACACTTTGTTTTTTTGTTGTTGTTTCTGCTGTTACAGAATTGTGGTAATTCTATATTAAATTATATTACATTACATTATAGTATACATTTTATACCTTTGCGTCATTTTGTTACAAAGACTTTATGTCATCTGGCTTTTGTTTACACACACACCTGTGAAGGCTCCTAGCTGCGGGTGAGCTGCGAGGGCGGCAGAAACCCCCAGTCCTCCTAGACCCCCAAACTCTGGGCGGACCGTCGCCGGTGATAGCAGACCAAAGGCTGGGTGGGCCATGAGCGGATATGCGCTGGGCACAGAGGTCACTGAGCTGACACTGAAGGGCTGGTCACTGCCCGTCATCCCAAACAGAGGACCTGTCCCATCAAACACACAAAAAACATTACACATTTAGCATTAAGTAATCACACAATCCAGAATATCTTTAGTTAAATGCTTAAAACAAACACAGGAAAAAAATTGTCATATTGTGCAGAAAAAACAACAACAACAAATTATATTCTATATAACCTACAGTAAATATTAATATCATACACAGGTTTTAAAATAAACAAAAGAAAAAAAAGAAAAACAGTTTTGTTTTGTTTTTTTCATTGAATGTAGTAAGAACATAAATCTCTCTAGTGACACTCTAGGAATAGAAAGGCAAGTTATTTGTAAGAGAACAAGAGTGAATGTTGAGTGATTCAGAGCTTCTATGTGTTCTGAGTGTTTAAAGCATTTTGTCAAGGTGTGTGGGCTTGTGTGTGTGTGTGTATCAAAGACGGGTCCAGGATGTTCTATGGCTTTCTGTGTGTGCACACCTATAGCTTCATAGTGCAGCATCGCCCTTGAAGACACATATCTGGAAATGACTATGAGCAATGAAGCTGCATTTTCAACCACAAAGTCCTGAGACGTTTATGTTTGCACGTCCAATAAAGGATTAAGCATGAGCAATTTCTGTTTTTGCGTTATTTGTCAGTTTTATATATGAGAGCAGAGATGAAGGGGTTTCCATGCATGTCCCCAGAAGTTAGCTAAACATGACGAAACCTCCCCTTGGGTCAATTTTGGGACGTTTTAGCAAATTAGTCATTTTCTTTTTTATGATGAAATGCTAAATGTTTTCTGTTAGGGGTAGGGACAGTCTATTGCATTTATAATTAAATAATAATAATTATTTATAAAAAAATAAATAAAACACAACAGTCTATGTTATGTCTTCATTTAGCCTCCTAAGTCATTGCGTGTGAAAGACTCAATGAGAGACAGTTTGATGGCTGTTAATGTTAATGTAATCACAGGCTTTCTGATAGTATTTGATTAATAACTATGATCAGACCAAATGAAAGTCTTCGCATGATAGAACAAGGAAGAAGTGGGAGAGAAGACGCTCAAAGCGCTCCTGCATCTTCGTAATATTCTATAAGATATCACAGCACCCTCTCCGAGTTCGATAAATCACTTCAATCTCTTGTTTGACATTGTATAGGCTCTCGGTATACATGTAAACACAGAGCTCTTCATATTAATCATCGTCGTCGTCATCATCATCCAGATTGCATCCTTTCTGGGATCGATCTCCTCTGGCAGCGCTGATGCTGCCCATTGTCTCCTTCAGGAGTCACATGTAATTTCTAAGCCGCATATTTCATGCAAATTCAATTTCCATTAGGGAGCACAGAGAAGAAAGGCTTGAGCGCACCGTTCCGCCAGTGCAGCACCGCGCCAGCTCTCTCTCGCACACACACACACACGCACACACACACACACACAGAAAAGTAATGATGGGAAATGCAGGATTTCTGCAGATAGCTATAACTCCAGGAGGGACAGAGAGGAGTAGAGGGCCTTGACTTCCCTTTGCTGTTGTTTATGTTTGAAGACTGTAGGAAGTGTCTGCTTCATGCAGATTTTTTTGCACAGTTTTTCCCTGGAGTCCACTTAGAATGTTTGTCCATTTGAAAAGTCCAAGAAAACAGTTATAATTTAGTCTTACATGGCCATTTTCCACTCTCTCTGACCCTCAAAAACAAGCTGTTTTTGTTACTGTACCTTACGACTTTATTGTCTGTCAAAACCCATATTGTCCATTTGATATAAATTTCAGTCTGTTCCTTCAGTCATATTTACTGTTGTTCCACAGTTATTTAATGACAAAACCTAGTCATTTAATTAGGAATTCACTCAATTGGGAATTTTGTGACAAATTCTTTTGAAAGCAACTTCTGTGTGTGCTTCTATGACACTACTGACAACAGACAAATGGACCATTTCTTGCCCCCAACATTTTGTGACTGGACCATAAGACTTGGAATATACAGTCACATCAACAGCATTTATGATTCTTTGTCGTCATTTTATCTTGACACAACGCTGGTCAGCAGCGTAACCATTTCTTAAAAATGTCTCCATTTATCTTCCACAGAAAAAAAAGACACAAGGTGAGTAAACAATAAAGGTTTGGGTTACTCTTCCTTAAAAAGCCAGAGTTGTGCAGTAGCATTGCTACCACTGATCTACAATACTTACATAGATCAGTGGTTGCTGCCAAAAAATGCAACAATGTCATTTTATTGATTTTGAAATGTACAAACATTAACAGAGAGTGTATCCTGTTTCACTGATAATATTTAAGGACATCACATGTCTGCTATTTTCTAAAAGCCATTTAGAATTAGAACTAGTGATGCTGGTTTTGTGAATAACGGGTTGGAGTGTCAAGTTGAATTTGTGATTCCATTTGAATCATCCATTTCCACTGAACAGTAAGCAGTTTCTCATTCAGTAAATTTCTGGATGATGTGCAATATTCACCCAGAATCAACTGAAACCTACAAATGTATTCTATCATTTGCAAGTGATGAAGGTCTTTCTGAAGCATTCCTGCATTTGATACCTGGCGCTCTTGGCTGTGATACAGTCAGTGCGTTCTAGAGAAAAAACACTGGGTTTCAAACACATTTTAATGTTTTATTACATTGGTATTTATTACAGCAATTTATCTGTCAGTTTTATTTTTGCCTGATTCATAAAAAAAAAAAAAATTGATTCAAAGAGTCAGTTGTTACCACACTGGTCACACTGTTGTTAACTCTTATTTTAAAAGAGCAGGAAAATCCTGTTTTGCATGATACTTCTTTTAATTAGGCCCTAGAACGGAAAAGAGAAGAAAGAATACAACAGACAGCTTTCAGTTCCCGAGCTTAAGGCCTGTCCTTTTTCATTCTCACACACACAAATCCAGTACTGCCTGTATGTTTCATGGGTTCGTCCTGATATAGACAGCGGCGACGAAAGAAGGAAAAAGCGACGAAAAGAAGGAGCTTGAGAAGGAGAGAGGCGGATGTGAAGATAAATGAGAGGAAATATTCCCCCAAAGACCATCATCCGCTCCTGCTGGCACACATACACACACACAAACACACACAGTGGCAGAAACGCCAGTTTCATATTAATGCGCTTTCAGCCGGCAATAATTAAATCAGCCTCTGAGAGGAGCAGAGCAGAATTACCGGATTACCTGATATCCTTCTTATTTTATCTTTCTCCTTCGTTCTCTCTCACCGTCTCTCTCTTTCTTCGCTTGTCCCCCACCCCCCCACCAACACACCTTCCCATGTTCTCCATCTTCTGACAAACCGAGCCATCTTGAAAAGCGGCACTGTCCTCCCCCACCTGTCTCCTCGTTCGCTCTCTTATGTGGGATGCGGCGGAAGCCGATTAATGTGCCCTCGGTTTGCATCAATCACATTTCTACAGACAGATCTGACAGCCGACTTAATTGTCTGTGTGTCTGAGGGGGACGGCGAGAAAAAGTGCGAACATGTGGCCGCCGTTTGTTCTGCGAGAGGTTAAAATATTCTCTGTTTAAACCCAGACGCACCTCGTTCTCGACCTGAACATCATCTATCGCTCTGGCACGCTTGTGGGCCGGTGATTTAGTGGGACAAAGTGTTAATTGCGTTTAAAGCGGTAATGATAGCGCTGTGAGAACCTGTCGAGGGATAGTCTCATTCTGAACGTTAATCAGCTCAACTAGGACTGAATTACTGAGGTCCTCTTGTCTGTTTAACCCAAGTAAATCACTTTCTTTTCTTTTAAGGGATCATTCTTTGTTTTTTTGTTTTATATCACATGAGCAGGAACGCTTATTGTACAGGTAATCACACCCATAATGATATTCAGTAAAAAAAAATATATTGTTTTATAGCTATAAAACTGTTCTATAAACAAAAAGTACCAGACACAATATGGCCAGCTATTTTATTTTTGCACAGCCAACAAAAATAGTCCCAAAAGAGGACAAAGCAGGGCTGGAATTCTATGTGGCAATCACAGACAAGTGGGGTGATGTAAACTGTCCCAGGCCTATTTTATGAAACTCAGCACTCTTGGAATTAAAAAAACAAACAAATGTTTTTAAAATAAACTATTTAGTGGGTTACTGAACAAACTGGCTGGATAATTGGTCTCCATGCCAATGCCAAGAATAATTAGGCTGGTTTCAGGTTCATCAGTGAAGCAGAAAAAAAAAGAAAATGTTGACATAGTCTTTAAAAAACTGTTAAAGTCTGTTAAAATTATAATTTTATATATATATATATATATACATAAATAAACACCAACACTGCCAATCAACAACTGAATAGTTGATGACTAGAACGGCACTTTTTCTTATCTTATATTAGTTGATTGAAGATAACTAAAATAGAGAGATGAAAATTAGAATGAATTTAGTATATGCTTAGTACATGTTAGTACAGAATTTAAAGTGCATCATCCACATGAGCACCATAACTCAACCTTCCAGAATTGTCTGCAGTAACCACTAAGCCATGGCTCGGACTCAAACTGCAGCTACAGTTTATTTCTATGAACACAGAACAACAAAGAGTCGGTGAGTACTTGAACCTGAATTTTGCTGGGTACTTGAATTTCAAGAGAGTCGAGCCGGAGCTGGAATTACATATTCAAAAATCCAAAACTCTAAAGGGAAAAACAGCAAAAACACAAAGGGTCTCCCTTCACCGTGACTCCTCTTGCCGGGCTGGTGAGGAAGTAGAAGAGCGGAAAGCCGTGTGGAATATCAACTGTTAATGAGAGTCTCGTCAGAAAACGACACAGGGCCAAAAAACTAAACCAGAGCAGACAGAGCGAATTACAAACAGGAAAGAGTCGTTGGAAACGCGGTGCCTTACAAACTTCACAGTTTATAGAGGAGAGGAGGATATTTAAGAGTGTCAGGAAGGATGGAGGGAAAGCTGTGTTATTGTGCCTGTGCGTTCACGTGTGCGCGTGTGTTTATGTGAAGGGGGGTGGAGAGTGAGATGACAGCAGTATTAACAAAGGCCTAGTTAATTGGTTGAGATTCATTAATGCAGCAGCTTTTCAATTTGCAGCCAAAACTGTGAGTGCTAAATCCTGGACGGTGTTTTCACATGCTGAACAATAAGTCGGTAATTACGACAGAAGCAAGTCGTTGGCTTTCTTTAGCCCTGACTGCACCACAGAATGAACAAAACACAAGAGGGAGGGAGAAGAGATGCTTTATCAGATAGAAAGCCTATGGACTTTAGCTGATTAGCTGATATACAGGTACATATAAAAATGAAAATTCTGTTACCATTTATATACCTATTGTCATTTCAAACCTGTTTTCTTTCTTCGGTGAAACACAAAACCCCCCAAAACGGTTTTAACTGATCTTGGGTGAACATTTAATTTCACATCGGTGCTTTGTTGTTGTTTTTTTGTATCCTATTACTGATTTATTTAGTGAGAATCCTTTCACAGTTTAGTGGGTGAGTGAGCTGAACAATGCAGACTAAATTGTGAATCGATTTTGTTAAGCTGTTCAACGATTCATTTAAAAGAGTGATTCATTTTTAAATCAGCTATTGCTAGCTCTGATTCAAAACAGCCACCAGATTTGAGACTTATGACGCGGTAGTGTTGCTAGCAAAATGATTTCAAAAGTAGCATCACCTTATTACTAAGAAATGTTGTTAAACTAATTGCTTCACTATTTGCAGTGGGGGAAAAAAGGACAAAAATATTTCTTAAGTCATTAACCGCTGAAAATCTTCTCCACTGCTTTAACTCTCAAACCTCTTTCATGATTACATCACATTTAAATATGATTACGTAACTATATCAAATATTTTACTGATGCCAAATCAACACACTTTGTGTTTTTGCTTACACAAAGCTATTGTATAACTTAAAGTGAAAAAATCAATGAATGAAATTCTGTCAGTCATTTACACTCCTTCATGTGAATCCAAAACCCATGCGTCTTCAATTCGATATATTTGATATTTTCTCATCATTTGTGTCCGTCCCTACTATAAACTATAACTCTCACTCATCAAAAAGTTCACAAAGACATGAAGTGAACAGATTTTATTCATATATAACACACATCACAAATGGTACATGTAACCTTGACTGTACTTATATGTCCTTTTTGTGCTTATATTTATATATATATTTATATATATACATATATATATATATACACACACAAACACACACACTCAACAGCCCTATCTTTATTTACAAAAAAAGTACAGTCTGGACTCACTGCAAAAATGTTCTTTTGTGGACCCCCACAAAAAAAATGATGTTTTGAATGACATGAGGAACAGTAAATGATGACAGAACTTTCCTTTTGTGCCAGAACTATCCCTTTAACAGAACAGAAACTGAGAAAGTGAACACTTGTGCCTTATCAGACAAGACTCAATCAGCAGAGAAGATTTGCGCTTTATCACATGTCACTCAGGAAAAAAAAGATGCTTCATCAGGACAGGAAGAGAGGTCCCTGATGACATCAGTCTCCAATCTGCCGCCAACCACGCAGTCTAAACTTGGAGCCAGGCTCAAAGCGTGCCTGTGCGACACTTGGCGATGTGTGTGTGTGTGGAAATGTGCTGGCGTGTGATTGTGCGTGAGTTTTGACTGAGCACTTTTCACACTGTAACAATAAGCAACCCTTGCGTCAGGGCATGAAAGAGTGTGTGTGTGTGTCTGCACACGAGTTCTTACCGCATGTGCCGAGCGAGGCTGTGGCTCCGTGGTTCAGGCTGCTCTTGGCATTGGAGGCTGCTGTGGATGAGGAAGAGGAAGAGGAGGAAGATGTTGACGCAGAGGTGGCGGTGTGGACGGAGGCCGGGGTGGTGGAAGGCGAGGCCAGCCGTTCTCCAGACTCCATATCTGTCAAGAAACAATCCAATCGATAATTAGAGCAAGCTCTTGCATGCACACACGGCCTGCCACTCTTCCTTTCACATTTCACTTGCCATGAACAATATTTCTATTTAACACCAGTCAGTCTCCACACGCACACACGTCTGCTCGGCAAGACAAACCAACCCCACAAGTATATTTCTACAGGACCACACATTAACGTCCCGTTTGGGTTTGTTCGGCTTGTCACGTTAACCATTCATTCACTGTTGAGACCTCTTCAATAGGATAGAAGAGAGACTGACACGGGCTCTCACACACACACACACACACACACACACACACACAAAGTGAGCAGCGCACTGATTTACAAGACTATTCACAGCCATTTTTACACAGCGTAAAACAAGCGTTCTCACACTTGATGTGCTTAACAGGCAAATTATGCCTTTTAACTGTTTCTGTGGAGATTTCACAGTTTGGAGAGATGCATATTAAAGACGGTCGCACGCCGCCAACATATACACACACAAAACCCCACAAGCCTTCTTCAATTTCTTTTTCCCTCCTCAAATCATACCATATCCGCACGTACTTTAAACGCATGAAAATACGATTAGCAGCCGTTAGCGTGTGATTCAAACTGAAAAAAACTGACTGCTTAAGACAAGTGAACTGTTTATGTGTTCGGAAATCTTGAGCTTGGTTGCACATCCGCATAGATGCATAATGTTATGAAGAAATTTGGATTTTGGAAGAGGTAGAGAGCGCCACGGTGTAGCACACATGGCTTTGTTATTCTGTCATTATATATAAACACTCGTGGCCTGTCCCCCGAGCGACTCTCCTTCTTGTATGTCTCTGCTACACACACACACATGCATACACACATTGATTAGATCTCAGAGATGGAAGCATCCACGGAATATCAACTAACAGCCCTCGCCTGAGAGCAATGCAGAAACTAACACACACACACACACACATAAAGAAAGTGTCTGAATATTGGCGTAAACAGCAGCAGAGGCCACAATCTGCCACTGCGGTTGTTATTCACCCTTTCTTTGGCTCCACCTGTCCTTCACTTCCTCTCCTTTCGGATCATTCCTCTATCTCTGCTTTCTTACCATTTTCCCCTCACTCATACCATGCCTCCAAAAAGATCAAAGGTCACTAGGTCATGACCCTGCCAATTCAAGTTCATGGCAGGTTACTCTATGTGAAAGCTAGCTTGAAATTCAGTTCTGAATAAGCATCCAAACACTGCTCAGAGGAAAAAAAGGATAGAATTCTACACAGTGCTTGAATATTTCTTGGTGGAATTGCTGAGAAGTAAATCACAAATTAATGTTCAATCATATTACAAATTCTAACACAGACACAGCAGTAAAATAGCAAAAAAGAAAGATTGCAAGTCATTTCTTTACAGAAACACATACAGACAATGGGTTTTCCAAAAATGCACAACTATGTCTCACATGTAAGAATGTGAATTGTATGTTTAAAATAAATCAGTTTAATATGTCTGAATTAAACAATGTTGCAGTTATACGTTATACTGATGAACATTTGGAGTAAGATTTTGTAATATGCTCATCAAGGATGCATTTATTTGATCAAAAATATACAGTAAAAATAAAGAAGTGAAATAACATTACAATTTAAAATACATAACCAATTTAAAATGTTTTTTTATTTTAATATATTGTAAACTAAAAATCCTTAGATGAATTTCTAGCAGAAACAAATTTTGTCCTCATATATTTAATTAGCGTAACCATTTATGATCATTTTAAAACTGAATTTATTCTTGTGATGAAAAGCAGAATTTTCTGCATTATATCAGTTTCAACATCTTACAATTCTTATATCCTGATTTGCTGCTGATTTTGTATTTCTTATTACCATCATTGCTGAAGACAGTGGAAACCATGATTAATTTTTTCAGGATTCTTTTATATAAAAAAAAAAAAATGCAGCATTATAAACGTCTTCACTGTCACTTTTGATTAACTCAATGTATCCTTGCTTCAATTTCTTAAAAAAAAAAAATCCCACAGACCTCAAAGTTTTGAACGGTACTGTATATAGCTTATATCATCTACCTCTCTACAGCTACTTGCTTAGCGTGATTACCTTAAACATCGACGGTAACAGACGAGGGTCTCAAAATAATTCATAACAACAACCATGATTACTGCAATAATGGTATGCCAGGGTATTTAAGGATCCAATCCTGACTTAATTATCAGAAATTAAAACAGCTTTAGCATCAGAATTAGTCTGATTTTATAGCTAATTAGCCATCTTCCACAGTGGCACTGGAAGGCAGGCATCATAATCTCCGTGAGCTGCGTAATTAATTTGACTTGGTGCGCACGGCCAATGAGATTGTCGGGAAAAAACAGCAGGTCTCGAGATCTTGCGAATGAGTGAATCATATGCTAATCGCGATCCGGGTGCTTTGCGGGATCCGTTTAGTCCCTGCAATATGGACGACACCTCCGGTTCTCGAGCCAGCCGGGAGAAATGCGAACTCCATTCCCATGAACGTGCTTCCAGAGAGAGACACTACATAAAGCTGTGTGTTATTTAATTTAACCCGAAAATCAATCATACACTCCTGAGGCAGTGAAATATACTGCTGAGGTTGCTGTGTTTGGGAGAGTGTGTGAATGTAATTTAAGTTTCTATGTCTGTGTGTGCTACTCGTAATGCCTCGTATCTGTCTCCAAACGCACACATGACCCACACTTCTCACTTGTTATGGCCCGTGGTAACAGATGGCCAATGCTAGCCACGCTAATCTGCCAACAGAGTCGTCAGCATGGATCAGTGCTAATCAGAGCACGCCAGCAACCGCACCGACACAAAGACTCCATTTTCCTCAACCAGAGCACGCTCAGCACAGGCCCGTCACCTTCCCAGTGACCTGCAGCAGGGGAACTGCGACCTTTGACCTATCACTGCTTATTCCCAGCTGCGGAGGCATAAATGCTCATTCCTACAGCCAGCACGTGGAATACATGCTATTTTCACAAGGGCGTAAGATTGTAGTTAACGAGTGTCCAAACGCATCCATCTCCCCGGCCCTTATGACTCATTGATTGGTCGCAGCGCTGCGTCGCCATTGGCTGGAGCAGCTTTCCTGAAGCGTGAGATGGCTTCGCCTGTCGCAAGACACGGTTGCTTGGTGACACTGGCAGTCACACCACCGTCGGCGTCCCAGGATGCACAGAGAGAGAGAAAGAGAGCATGTGCGGTGGCGTGTTAAAAACTCCAGTCTCTAATTTAAGGAGGGGAGGGCGCATGGCGAGGAGAAATGATATGTGGGCGGTGGCCTGTACAAAGAAGGTGTGGGATTCACCTTCCTTTCTTCAGCCGTCTCAGTTGTGAGTGAGAGGGTATTAGATTTTATGTGTGTGTGTCCTGCCACATGGATGAATAATCTAGAGGTCTTTAAGAAAAGCAGGACGGCAGGGTCGAACTGATAAAATTGATTTCTGAGCGCTAAAAGCTGGGAGTTTTTCCGTGGCTCCGTTCGAGCAAAAAGGGAAATTCTACAACTCCGATCGTGAGAGAAACAGTCCGGTTTATCCTAACGCAAGTAGACAGATGCCATTGATCATGTCAATGCGCCTTTTCACCGTAACAAACATCACTATCAGAGATTTGAAATGCGAAGGATGGGAACGTGATTTAAAGCTGTAATATGTGTATGTTTGTGTGTGTGCGTCTTTGCGTGTTATGAGTAACCAGAGACCAGCAGCTCAACCCACACCCAAACAAAGGGCCCATGACAGATGGTGCAAAGCTGCATGCTGGGATACTTCGGCCTTTCGTCCGTGAGCTGTTCTGTGGTCCAATGAGGAGTTACCAGATACGCTTCCACAGCAACACAGATCATCAGATATACCGAGCGGATCGTCTGCCCAAACAATGCCACACAAACAATGCAAAATGAGACCTGATGTCCACACAAACACACACACACACACACACAAGAGAACATGTTGTAAACTTATGCATAAGTGTATCTTAAAGGAACATTTAACTTCTCTTCAAAAAGCAAAGCGGGCATGCAGTGAAATGGCGGATGCTTTTGTTCTGGTCTCATGATCTCTCAATCTTCTTAAAGCCACTGGAAAACATCACACACACATTCCTTTAGGCCTGCTAGTGCTGACACACACACACAACACAAGCTGCTGGTCACGCCCACACTTGTAGTTGTTGAAGTGCATATAAAGCAACTACATTTAGCCCAAAGCCAGGGATGAATCCAATCACACACACGCAATCTCTCGAAACTTTTTTTGCACAAACACACACACTAAACTACCATAACAGCACTGCCCTCTGCCTTGTAAAACAATATATTTATGAGTTTAAGAACTAATAAATCTATCAATAGACAGGTTCTTTGTTGTTGGGCTGTCACACTGAATTGTGGTAATGACTGAAGTTTGATTTCTACTACACTTCTGTCAGCTATGAAAATAAAAGGTTTGTAACAAAATTACATTACAAAATCGACATTTTATTGTATACATTTTATTTTAAATAAATTAATTTACCTTAAACAAATACAATGTTTTTATTATATATAATATGCTGCACATTAATATAAATAATATAATACAGAAAAATATATTAAATGTATTTTTTATTTGTGTATCATATCCTAAATTATACGTTTTTGAAAAATTATAGAAATGATCTTTTAATATAAAGAATGTATGTAAACATTATAAATAACGTTTTAACTACAATAATTTATGCAGAACAAGGCTTTGAAAACATATGTCAACTTTATATTTTATTTAGTCTAATTAAAAAGTTATAATATTTATTTTAAAAAGTATGCAGATTACATTTTAATATAAATTATAATACACAGAATTTATACTTAATAATTATATAAAGGCTTTGGGAAAAAATTGAACATTTAAATGTGTATGTAAATAAATATTTCGAACAATTTCAAGCAATCGATTTCCTCTTGCAGCTACTCGATACAGGCTTCATCAAATTTCTGAGGTTTGTACATAATCGCTTTCTCCGTTCCACGGATGCTCTGAAAAAGCCAGCTATGCCATCTGCCCCTCTTCACCCCATCATTTCCTGTCCTCTCTATATTATTCATTTGACAATTGTCAAGGTTTAGGAACCACACAAAAAAGTATTTACAGTCTGCAATGAACTAAAAGATCAATGTTAATTTACGAGCTCCATTCCTGTCTGCTTAATGACTGCATGACCTCTTGTTACAAAACATGAGTCTAACGCACAGATAATCTGCTGGCTGACCACCAATGAGACGTGCATGCTGATTGGTCAGTTTAGAGGAGCGTAAAGAGTCTCACAGGATTCACCTGGATTCTTTGACCTCCGCAAGATCCCAACGGGACCATTGAGGATCATTAGATGTTTAGCTTGCCACAGCACGTTCAGTGTGTGTTTGTGTGTATATGTTTGTGCCGTAAAATAAGTGTGTGCGCAGGTGTCTTGCATCCCATCTCCAAGCAAACAAAGTCCAACAAATCTAGATCATTCTAGTTTTCACAGAAACTCCTGATCTAGGTTTGTCACAGACGACACAGCTTTAGAGGGGAAAACGAGAAAGTGTGTGAATGTGTGTGTGCGTGTGAGTGAGAGAGATATTCTGTCCTTTACAGAAGCCCATTTCTTATTCACTCCGGAGGCAGCGGATCCGGCAAAAACCGGATATATTTAGACACTCCATTACAGAGAGAGCTGTGTGTGTGTGTGTGTGTGTGTGACATGCTCAATGTCCCTGTACCATCTCCATTAACATCCACACAAACACATTCTGAAAACCTACACAAATGCAAGTGCGTACACTCGGACACACAGCAAGTTAAACATGTTCCATCCAAAGAGTCTTCACACACAAAAACGCATTCATATATGCATTCGCGTTCATATTACATCACGCATACACACACAAACAGACAGAAACATAATTACACTACGTGCACTTTCATCACTTCAATTCTTCTCTCCATCAACACACTGATCCATACCTGTATTACAGTCATAAACATGATTTACAGCTCAGCCAAAGAGGAACACACATCCTGCCCTCCCCTCACGTCCTGTATTTGTGTGTGTGTGTGTGTGTGTGTGTGTTTACATTGACAAAAGCATAAACCTGATGAGAAAATCTATCTCCTGTTTCAGATCGGACAGAGCAGAAATATCTTCTATTGATCACTGCAAAACAACCATCAGCTAAGAAAACAGCCATGATTGGCGAGACAGGCGTGCAGTTCCGCACCACTCTCCCCGTAGACTCTGTAATGTGTGTGTGTGTGTGTGTGTGTGAGACAGTGTCTAGCTCTAGGGATGATTTAAACATTCAAAAGGGAGTAAAATCAGCGTGTCAGTGATATAACACAAGAGTCATCATATTTCTACATGGAAAGGGTGATGGAAGTGGCATCTCAAATAAAATTGTGCAAAAAGAGAGAGATAGGAGTAAAAAGAGAGCTGGGAAGAGAGAAGACTGAATGAGAAAAGGCAGCAATTAATAAGTTATAGATTGGTTCTTTGAATAACTTTGCATTATTCATTGTGGGGTTATGATGATAACTGTGAAATTAGAGATTCGTTTTAAGCTAAAGAGAGAGAGAAAGACAGAGGGGAGAGATGATGCATTGAGACGCCAGTCCTACAACACCAAAAGGTTCCAGTCCTTGCAAACTACACACTTACACACTTAGGGTCCAACAATATCAAATGCCAAAAACCATTAAAAAAAAGTGTTTTTGGAAACTTTCTAAAGGAATGAGTAAATATCTAAACGAATATAATTAACTTGAATATCTTATTAACAGAAGCTGGGAGGGTCGTGAATAATATTAGCTAATTTTTGCATTTATCTTAATGTAAAAAAAAAGTAACTGTACTTTTTCTGTAGACTACA
>JAUMHI010000083.1:1450394-1505140 GCA_032359435.1 Enteromius unitaeniatus | reverse complement strand
TCGTGAATAATATTAGCTAATTTTTGCATTTATCTTAATGTAAAAAAAAAGTAACTGTACTTTTTCTGTAGACTACATATAATAATTGTATAATAAAATCAAATTTAATATTAAAATCCATAACAAAAATTTAAATTTAAATTGATCAATGAAAACCCAATCAAAATGTTGGGACATTATTAGTCCAATAGTCATCCGGAAAAGTAAGAAAGGTGAACCATTAAAGCCTACATATATTTGTATTGTATAATAATAATAATAATAATGCAGAAAATGTTTTTTTGGATACCGTTATTGTTTATATTAGGGATCTCAGAGCAGTTCTCTTTTGAACATACCAAATGAACTCTGTTCCAGCTCAGAAGTCTGACATATAATAATGTCTGTGAATGAAAATTGCTCTAGTTCCACTTCTTTGTCACATTTTCTAAATATAATGTAGAGTCCAACAGTCAGACAACAAGAGTAAACACTATATAGTATTTTTCTAAAAAAAAAATAAAAAAAGTTATGACAAATTAGTTACCGATTAAAAGAAAATCAGACATTCTATACTCAATATCATAGTGCAAATTATTTTTCTTGTTTCAAAATACTAAAATATTTAATCTAGACATTGTAGAACAAATGCAAGGGAGAAAAACTCCTGGATTTCAATATGGTCCCAGACCTTTGGACAGGTAACCATTCAAAGATAAAAAACACTGGGACAAAGTTTGCAGACAGGGGAATTTCCTCCTGCTGTCACCATATAAAACAACTGAGACTTGGTCATGTGGCCCTGACTAGTTTGCACAGGCTCATAGTGTCAACTAGAGATAGACCTAGACTCTTTCAGTTCAACCCCTAGCTTATAACTCCAAACACACACACAAACAAACAAACAGTGACACTTCACGTAATTAAACACCAGTCAAGTTCAATTTACTCAAGTCATTCGTGTTGTTCTAGGGTGTGTGTGTGTGTGTGTGTGTGTGTGTGAGGAATACAGTCCCAGAGACAGGCAGACAGAGTTGCAAATTAAACAAGAAATTTTTGTTTTAAATATTGTCATTCTCTCTTTCACACCCTGTCTCTCTCTTTCTCTCTCTCTGGCCTCCAGACTTAATCCAGAGCTGTCTAACCATCTGCCTAATTTTAGCTTAAAACGCACACTGAAGTTTCCTCCTCCGCTCTGTGCATCACACCCCTGTCATATGATCCTTTTATTCAGCCGTGACATCCTTGGACAGACCAGTCTAAAAAAGTGGCCCACATCTGCGCACCCAAACACGCTCCCTGCCGCCCGTCTCTGAGTCTGGGCCTGTTCGACTGTACCGGCAGCCTTCCAGAGAATTCTCCAAGTGCCAGGATGAACACATGGCGACAACCGCAACAATATTTCAAGGCGATTACGATTACCAAGAGCTCTGGCGACAATCAGGCGTTGGATTACGCCGTTGCTGTGCCTGATCTTTAAAACAAAGGTGGGCTAAGCTGTGGAAACTGTGAGGAGTCCCACACACATGTACGAAACGTGTTGAACTTGCGACTAATCTGAGAGGACTAAATGGAATCAGTGGGTTTGCCGCGAGCTGTCAATCATCCGGAGTGTGGGAGGAGTCAGCCGCGGGGTCAGGGAGGATGCAGTTGGAATTTATGAGGGTATGATGGCAACATCAAGGACTGCAGGCGAGCAGGCGGGTCGGGGGCGTCAAGGCCGAGGGACACACGGAGGATACGGAACATGGATTTTGATCCACAGACCTTCCCAGGCCCTGGATTACACCACAGCCCACCCGTTTGCATCAGCCTCTCTCCCTCCAGAGAAAGAAAGAGAAGCTGACAGGAAAGAAAGTGGAAAGAGGAGCAAGAAGGGGCGGAAAGGACAGAAACGTAGCGAGAGAAGATGAGAATAGCTCCTTGCGTGATTTTTCTGTGGGCTGTGGGGTTTGAGTGGGACAGCAGGAGTGAGCTGAGGTAAAGCAGACTGGACTGGCCCAAATCCTTCAATCCTAAACACCGACACACACACACAGGCTTTGTTCCAAAACCTAGTAAACTGCCTACCTAGACAGCATGTTAAGGCATCAAAAGTACAGCCCTGACAGACTTGTGTGCAAATACGCCTACTTCCATATATAGTAGGATGATGTGAAAGGAGTAGTATTTTTAAATTCGTAGTATTCAAAAGACAGGAGGTGAAAAGAAAAGCCTACAATTTCCACCGAGATACCGAAGTGCGTATCTGATGGATTGAGACAAGCTCACTGAAAACATGGCAGATAAGTCAACCGAAATTTTGATTATAGATAATCATTTTATGACTTCGAATTTGAGTTTTACAATATTTATTTGTGCTTGGCACCATTGTAACACTAAATAAGGAAAATTGCTGCGTAGAAATTTGTAACTAGTCCATATGATCGAGAACTGTTAAGATATGTTCAATAAGTATTCAAATGTGCGTTAAAAATACAATCCAGACCTACTAGCAAGCCTCACTAGTGATGCCATTCTTGAAAAGTAAATAGTTTTGGAGACTTCAGTCTTACCTCATTCAAATAAATATTAATAGTATTTATATGCAGAGGTGCATATTAATTCCCACAGTCAGAAAAAAAAGCTAAAATTGTATCTTTAAAGGTACAACTGCTTATCACTGATGCAGTACACTTAAAGGGAGGACTTGGTACCTTATCTACTCTTAAAAGGTGTACATTAGTAGTATTAAATTACTACTGTTATGAACCTTTTAGGGATAAATATGGCACAAAGATGTTCTTTAGAGGGTACTGCCCCAGGGAAAAACTGCCATTCCCTTAAAGTAGAATTTTTACACACTTTCCCACAGAGTGTGTGGCAGCCAAGTGAACAGACTTGTCTGAATCAGCCACTTACAAGGTTTCACTTCTGTTAAAACGCAGCTGACTATTTAGACATTAGATAGCAAAGCAGAAAGGGTTTTAAAACTGAGCTACGGTGATCAGTTACTGCAAGGCTCAGGCGAAGAAGTGCTGATCTGGATGGAGAGATCACGCTAAAAAAGAGGGTCTAAAAGCCTAGACAGAGAGATCATATTAAATGTGTAGTTGTGCGCTGGAGGTGTAGTAGCCGCAGTGTATTTGTGTGTAATGAGCTCATGTTCTGTTGTCCCAGCTAAATAAAGCCTGAAGGCACCGTCTCTCACTCTCTCTGTCTCAGACTTTTCCGTCCACCTCTCTCTCCACCTAAAATGCTGTCTTTGTTTTTCCTTGTTCTTTTTAGAACAGAACTTCTTTCTTTAGTTAACGTAATGGCATAATTAGGCATTCGTTTAAAAAGATAGCCTTCATTTAGCTTTATGCATTCTCTGTGTCTCTCTGAGAGCCTTCCGCACGGCTCGTTCCTTCCCAACAGAAAGCCAATTATGTGAAATTTATGTGGCTTTGCCAGCCAAATATAGGCAAGACCGTTCATCTCTGATGATAACATGCATGAGTCATAATCTGTGTGTGTGTGAGTGTGTGTGAGAGAGAGTGTGTGAAGTTATAAAGACACCCATGGTGCATCTAATGAGATGAATTTTGCTTATTTATTTATTTGTTGTTTACTTATACACAACTCTAAAACTATGAATACTTTTGATCAAGACCGCTGCTGCAAAAAATACCTGTTCCTCTTCCAAATCCAGTAGGTCAAAGGTCACTGACAGTCAGCTCGGGGAGCTTGAATTTGATTGGCCTTTCTATTGTCAGTGTGTAACAACGACCTGCCTCATCTCAAACAATTTGTCCTGGATACCGATTCTGTTTATTTTTTTTTATTCAAGACAGAGATTATCTATCAGCGATGGAATGCATTAAAGGCACCGGATCAGTTGAAAGCACCCAGCATGCGGACACACACGCAGCAGGTGAGCAGCCAGCTGTCATATCCTCACGCCTAGTCCAGGGAACATCGCTCTGACATTTCAGGAGCGGCAGAGACAGCCGAGCGGAGCTGTGTGAAATGGCGGCGTGAGCGTGATCTCCAGACACACACACACACACAAGTGTGGTGGTTTCAGAGGTTTGAAATGGCGACCGGACTGCCATCTCTTCATAATCACTCACACACACACTTAACCACCCACTCATACACACACTAACACACTCGCAGTCTTCTCTAGATATTATCTCCCCTGATTAGCATAATCTAATCAATTTCACAAAATTGTCTTTTAATTACCAGGAGCTCCTCCGGTGTGAAACTCTCGGAGGGCCGTGGAGGAGAGAGATCTTCGGGCGCCCCTCACCGGTTCATTGGCACCTGCTCTTTGCCTGTACATGTTTGTTAACCGAATGTAAACACGGTAGCATTAGCATTATGCTGGTTCATCGGTTTAATGGTAGCTAAAAATAATCCTGGACCGATTTCAAATCTTCCTCCAAAAGAGATTTTCTACTTTAACACAATTTACGGCCGTTCAATCACTCTTTGTTTGTTTATGAGATTTTGAAGTGTTTACAGGCAGAGACTAATGACTAAAAGTCAGGCTGTAAACACGCTCTTAATAAAACTAGCCCTGTGTAGCAGTGAGTAATCACGGCTGATCCTGCCAGTTTGCTCGTGTGAGCGTGTGTGTTTGTGATCGTGTGTGTGTGTGTGTGTACTTTGCCCGTGTGGGAAATGATTAACATCCAGTGACTCACAGCCCCCAACAATAACACGGAGAGGTAAGACAACACACACAGATGAAGTAAACACACAAACACGCTAAATCTAGGCCGTGCAACACACTGCCCGCATCCACCACGTCCTCCTGCGAGAGCTAAAAACCACAGCGCAAAATGACATGAAAGCTGTTTCTGCTCAAATATGAGAGCGTTAACAAGTGAAGGTCTGCATCTGAACAAACTCGAGCGGAAATCCAACCGTCTATCTCTCTCTTGGGAGACAGATTGTCCTCAGGGGACTCTTGCTCAAACAGCGGACTGTGTTGTGAAGTTTACCGGGTTTATGTCGTTACAAAACAGCCAACGGAGGGAATGACACTTTAACCGGTAACTTTTAACCTACACGCATCCGCCAAATCAGACTGAAGCACTCTTTTCTTCATTTATATTGTGTTTATCTGTTACAGCTGTCACTAATATACACGAAAAAAGCTATTAAGGGTCAGACTCCTGTTCCCTGGCCCTTTAAGACCCTCTGAAATATACTGAAATACTGGTAATAGTGACATCCCTAAGGTGAATAAAGGGCCTTGCATCAGTCCACTGCATTACTTTTCCATTATTGCTATATAAGCATGCAGTAGAGGGACATATATGACCACTGTGTTCATCTCATGTCTTAATCTGTTTCACTCCACTGCTCGCATTATGCATTGTTGTGTTAAAAATGTGTAAATGGACTCTAAAGGTGCAACAGATTCAGGAAATGCAAGCCGATAAATGCCTGTGTGCGCTAACTGCTAGGCCATGGCTCTGACAATGTTCCTCTCTTTCGAAGAATCACTTAAATCGGCTTCGGAGCCAAATACAAACCGGCAGGGAAAATCAGGCTGAGGTCAATATAATCTAAAAATGATTTTAGACTGAGCTTTATCTGAAGGGAGAAACAGTGAGAGACAGACAAATCAAAAGAAACAGACAGAGTTCCCTCTGATTACTCCTCATCCCTCCTTCTATATACCCTTTCCCTGTCCTCCCCCTCTCATCTGATCATTTCATCCAATCAAGGTTCCTCACAGCTGCCACACACAGATGTGGACGCTGAACCCAATTCAAGCTTGAGAGTGAGAGAAAACGAGAGAATAAACCTTGAAGCAGCTGCGTGTGACAATGGAAACAACAAATAACTAAAATGCTCACACACTCTTTAAAACACACATTGCCGCCCCTCACACACACAGTGTTCCTACATTGTGTCCATCTACACAGTTTTGATAAGCTCCTCTCTGGGAGATAGCAAGACACTTAGAATTCAGTTTGAGGAATAACAGACGTTCTCTGCTGTGGACTGCACCACAAGCACTTACTATTGGCCTGTTTTATCAGTTTCCAAATGAATGAATCCAATCTAAACCGAATCCTGCCCCAAACAAATCCTGCTCACAATCAATCCTTGGTGATGTGAGGTGACTATAAGGAGCTCTAAACCCTGGCCATGTCAAAAAACAAAACAAAACAAAACAAAAAACTGCCAGCCATATTCAGAACTGCTTTCTTATGTGCTCAGAATATGACATTGCAGGCAAGTATAGCCATTTAGAAGATGCTATAATCCAAAGTGCACCAATGCACCTAGGATCATACTCCACTTTTCCCACCATGTAAAATGTCTTGGACATTGAAAGGTGATTTTATTATTTATTAAATGTACACAGAACATCTAACGTGCAAAAGAGATCATATGGCATACAAATAAGCCTTTCTGCAAAGATTTTAAGTAAACAATTCATTCTAGTTTATTCACTACCTGCTTTCTTGTCTATGTAGACTGACTTTCGCAAAACAGGATGGGAAGGAACATATTATTGGTTAGACCTACTAAACAAATATGCCCACTTTTTTGCCAGTGTTTTGATTGAGTCTCGGAGCAGCACTGATCGAGATTGAATGAACTGGGGCGGTTCGTTTGTGAACGAGGATCTGCTGACTGACTGATTGATGTTTGATTAGTTCTACATGTGAGTCAATCTAGATGACAACAAAGAATTATGAATGGGTAAAAAATTCTGATTGTCATGCACAATAAAAATTATGTGGGAACATTAGTGAAACTCTTTATTTAGGCTATTATTGTTTGATGATTGTTTTGTTTTCCTATATCTTAAGACATGCCCAACAGGAGACAAAATGGTCAAATGATCTTGCTATTTAGATGGAAAACAGCTCATCATTTCTCTTTGATGTTTCACAGGCACCACTCCACAGGTTTTGGAATGTTCCAAAAGAAGGGTTTTTCAAAGATGCCGTAGAAGATCCATTTGTGGTTCCCCAAAGAACAGTTACTAAACAAGTTGCTACATTTCTTAGTATGAAGAACATAGTTCTAAAGAACCTTTTTCTACAGTGAAGAATGTTTTGTGGAATGCAAATAATTAAAGTTTCTCCATTGAACCACAGATGCCAATAAAGAACCTTAAAAGACTGTTGAGCTGGCAATGTTGACATGAGTCATATTACAAGGACAGTCCCCCTGGAGACACCTGAGGTTAAGCACCGGTGCTACACGGGAAATATCTCATGGATCGCCTCTTGAGGAGTTCAAATCTATGCCCTTTCGGTTACCAGCCCAGATCTTTAACCTACACTCCACATCACCCCAAAGAGGTATGGAAGCAAACCTGAAGGGCAAGCGTAAAATACCATATTGTTGTATTTAACAGACTTATTTTATCCAAAGTGACTTACAGTACACTAATTACAGCCACAGTCCCACTGGAGCAACCTGAGGTTAAGTTCCTTGCTGAAGGGTAAAACGGCCACAGAGCAGGAGTCTGGCTTTTTTGCTCCTGTGTTATGCACTAGGTACTAGGGATTAAACTTGTTTCTATTCTGCTTTTAGAAATGAACACATGTAACATCTTGTCTGGGGTTAAACCAGGCAATGTACTTTTCCAATCAGCTGTTACTTAACATGCCTCCTGCAAAGCTCGCAGGATACATGGACATGTTCAGAACAGCATAACTGGTTTTGAGGGATGCACTAAGTATACCATGCATAGTATGCAAATACACATATATATTACTTATTATACAAATATTATACAAATACACATACTATATATTTTTTGGCAAAATGTAAAGCAAAGCACACTGAGTGTTGTTTCCTATAATGCAATATGTCTTTATTTAACATTTTTATTTAGCCACTGTTGTTTATTTATTTACTTTGTGCAGCGTTTTTCACAACTGGAGCTTTGAAAAATGCAGTTTTTTTAAATCAGGAACAATTGCAATTTGTTTTTTCTCTCAAGTCAAGCAGAGCTATTTACTTCTCATAAATATTACAATACTACCGTTTTCTATATTTTTTTAAAGTGTTATTACACAGTACACAGTATATGCTGTGCATTATCTAGTAAGCAGCAGGGTTGCGTTGCATTCCGTACACAACCAGGGTTCTTTGCACTTTACTTAACATGGACTCGTGTTGTCTCCCTCTAGCTCTCTCTCTCTCTCTCTCTCTCTCTCTCTCTCTGAGCTTTTTAGCTATTCTTTAAACATTTATTAACATTGAGCCGTCCCCACAGCCAAATGCTGAGCTCAGTCTTTAGAGCGTTCAGAGAGGTCGCTGACCTCTGAGGAGACGGAATCGAATAATGTTTCCATTTCTGTCCCTTTAGCCAATCAGACGAGTGCGGGGCGGGAGAAAGAGGAGGGGAAGGAGGGGAGGGGCAGCACACATCCTTCACGCCTCACTCACAACCAGGAAGACAGCCTGCAGAGATACAGAGCGAGAGAAAACACAGCCGTCTCTCTCTCTTTCTCTCTCTCTCTCTCTCTCGCTCGGCTCACGTATCCTGACATTCCAATCTCCTCGGAGCGAGAACAACAAACGCACTGTCATCCTCGTGGAGGCGGCCATCTTTGAGAGCTGTGAGTGTGTGTCTGCCATTACAGACGATCAGATCAGGAGAAGAGCGCAGGTCGCTGTTAGTTTAGAGTATACTATTACCCGATACCCTCGTGAAAAACCACAGCGGCGGGAGGGAAGAGAAAACACACACACACTCGTCTCCACACATGACCTGTTAGATGTATTTGATTGAATCATCCTGATGTAGTTTAATGAATGTAATATACACTGCGGTGGTAAAATTAGCTGATGGTTTACACCATTAATGGTCTCTTAAATCACCTGAAAGCCAAACAGTCACATCTCCATCACACACGGGCACAGCGGTTGCAGCTGTGTGTGTCTTACAGATGTACCTGTAAATATTCTCTTGCTGTTTAAACATTCCGTTCGTGCTGATCCTTTCAAGACGTTATCAGAGAACATGACACACGACTATCTCACAAAAACACAAACACACACACACACAGCTTACAACAGTATTCATGTCTCCTGCTTTGATTGTGACGAAGTGTTTAGTCTCTGTACATTTGACAAAAAAAATGACTGGCTTTGAAATGCTACACACACACACACCTTTACCTATCTATTTAAACGGGGACACTGCATAGACATCTACTGTTTTTATACACAGCTAATTAAAATACTGTAACCTAACCAAACCCTAACAGAAAATTTTTTATTTTACAACTTAAAAACAAAAACTTACTTTATTTTAACACTTGATTTTTTTACTTATAGCCCACGTCAGGCTAAATATTTGACCTCAACATACGATTAAGTAGGCACACACACAATACAAACACACACAAACATTTTACTATCCAGGAATGTTTGGGACTTGTTTAAACTAGTCGCTTTGGATAAAAGCATCTGCTAAATGATCAAATGTTAATTTATTTACTTATTAACATGCATAGGTCTATTACTATTGGCTGTTTATTAATATTTAGCACATATTTAAAACATTACATTAATACCTTATTCTGCATGATATTTTAGATCCCCATACCTAAACTTAACAACTACCCTACAAACTATTAATAAGCAGCAAATTAGAAGTTTTTTTGAGGCAAAAGTCATTAAAAGTAGATAATAGTTAGAATTGGTCCCCAAACTGAAGTACAACCATAATTACTTATCAGTCAATTTAAGCTTACCCCAAGGTACGGTACTGTTGGATTTGGCTTCTTTTTTCACTCCAAGTACAGCAAAGCAAACCCCTGCCACACAACCATAAACACATTTAGTTTCACTACTGACCGCAAGTCGATTCTGCACTTCCTGTATATTGCTACAATGCTGCAAATCACTGAGAAACTGAGAAAAACTAAGAACGCGTGTGTATTTGTTCACACAAAGACACACTTATGGCATAGACTGTTATCCACACACACATATACTGGTGCTGGAGTCCTGTGAAGCAACAGGCAATCACTGAAAAAAAACAACAAAAAAAATCATCTGCTAAACTGTTCCAATGATAAGAAGCAAAAGTGTTTGGGTTTGTTCAATGTGGCTGCATGTGACAGGTCTCTCTCTCTCCATCTCTCCCCTCAGCTCTAAAACACATGCGCTGACAGACACTGTAGCATGTGCTCTTTCAATAGCAGATGGTTGGACACAATCTGCGCCTTTTCTGCAAAAGATATCAACAGACCAACAAGAATCTGTATCTAAAGTCGAGTCCGAAAGTCTGAGACCACATTGAAAAGATAGGACTTTTATTTAAAAACCTGGACTTTTATTTATTTATTTATTTATTTTACAACATATGAAGATATATTTAGATTTTGCACTAAGCCATTTCTAGATCATTAATAAAAACGAAGCAAATTTGTGACACTGATGTTTTTGTGCAGATGTTGATTCCGCTGAAGCTCAAGATGCTCTTTGGATCATTCTCAAATCATGATCAGCTCTAGTGCCGCTCTCATTAAATTCATGTTAATTTTGTCACAATTTAACTTTTCAATCTGACTGTTATTATAATGATGATATGATTTTTAAATCTTACAATGAAAAATCTTAAATGTGTCAATCAATGCATAAGATCCTAAAAACACCAGGATGTAATGTAAAGGCAATGGGTGTCCATTCATGTACGAAACCAACATTTAAAATGAGTACATGGTCAGTTATTGACTTACGTAAACAAATAATATGATTAAATTTAAAGCCATGTCTTTTCAATGCTTTAATTTGCATCGATGTTGTTCTCAGTAAATATTGATAGATGTGATTAACTGTGATTTCAGTTACATTTTTACTTGATTTCGAAAATAGAAGCATTTTACTTCATAGTCTCAGACTTTGAAGCCCACTCTGTGTCTGTGTGTTCCTGTACACACATTGTTCTTGTGTCTGTTTGGGTGTGCTTACTCTGAGCTTTCCTGTAATCACCCAGCGAACAGTCATCTCCACACACCTTTCTGTATTCCCACCTGTGAATTTGTTCGAGTGTGTGACTAACCTTTAGTCAGAGTGGCCGAGAGTCTGAGCTCTCTCTTATTTCTCAAACAAAAATGTGTGTTTTCCCTGAAAGCAAATAACACAGTGGTTTTGAGTGTGTGTGGCCGTTATGTGCTTTTGATCCATGAACTCCAGACCTCCACCAGTTTGATCAGCTTCACTTAGATTTGCAGAAAATATCAGTCCAGAAATGACTTTATTTCTCTCTGAATCACTCTGATGAATATGATAGAGAAACCAGAATATCCAAATGGAAAGTGCAACGTCCGTATTTCAAATGATTCCATAATCCACACAGAAAAACAGAGATGTGCTGCAATAACCATCAGATCATTAGCCCAAAGAAAAAGAGAGAGAGAAAGAGAGTTTGTGTGTGTGTATGTAAGAGATAATCCGTCCCGACTGTTTCCTGTGAAAACAGATGGAAAAACATGAGTCTTTTTTTCCTGTGCCTGGTCAGGCTATTAATACCTCTGAGATACACACACACACACACACACACACACACACACAGACAGACCTCTATATTCACCAGAGACCAAGAAGCTCAAAAGTCCTGTTATACAACCTGAGATTGGCTATACAAGCTTGTCATTAACACAAAACACACTTTAATATCACACATTTTCACACGCACTAACATCAACCCCTTATTTCACACGAGGCATCCACCACACACTACCTCCATAGAAACACCCAGCTGAAAGAGCAAAACACACACACACACACACACACACTCTGAAAGACAAAGACGGGCATTTGGTTACAATTAAACATGTCAGAGAGACAAAACCAGGGGCAAACACATTAAACCCTCTTTCTCTTACGCAGGGCCTCATCTATAGTGAATGACAACGTGCTAAATGCCTTTAATTGCCATCAATTGGATCTAGACAGAAATGGAGGAAAACCTCATAAAGCGCATTTCGGTTTTTCCTTAAGGCTGCAGTTAAAAATCCAAACGTTTTTGTCCAAACCTACGGGCGGCGTGAATGCAATATTCATTTTGCTGCAGGAGAACAATCCATGCATAACAATGAGATTTGCTAATGAAATCAACCATCAACCTGCAATACATACATATTAAAGCAGCTTGCGCTGTCACCCGCTTTGTGCATCGTTTGTTCCTCCTGCCGTCTCCTCAGTCTCCCTCTCCCCCACTCTTTCCGACCTTTCTATCTCGCGCTCACCTTGAGTTTTAATAGCTGTATTAACACAAAATGATGATCGCACATTTCCACTTCTTTGACCTGCGCGAGCGACACACTCACACACCTGTGCAAAGAGGTCAGACCCAGATACGCTCTGACTGTAGTGACGTAACTGAGAGAGATGTGACAGTATCTAGTAATGTTTGCTGAACCAAAAGAAGGCAACTGCTAAAACAAGGACTAGCTAATTATAAGCAGCCGACAGTAGACTGATGCATATACGTAATGGTCAGCATATTGATATCAGCCACCTATAAAGTGCACTGGTCAGACTAAACGTTCAAAGCAGGTGATGTCAGGTCTTATTTTTCCCATTTCAAACAGTATAATCTGTAGGGTTTCAGAAGAAATCAACAGATATCCACCCAATGCTTTAGGTAGCTAGATCTATAGATAGATAGATAGACAGACAGACAAATAAATGGGAGGTATAAGACGGATGGATAGACAGAGAGATGGATAAACAGACAGATAATATTGATATCTGCCAATGTAATCTTTTTTCAGTATCAGTTAATTATCATCTATCCGTATCGTCCAAAATTTTTCATCCCAATAGAGCAAGAGAGAGAAAGAGAGAGGGAGAGTGTGTGTAAGGAGTGTGTGAATGGCCATTTCTCCCTGCTGACACAGCCTCCATCTGCCACTGAGCCGTGCAGAGAGGCACAGCGAGAGAGAGAAGAAGAAGAGGGGAGGGAGGGCAAGAGGCAGTGCTGGTGTGATGGAGAAGGAGAGAGAGCGCTCACGCTCACCTTGGTGTCACCTCTGCTGAGCTGAACGGGATGATGGGATAGGTAGAGACACAAAGACGCTCTGCCCTCTCTCTCCCACACACACACACACACACACACCTCTTCTCCTCTGCGCTCCATCTCTTTTCTGCTCGCTCACACACGCACAGAGTAACGGCACAATCTGTGATCACTGGAGCTGTTTGAGCCAGATATCGTCTCTGGGGGATTTACACACACAAACAGGTGCACACACATGCAGAAATATGTACGCATACACACAAACCTACACGCGGCGTCTCGTGAGATCCCCGTCTTTCTCTTAAAACTCGCGTACACACACACACATATGCTGTGGAACACACACACAAACAGACACAAAACAGGGCAAGCAGAGAGATTTTGACACACTTCTAAACACACACACAGAGAGCCTGAGGGCAGGGTTTGAAATGAGAGGCAGCGTTTTAAAGAGCTCGCTGAATTCCACCTGTGATTAGTGTGGCTGCAGGGCTGATGGATCACGGCGGACACATTTCACTCGCTCGCTGCTTATCTCTCTTTCCCTCCCTCGTTTTTTTTCTCCCCTCTTTTCCTTTCTCTCCCGCTCCTTCCCTCCCTTTTTTCCTCTCCGTCTCGCTCTCTCTCACCCTAGCTCAGATTTTTCACTTTTCTTCTCTCCTCTGCGCTTTAAATCCTCTCTGCTCGCATCGACATCTACACTAATGCCCCCTTTTTCTCTGTATTTTCTTTCGCCATCTCTCTCCCTCTCTGAGTGTGCCAGCAGGGAATGACCTAGCAGCTGGGTCCTCTGGAACAGACCAATAAAATACTAAATATCTCCCTGCACATCACCCACACACAGACACAATGCCCCCCTCTTCTCTGGACCATCTGCACGCCAAACCATCCGTCCCTCCCCCCTGACACTCAAGACCCTTGTGAGCTGTAAACAATAGCCAGATATGACGAAGAAACGCTCTTGTTGTATCAACCGCTCTGAACCACCACCCTGATAGATGACAGACAGTTACATCAGATGATATGTGGCCATTTCTTAATGATAATCATGTTAAAGTTCTACCTAGTGTCACTTCTAAATAGCACTTTTTTAATGTTTTGGAGTCAGCAAATTGTGTATCACTTACTATAATTAAATTACATTATCATACTGTCTGAAATACAAATATTTGACCACTGGATCACCAATCAGAATCAAGTAAGTAACCTGTAGCAAAACAAGGTTCTGGTCATAATGTGTCCCACAAATATTTAATTACTTTTAATTTTTACCTTGATTATGTATCTAAAAAGAGTGTGACACACAAAACATTTAGGCCTACATGCTTATTTGTGTTCCAATTGATCAGATTAATTCAGGTCTACATCATCCCTTACATTCAAATTGAGATAAATTGATTGATTGAGGTGTTTACATGAGGATTGAGCCATCAATCTGATTACTACCAGGCTGCATATAGCTATTGAGCATCATGTGGAAGATGCAGGTTCGAGTCTGCCTGTCACCACTTGCCAGTTCCACTTCCTTCGTTTGTGCATCCGTTCTCAACCACCGCTATAAACAAAAGCTGCAAAAATGCCCAAAATCACACTCAGAGACCTCCACCGTGGGCACGAATCAGCAAACTTCATCGCTTCTGTTTCTAAGACTCTATACCCACCTCTCTCCCTGTTTTTTTTCTCTGTCTCAGCCTCTCTTTCTGTAATGACCTCCCTGAGGTCCAGTATAGCAGCTCTCTCTCTATTTCCAAGAGGTGAGGGAGGTTCTGCGAACGCACACCCAGCGTAATGAGCACTCCCTGGACACCCAGAACACAAAAAGCCCCTGATATGCTCAGAGAATCTCCCTGGACCACCTTGGATCCAGATCGTCCCGGCTCCTGTTCTGAGCTCAGGGCCTGCCGCGGGTTCTCTCTAAATACCTTGGGTCGAGGGAGGGAGACCCCTGGGTGGCTTGCTATTCTAGGGCTGGGGGTGTGTGTGTGTGTGTTTATGTCTAGGAGTGTGAATGAGATAGGTGTGAGAAAGTGTGTGGCTGGTGTGAAAGGTGTGTTTATGAGGGATCAAATCTTGGCGTGTGAGAAAGGGGGGCAGTAAGATTCAATAGAATCTCTTTAACCTTCTTTGAGGCCCCCCAACCTCCCTAAGAGCCCCTCTAACTGCCCTTAACCGCCCGATTCCTCTGAGAGAAGGGAAAGACGCCCGGCGGCCGACCTCAAAAACACACACCCCCTCATCACACCTCGTACACACACGTTTTTACACTCTAAATGGAACATAAACCCTACAGAGTAAAGCATGTAAGCTGTGATACAGCTTTTCCTTTCTCACACACACAGTTTATGGCTACTGTTCAGTAAGAGTCGTAAGTGTGTATTTGAAACCACAGCTAGCGCGTCAAATTTGTGGCAGTAAAGCAAAGCCACTGCTTTTTATATTTGCCCTTCAAAAAAAAAAGACATAAATAATGGCCTGTGTGTGTGTGTGTGTGTGTGCTCCCTTGAGGTGCGCATCCTGTGCTGAACACAAACAGCGAGAGGAGAGATGGAGAGAAGATGAGCACAGAGCAAAACGAAAGAAGAGCAGGGAAAAAAACAGAGGTGGGGAGAGGAATGAGAGGGCTCACACACACGTGTGTGCACACACACTCCCTCTGCGTGCAACTGCGGTGTAAATGTCATCATGTACACAGTTTATCCTCTGTGTGAGCGAGAGGTGCAGATGAAGGGAGAGAGCGAGAGAGAGGAACGAGTGAGCCTACTGCAGAGAGGTAGACGGGAGCACACAGCCTCTTCTTCTGTTTGTTCATTAGTATTCCAGCACTCACTCCTTCAGATCCGTCCTCACGCCGCTTTTAGCGTCAGCATGGGAAAACACATATACACACAAACACGTACACCAGCATTAGAAAAGAAAGTGGCTTTGTACCTTCGTCCATCTACCAAATCATCTCAACCCCGTCTTTACAAATGACACCCTTGCTGATTGCGGAAATAAGTTCGCCATCACTTAACATGCTAAATTCAAGATGTTTTAAGGGATGCTCATTTGTAGAATCGCATAAATAAAAAGATATTAGAGTTGGGGCCTCGTGTGCACTTGGTTTCAGTCTCAAGTATCAAAAAAATGGAGGTTTTAGATATCCCTGCATTTCAAACATAACCAGAATTTTTTCAAAACCAACTGATTTTTTTTGTTAAAAAAAGTCTACAATCTCTTTAAAATCTGGATTACTACTCCTAAAGTTTACAATCACTTTCTGAACCACCATCACCATTTACTGAAAAACCCTATTTGTGGAAAGTCCCAGACATTACCTAAGCTGTCCAGAGCATTTTGTTTTTTACTTTTTAACATTTGATTAAAGGGTCTTTGTCAAAAACTAGGCCTCATGGGTTTCAGTCTGGCTCTCTTTAGGTCTCTGAGGGTCTAGACATTTTAAATGTATTATTGTCTAATGTTTATTGTTCATTAGAAAATGTATTTTATTTATTTATTTCAGTTTTGGAAGAGGCCTGAAATAACTTACAAAGTGGTGGAAGTAGCATCTAAAGAAAACTTTAAAGAAATACATTTCATGATTTATCTTTATCTAAGGAAAAGCCACTTCAAGGAAGACAGCGATGGCAGCGAATGGTCATTTACCCACTCAGGAGGGAAGAAAATGAATCAAAATCAAATATTTTTCACTCAACTGTTGCCTGCTTAATGGCATAAGTGCCTGCGTGGCGAAAGCCTGAAGGTGACTGCTGGATAATTTGGAGTCATTTCAGTATGTTTGTAAGAGCAGTGGTGATAAAGAGCTTGTCCTTTCATGCCGAGTTGCTCTGAAAAGCCTCAAGGCTTAATGTCCATTTTGATTCTTATATTAATTTCTTGTGTCTATTTCTAAGCAGAAGAACATCAGGGATCTGCAAATTCGGATAGGTTTGGTCTTGAGTTATCTGCAATCCAAAAACAAGGAGACCACACTGACACTCCTACATGGTTTAGCTGAACCACATCAACAAATAGGTAGTTTTCATTATTTGAAAAGGACACCTGTCTTAGGGTTGGGCTGAGTTAAAATATTTGTGCTGCTGAAGCAAAATATGTGGATTCATACGGAGCATTAGCGAGATATTGCTTCAGATTTGAGCACTGCCTGCTGTGGTTGTCTCAGTTTAGCCAGTGCACTATTTGTCAGTCTGTTGTAGGTGTAGTGTATTATAGTGATTCTGCTGTGGATAGGGTGGTATTATTGGATGGATCTCCACGGTAACGGGGCGGTGAAACTCAATCGGAGTCTCTCCATGTCGCTCCCTTAGATGGCCACCCGCTGATCCTGACCTTCTGGATGTTTTTCTCTCTCTCTCTCCCTCCCGCTCTCTCAGCCCCATCTTCCATTTTCTGTATTCATTTATCTTTCTTTCTAGTTGTGATGGATACAGGAGTTCCTACATGTTCCTATACTGTTATTTTTGGCTTATGTTGTCATTGTGCTGCCACTTTAAAACACAATGACAACAGCAAATGAATAGCGTCTATCCACTTCATAGAACCTGCATGTGTGCGTTGTGTGTGTATGTGCATAAAGCCGTAGTTGATAACACTTATGCAAGTGGGGGGCCTGGCTAAGGCAAGATAATAGGAGATTATGTTTATGATGTATTCTGAATATTAACTGCCTCATAACTGACTCATTCATTCTCTCTATGGAAGATTCGGTATTTATTGCTGTATCCTCCAGAACAGTCAGAATCAGCATGGCCTCATGCCCCGGCTGGGCATAAATATTTAAGGCAAGAAGGAACAGTAAAATTGCAAGTGGCAAGCAGAGAGACACAGGGAGAAAACAAAAAGGGCCAATGACAGACACTTGAGGCACCCCATTTCAAACTCTCTCCCTTACTGTGTTTGTGCATGTGTGTGTGTCTAGCATTTTGTACTGAGGTAATAACTCTCACCAGGGATCTGGAGGGCCCAGCAGAGTTCAGGCAGGGGTCCATTACACCTTTCACACACACACGCGCGCACACACACACACACAAAATCCAGCAGGCCTGCATTATTTGTATCAAACAACCGGTATGTTTTGCCTCTGACGCACAAGTACAGACACACTACTGCACAGTACCAGCAATGAAAACAGACCCTTCTACCCTGATTCCTGCTCAAGATCTCTCCAGCAGGAAGTATGAGCTATGAGCCGTCCCCAGGGATGCAGGAAAGAAAAAGAGAGAGGCCAGGAGCCTGCCACTGCCTGGCCAAGATCTATGCTCAAACACACTCTCCTGCCTCTTTTTTCCCTTTCACCACCCTCTTTTGTCTTCCTTTGCTTTTATTTTCCGTTTCTTTCTCTACTCGAAATAAAGAGTAGTTGGTTACACTGAACACACTCATATCCACTTTGTGCAGAGAAATGCCATTTCCTCTGCTTTATTATTCTCTTTCCCCCTCTGTGGGAGGCTGGGAGGAAAGTTTGCTTTGAAGAGAGAGGGTTTAACATGTGCGCTAATAAATAGCTGGTTTGCCCCTGGGCAAGATTGCCAGAGCTCAGTTCTCTCTCTTCCATATAGTCTCCAGCATTTTCAGTGACTACAACTTATAACCTCCATTTCAGAAAGAAAAGGATGGAGGAATGTGTTTTTCCTCGGTATGTCCTGACAGACCTGATTTTACTTTACAATTTCAACTCTCTAAAGAGACTGGTTGATATTCTCCCAATCTATAAACTTTTGGAATTCCCTCTGGGTGTCCAAGCAGTGCTTTGTTTTGTTCCCTCCTTTCTTTTTTTCATGAGAAAGGAAAGTTCATCCCTATAACCGATACTCTTGCGAGGCTTCAGTATGCTTTTGTTTAGTTTCTACTATCAGTTAACTCTATATTTACTTTTATGAACTTGGCAGAGACTTTTGCTAAGCAACTCATTTTACATTTTCCTGAATCTCAAATTTTGAACCTGCAATTTGCAATGCTGGATGTAACATTCTGAAAGAATTAAGTAAATTGATTGCATTTAATGGGTATTATACATTTTTCTCATGTTATAAGTAAGTCAAAATTAACTGTATATATATATATATATATATATATGTTTTGCCGATAATATAATTTGCTGAGAAACGTTAACAACTTAATAATAAACATGTTAATGATAATAATAATAATAATAAATTAAACATGTTTCATTATTGCGGTGGATAAGTAAACCACTAAAGACAAAGATGTGGTTTCTGTTATTCTTTGTAGTTGTCAATAAAATTTTAGCTTACATTTTAGTAATTTTGCAAGGTGCTTTGTCATTATTATTTTAGTTTATTGCTATTTCTGTTCAGCTTTAATTTATAGTTCGTTTTAAATTAAGTATTTCAAATCGTATTTTTAATTTACGTTTTTTATTTAAACAATTTTATGCTGTAGTTACTACTGTAGTAACAACACTTATGTTTCATAGTTGTTCATTGCCGCCTGCTAATGTGGTTTGATGAAGCATGCTGCCTGTAAGTCAGAGGGCATGATTAAATGTGCCGATTCTTTTAACACCTTATTTTTTGTAATTAATTGTATTAAATGAAGGTGTTAAACAGACAGCCCCAAAAACCAGTTTTTCTCCAATTTTTCCTAGAGCAATGCCTGGCAATAAAGGACATGAACAGTTCTGCCTCAAAGCATGATTGCCTTGTAAGTCAGACATACAGGAATGTTACTGTGATTCATGCTGAAATCCTGACCCGTCTCGCCTTCACTAAACGAGCAGAGCCGTTGAGCACGGATGACCCTTCACGCCTTCCTACAATTCCCAGAAATCAATGCTCAGATGGAGCTTCCATTACCATTATTGATGGCTGAGACAGTGGCAGTGACTGCTGCCAATGCGAGAGGCCGCAGTGATGTGTAGCCGAGAAGCTGAGAGCCCGTCTTTGTCTCGCTGTCTTTGTCGGTCTCTGTTTTTTCCTATCGCATTCTCTCTTTTTTGCCAACATTATATTTCTTTCCATATATATAGTTTCCTCTAGAGTGTGACCAGAGCTCTTTTCTAATAAAAGTCATCTGTAAGCCACCACACACGCACACATCTGAGCAAGCACTTGGTCTACACACAGCTGCATGTTCACCTGAGGCAGCTGCAGTCCGTTTCTCAGTCTTTAAGCACTCCAGAACTCAAACTCTACATTGTCACTTGTTAGTGGTATAGACAGAGAGAATGAGAGGGAGAACGAGACGGCGAGAGAGTGGAAAGAAACGTCCTTGTATTTCTGTCACTCTCTGAAACCACCAGGGAGCTGGGGAATGAAACGATGCAGCCGAGCAGAGAGCCCTGAGAGGCTGCCGCCCGCCTAGAATCACCGCTAACACCGCGACCAGCATCCGCGCTACCAATTAGCCTGAGCCCACACAGGGAGAGAGAGAGAAACCGGCTGATTTGTTTGTTCCAAAGCACAAGCTCTCTCCACGGCTGCGGTTCGTTTGAGAGACTCGGCGGTGAAAATGAATTGCCAAATTAAAGATCTTTACAAATACAACAAAAAAAAAACAAAGCACGCTTAAGAAATGTCAACCTAACAATTGCCTTTGGAGAGCTTTGTTTCAGCTAATTGGGAGGGAGAGGGGTGAGAAGAGGGGCTCACACCCTTAGAATTAAATTAAATTAGGTTTAAATCGGCTGAATCTGTGTTCACCCTTTTCGGTTACAGCTTCCAATTACCCGAAACAAACACAGAGGTGCATAACCGTGACAAATGACTTCAAAACTGGAAAACTGGTCTTGCAACAAATGCAAAGTCACAGGAAGGTTTGGAGGAAAAAAAAAAGTGATGACAACCGGCTGTTAAGAATTATGGAGCAAATACTCACTGAGTGGGAATGTCCTCAGCTGTGTGACATCACTGCTTGTCCACCTGTAGGAGACCGGGAAAAAGAAACAGAAAGGAAAGTGTTTTAATGGCACATTCAGTCACTAAACAGAAGCAAAACTGATGTAAACTGTCCTAAATTACATTTAATAATAAGCTTCGGCCTCAAGGGGAAAAGTCAACGGCAACAGGTTTCAGCGCTGCGGCTGGAGAAATACAGTGTGTTTACACCCAACCTTTGGCTGCCAATGGTTTTAAAGTAAGAAAAACACTCTCATACGTACACAAAGACACTGACAACCACTTTTCACATGCCCACACAAGTAAAGTGAAAACACATGAATGTGTGAATGCTCATACACGCACCCGGTTCCGTCTTTTTTCCTGCTAAACCTGTTGGAATTACAGTAAGGCATTAAAAACCCAGGGTGTGTGGGACGTTTTTTTCCAAGCACACACGCTGTCTTGTGCAGAAAACCAGCCTGCTCCAGTTTTCTCAAAGCATGTGTGTGTGTGTGTGCTTAAGAATTATCAGGAACATCACAGCAGTGAGACACAAGGGTGAAACAGACACACAAATCAGATTCAGTTTTCCAATCTCCACAATCTGCACAGATAACAAGTTGCACATACTCACACTACTCAGAAACAAACACCACATGCACAATGAGGAAAAGAAAACTAAAACAAATTACCACCACAAACGAACAGCAGACGCACTCCCGAGTAATCTGTGGCTGGCCAGTTAGTTCCTCTTTTTAGTTCTTTAAAACATTTCCATCTGGGCAGAGTTAGATGTCTGGAACAGTTTACCACTGTTTGCTACACACTGAGCCAGGCTGTGACTGACAGCATCCGCACGTCAATCAAAATCCGACTCATCCTTCTACAGTGGAGGCGCTCCATCGCCGCAGTGGCCAAGGACACGTGCGGTGTTAGAGCTGATGTCACCGAGGATGGGGGGGGGTTCAGCCGTAATGACAGCTTGGAGAGACAAAGTCTGAGATAATGGCGAGCGCACTGGTGGGGTTGATCATTTCCTACACCATACGTTCGGCCTGATCATTACCACAATAACACGGCGCTACTGCCAACGAAGGCCAGAATTTGTGCGTAGTGGCTCAAAGCTCGCTCTGTGAGTGCTGAGCTCTCCCCAAACATCTTCATCCATCCTGAGGACCAACTAATCAAAAACGTCTTGACGCTACATTTTTTTTATTGACTTGCCTAGGGGGAGGAATTTAGATGAAATGATAATGCACCCCCTTCGGATAGACAGCAAACTGTGCGCAGCTGTGAGGATGGTGTGCGAGAAGAAAAGACGGGAGGGGAGGGTTTTTGTTCTTTCTGCTCCAGGTTGATACTTCCTGTCGGAGGAGCCGGTCCTTTAGGGAGCACCTTGCCACGACTGCAGACGTTTAGCTCCAACCCTTCAGAGAAACACAGGCAAGTCCCGACAATCTATCTCCCGTGGAATCGTCTCACCCGTCCAGTTTCAGGAAACTGATCCCTAAATAGAAGTGATTCATCTTTTTTCATACAATATGAGCACACACAGCACAAAGAGACTTCTCTTTCCTTTTCTCTCGCTTTCTCATCTCTTTCTTGCTCTCTCTCCCTCTCTTTGCTCTGTATGATTCAGTGTGGCTGCAGGGCAGAGTCTTTTATCGCTGTATTATGCCCAGCTGAAAGCTGACAAAATGGAATCTGTGTGTGAGTTCTGTGACTGGGAAAAAAACAGCCTTGGACCAGATCTCTTTCACTCTTGTTGATAATCTTATTCTTTCATCATTAGGGCAATTGCGGTTTATCCAGAAGAAAAGAAGGAATGGGAAAAAAGATAAATACAGAGGGGAAAACAGGACATGGCCATCCAGAGGGCAAAAAAAAACCCTCGTACCTGGAAACACTTCCTCAAAAATGGCCACCAGACAATTAGCTCCATCTGAGAGAGAGGAGGGGTGTGCTATAACTTAAACTGCCCACACTGGAGGTCATCACTCACACGCTAATGGAAGAACCGTGCTACACACACACACACAAAGAGTTGCTCTCTCTAACACAAGGACACAGCAATCGTCTTTGAACGGATTGCTAAACACTGCGGTAATTTGGCTTTACATCTGTGGTAAAGGTTCATCTGTGCAGAACACAACAACTCGTGACAATAAGGCCAAATTAATATTCAACCCATTTCCTATCCTCGATTTCCTTCACCTTTGAAGTCTGGTGGAAATGAAGACCAGATGGAAGCAAAAGGAAGAACAAGAGTGAGCGAAAGAGAGAGAGAAAAAAACACTCATGTGTCTCCACATGAAATGGAGCGCTTTTTAAACAAAGGTAGAACATGTGGGAAAGTTTCTGAAGCTCTGCAGTCATCGCCAGACACGGCAGGAACAGAAAACATGTTTTAGGCACTCCCAGATACGAAAACAAACAAACTAATGGGAAAATGATCAGAGGCTTTACTTTAGGTTAGCCTTCAAGTGAAATCCTATAAAAGGCATGTGAAATGCAAAGCCATGCAAGAGCTTTTGAGAACATGCACTTGAAATATTTGTTCAAACGTCAGTCCAAGGCATCTCATGCATCATATTCTAAAACATTTCAATGATAGTTGAGAATTCTCACACGCGCACTTTTAATTGCCTCTGGGATGATACTACAAAGTTATGAGTGCACTATGTTAGAGGAAATATGAGGGAAAAATGGGTAATGTAAGGCGTGTCATCCTGTTCTTAATATCATCTGTTGACTCCTCAAGCATCATATAGCTAAATGTGCAATCCATGCTGAGAAACCAAAGAACTTGCCAAGAACAGTGGGTAGCTTTCACTTCCCAGAACAAACCAGAGACTTATATACAACTATTACAAAGTGTACACAGTTGCTGATGTTTGTGGAGGCAACATATGGTATTATGAAACAAGGTAATCATTTGTGTATATTCAGTTAGTATTTCGCTTTGCGAAATCTATCTGTAAATACATTTTTAAACTTTAATTTTTTGGAAAATAAACTTACAAATCACATCTTGCACATTCTCCAAGTGCTATCTAAACATGAGCAGAACTAACACTTTAGATTCTATCAAACCACAAAGAAAAAAATGAGACCTTTGTCTAAACATCATTTTAAACTCTTTAAGGCCACTTTATATAACGCCAAGTCAATACCACCGTTTTAAAAAACAAAGATAACAGCCTTACATGTGACCGTATTATTTGAACAACATGTACCCTAATTGAGGGCCCTGAACAATAACACTGGCAGTCAAAAGAAGCCGATCACAGATTAAACGCTGTCCGCGAATGAAGTTAAGCGCTAAATAACGCAAAGCAGCAGAATACCGTGTAATCAAACAGGCCTTGAGATTTCTCTGCGTGAAGGTCAATCCCGCTGCCTATGCAGCTGTCACGCCTTCCTCTCAAACACACGCACACATACGAACAAACACACTGACACACACAAACCAGCCAGATAGTCATCTATCATCCCTAAGCTCAACACACCCAACGTGAAAGCTCTCGCCATCAACCTGACATCAATCCAGTGAAGCAGCAACAATGACAAAAAAAAACCCTGCCTTTTAAAACAAATATAAAATATGTGTTTCCAACAAATATAACAATATATTAGGGGACATAATGGCCTGAAGTATGCTAAGGAAGATGATTGTTCTGGTAAATCTTCTGTCATCATTTACTCACCCTCATGTTACGTCTAAGCTGTGTGACTTATATTCTTCTGTGGAGCCATATTCTTAAAAATGAGTGCAGCCAATGCCAGTGGGCACCAGTCTTGTTTGGTTCCCAATGTTCTTCAGAAAGTAAGTCATACAGGTTTGGAACAACAGAAGTAAATAAATGACAAAATGTTCACTTTTTGTGTGGACTTACCCTTGAGCTACAGCTGGGTATTATTGGGGGGTTGTTGTGTTGGTGATATTGGTTATGGTAGTGTGTTGAGCTAAGGTGTTGAGATATTACAAATAACAAGTTGAGCTGTTGTGTTAGGGCATGCGGTGGTCTGTTGGAAGTGTAGTGTTGGGTTAGGGTGGAGTTGGGATGTTCAGTCAAGTGGCGCGTTGAGCTGTAGTGTGGGTTGTGGAAGTGGCTTAAGCTGTCGTGTTGGGTCATGGTGCTTTGCTAAGTGCATAGTGTTGTCTTGTGGTGGGTGTTTTAGGTTTTTTACTAAATTGTTGAATTGAGCTGTTGTGGAGTGTAATCAGGTATGGCGTTGAGATGTATTGTTAAGTTATGGTGTTGTGTTGAGCTACGGTGCTTGGATGCTTAGTCAAGTGTGCTGAGTCATCTGGTGGTGTTGATTTGTTTTTTCGGAGATTGTATGACAGATAGCGTTGAGTTGTAGTGGTGTGTTAAGCATGTTTTTGGGATGTTCTGTAAAGTGGTGTACGGAGCTGTCGTTTTGGGTCTTAGGTGGGGATGTGTGTTCAGCTACAGTACTAGGTCATCATGTGGTGGTCTACCGGGCGTTCAGTTTTGGGGTATGGTGATGTGTTAAGCATTGTGTTGGAATGTTTAGTCAAGTGCCATGCTGAGGTGTTGAATCATCTGGTGACATGTCGGGCAATGGCAGTGAGTTAGGCTATAGCATTAACTTGTACAGTTTGTTAGGCTGCTAAGTCTGTTGTATTGGTCGGTTATTTCAGGTCATCCAGTAGCATATTTAGCTGTAGTGGCCTGGGTTAAAGTGTAGGGTTGTGTGGTGGTTTGTGGGTTGTGTTGGGATGTTCTGTCAAGTGGCATGTTAAAACGTTGGGTTGGATCATCTGGTGGTGTGTTGTGCCTACAAGGAGCTAAAGTGTACGTGGTTATTGTGGTGGACTGAGCATTGTATGGAGATGTTCATTCAAAGTGGCATGTTGAGGTGTAGTGTTAGGCCTGAAATATCGGGTTGTGACGGTAGCATTAGGTTGCGCATTAGTTTGTTGAGCTATGTTTTTGGAATGCTCAATAAAGTGGCGTTTTGAGCTGTAGTCTTGTGGTGTGGTGGTGTTTTGAGCGGTAACATTGAAGTCAAGTTGATGGCTGAACGATGACTGAAGGAAGTGAAGATGAGCTCTAGACTGAATGCATTGTTTTCATGAAAGATGCTGTTGCTCCTGCTGCACGCTTAAATTAGCTGGCAGTGTTTGGATTACACCAGGGAGCTCTCACACAGGATTTATTCTAGCCTGCAGGAGCAAAGGATATTTCCATCTCTACACGCTCAAACACACATAGATGCACAGTCACCCGTATGCATGTGCACACACTAACACACACTCAGATAAAACCCTAAGAGCACAAAACAAGGCTTTCAGTTACGGAGGCGCTCGCACACATACACCGTGGTCAAATAAGGATGCAGTGCTCACGCTACCATTCATTTCATCCTTTGCCCTAGAATGCGTCCATATGATCCTTTGCCATCAGAACAAACATACAGATGCACTTCCACGTGATCATACACACACACACACACTAACACTCGAAGGACTCAACAAGAGGCTCTTCATGGCCTCCGGATCAGGCTTCTTCTAGTGCTATTGCCAAGTTTACTGACTGCTCATATTACAGACGGGTTTCACAGCTTTCTACCCATCTAACAGAGATAATACACAGAGATAGAAACTGAGAGAAAGAGAGAGCACATGCAGTGTTTTTCCTCTCATTTCGAGTGTCATGTGAAACAAACGCACCACAGACTGTTTCACTGAACAATCTGATGACACAAACACTCTCTTGCTATCTAAACAACCTGCAGTCCTTAACCTTATCTCTTCAACTGATTGCATTATTTAAACAAAGAATCACCCGTCCGTTCCAACCTTAAACAAAGCAGCCTCAGCCTAATTTCTAATGACTGAGACAGACGCCCCCCTCAAAACACACACGCACACACATTTGTTGCGGGTCGGTGAGCATGAGGCCTGCTGAAGCGCCTAATCCTGCGTCTGTAGACTCCAGAAACACACCATGATGCACCTTCACGCGATCGCAGATTAGAACCCTTAATCCAGCTCTCTAAATCTGGAGGTCTTTTAATAAAACCTCACAGCTAATCCAGCAGTGGTTTGTTTACCGTTCAAGACCTAGTTAAAACCAGGCTAGATTATTTCACTATTATTTCACTTATTCTTCATGTGTCATGGCAGGGTTAAATGCTGGTGTCCTCAACTAAACTGCCCTACTAACCATGTTAATGTCTTAAGAGATTAAATAAACGGCTTATGTAAACCGTGAGAGCAAGCAAACTCACGCAAAACAAAAAGGGCTTCGATTTCTAAAGCACATCACGGTGTCGGCTGAAACCATTCTATTTTCAATCCTTTTTTTGTCTCTCTGTCTCCATCTCATCCTTGTCATTTCGTGGGCCTTTCTGCGCAAATTAAAAATTTAGAAATTCTTGCTGCGCTGAGGTGCTCTTTGCCAGCGCAGCTAAAATGAAAAGGCTTTGTGGTGGCAGTGACCAGATTTTAAATGCAGCGAGATCAATAAATAAGAGGGGGCTGCTTGAGCACAATCTCTCAATGTCTTTGAGTGCGTATGTGTGTGCGAGGGTCAAATACTGCATGTCCTGCAGTCAGCTGTCACAGTGCAGTAGATTCTCTCCCATCCCACAGCTCTCGCCAAATCCCACCCAGCCTCCCTTCTGCCCTCTCCCACAAGAGGAGCATCATTCCAGCCATTCCTGAAATCATGGCTATTTCTCCTCTGGATGCAAATATAGCGATAAGCACTAGAACAAATAGGCCAAACTACTGGCATTTCAAACACGGGCTCCATTATCTCAGCGGGGGGAATGGAGCGCCGCAGTGGCAACCCACGGCACAGGCAACATGACAGTCTCCTGGAGGGCAAACAACACCGGAGATACAACTGGCGCAGGGTGGAAAAAACAGCCCTCATCTCTCCAGAATACTCCTCTGCCCGGAATCACTAATGCACTCCAACCCTCATTGAGGAGCTGAGAGAGATAGACAGAAAGAAAGGGGGGGGGGGGGCAGATGGAAAGCATAACAACAGGCGCACAGAAAGGATTCAGAATGACGACCTTCAGGTGTCGAGCACAAGATCGGCCTCACTGATTAACAGCAGAGGCTGGCGGAAAGATACACACGTATTCTGAACGTGCGCTTCCCGAAGCTTAATTCCTTACTGTGAAGTTCCAGCAAAGGAGATTTTGCTTTCTCAAGTCTCAATATGAAGCCTTTCTTGAGGGAAAAATCAACCCTTTCACCTTGTCTGTGAAAAACAAGCGCTCAGACAGCCCAACAAAAATAACCTTGAGTTTCATCAGGGATATTCTCACATTGAATGATAAACAGAGGCCCGAGGGACGCTGAACCAAAAAGCAGCTAATTGCCTGCCTCTGAAATTCGGCCCCTGTGTCCTCTCTGTGTTTATCTGAAAACAAAGTCAGTTTGGTGTGACCCGCTTCAGCTGCTGGTAGAAAAGCCCATTCATTTAACTGTCCGCAGAAACGCGAATCTCCGGCTCCTCTACCTCGTTACCACAGACCGGCAGGCTAAAGGTAAAGAAGATCATGTTTGCGACACAATTACCAAGTCTGCCGCGACCGACTTTTGCTTCTGCTGACACAAACAGTTGTCTCCCGAGCGCTAATGTTCACGCTAAACAGCAACCCACATAACCCGCTATTATGTAAGAGCCAACTGTTGAGAGGAAATTCTACAATCAAAGCTGTTCGCTAACGACAAAATAAATCATTAGCCAAGTAAGTCGAGATAGAGATGCACTTATCCATGATACCGTTTAGCGCATTGCCAACTGTCGTCTCACGAAGCAGCACGGGGAAGAGTTTCTGTCAGTATTTACAAGGTGATTTGCCAAGTCGTTATGACTGCAAGGACGCAACCTGCTCGGAAAACAAATTCACCGCTGACCTTCCAGCATCGAGTATTCGGGGCTGATTCATTTGGCAGTTACTGGCCACACACGTGGCACACCACAGCTTGTATAATCAAGCCCGCGCTTGCGTTGGAGCTCTTTAAATGACAGGTGTTATGATCAGGTGAGAACTTCCCACTGCCTCAGACTTTTATTGGACGGTTAAATCAAACGAGAATCCAGAAACTCCAGGCTGAGCTTTCCGAAGTTCATTGAAATCAATTTTGCCATTAACTGCGCAATGATTGATGCATGTTTAAAAACCTAAATCAATAGGTATTCACTGAAGATACGGCAAATAATGTGTCTCTATCTATGTCTTTCAGTAGTCCACCTTTACATATAAATTATTTATCTAAATATATTCTAGAATGTAAGTCATAGCACAGGTTTTAAATCATCTGAATTGGGTTTTACAATGCAATAATTGAGGGTTGATGTGCCAAACATAAGGCATAAGTAATGTTCTGCAAAGGGTGTCAAGTAAGTTGTTAAAGTGAAAGCACAATGTTATACACTGCAGTTGACTATAACATCGTCTAATCCAATAAGATGTAGAATGAAACCCCATAGAGCCATTTAGACTATGAGACACAGGCAGGGCTGTGTGTGTTAACTGCTCTCCAGTCATTCATATGTAACAGCATGAGTGGAACATCCAATAAATTCAAATCATCTTTAAATGAACCACACTGATCAGTGCCCGGTTTCAGAGGAAGTGTGATTATCAACCCAAACTCATGTGCTTTTGGGATTGCCTGAGCTAAACTTGCATTCGACAGCTTCAGCACTCGAGACCCATTTCTTACAGCCCACATTTTCTCGTAATCAGCTCATTACACCACAATCATTTGTTGTTGTACGCACAACAAAGACATGCAAACAGAGATTAAACCAGATCCTTCTAAAGATCCCAATTTAAACTAATTCCTAGATATGAACATCTTCTCACAAGCCTAACCCATATCCTGTCGGGAAAACAACAAACATCCTGGACAGAAACGTGTGGCTGACACTCTAACCCCGAGCAAAGTTCTTTTTTTTTTTTGTCTTCGCAGCTACAGACATCCAGTGGTCTGGCTGTGCTTGAGAGAGCACAGTGTGAGATCCCTTCAAACCCCAACAGCGCAAACAGGCCCTGACAGATTTGCTCCCTCTAATTCGTTATAAGAAAAACAGTACAAGTATATAAGAGATCTTCTGTGTGCTAAGAATAAGCACAAACACACTCTCTCTCACAAAGAAAGAGAAAAAAAAACATCCAACAATAGTCATTTCTAATGGAAGAAGAGAGTGGGTGAGACTGTTCCGTTTCAATTCACTGATACCGCTAATGGCTTCTTAGCGGTTCCATGAAATCAAGCAGCTGTCAAGGCGATGCATCGGGAACAGGGAGGAAGAGGCGGCATTCCCACAAGAGAAAAGCATCGCGTCAGGATGTTTGGCTAAACATCTGCTCCCCTGCTCTCATGGCTTTAGCAGAAGCACATACTCAGACAAAGAGATGGGAGGTGGAAACACTGACTTCTCCATCTGAGGCATTCTGTAAAAACAACAGCCTGCTCCATGCATAATGACTGGGGCACTGGGCTAGATGAGACAGAGCCCTACTGATACAAAACAGACACAGTCCAGCCATTTAACCAGCCTATGGCGAGCCTGCGGGTTTTGCATGGCTGACCACTAATTGTAAAAAGTTCATGACTTGCATAACAGAAACTTTGAAATATGTAACACTTGCTTTTTTGAAGGTGGAGAGAACTGTTCATTGACAAACCACTACAAATTTACTGAGGTAAAACTAAATCTTTAGCTATTTCTTACACATTGTGTGTGTACAAGCGCAAATAAAACACACATGCTCTATTCAAAAGTACATAATATGCATATTATAATCTAACCAGAACATCTAAAGTCTTCTAAATGAGGAAATGACTGTGCAGTCAGACCATAATTATTAACCTCGTGAGCCATAAATTCATGTGACAAACTCAAATATGTCTGAAAGGATCAAATTAAGATTCTGGTCGGTCGTGGGGGGGGGAAAAAAAACCATATGTGAAACCATAGTTCACTGATTCATCAACCCAGCACATTCTTGAGAAATGCTTCATTGGAATGATGAAATGCTTAAACTTCAAAAAAAAAAAATTACATTTTAGACAAAGAAAAGCCAAGAAACAGTTCACCTCACTAAATGACATCATTACGTGCTGATGTCACTCATTCCACCTGTAAACATCGAATCATTAAACATCGCGTACGGTTCTCAAGACCTCATCAAAATGTTTGTTTTTATTCATCCGGAGTCGTTCCGACTGCAAAACTAACCGAAAACGAGAGTTTCCCAGCAATGTCAAGCGAGATAACGAATTCGACGCTTTCTTGGCAAAACATCACATTTTACTTAAACTTCACATGACGTCACCGCCACCACATAAGACATTTCTAAACTTTCTGCCTGTAACGACATGTGCAGGTCGAGTCCTAAGAATACGCGGATCCGCCAGTTAAAATTAACCAAGATGGCGTGAGGCTTGTTGTTTAGAGGGCAGAAAAAATGGAGGATATTGTAATATACACAAAGGGATAAATTTCAACAACTCGGCCAGGCGGCAGCTGCTGCTCTTTAAGGAAGCAACAAAGATAAGAGCAACGCGAAGCTCCAACTCAACACCAGCGACCCGCTCCGACCGAGCAGGCGATTTCCCCATCGAAAACACGAAACCGTGTGCTTTTAACGGCTTTTATCAAAAGGAATTGTAAATTAAATGCTTTTATCATGTTGTCTCAATGAAGAGCTGTTAGCTTTTGCCATCATCTGAGAGACGGACATTAAACAGACCAAAGGTAGCGTCAGCTCCTCCAAGTGACTCTCCCGCTTCGCCCTTTTCAAATAAGCCCTACAAAATCAAATATTACATTTTTACGTACCCGAATGAACTTGCTCTTTTGAAACATGTTTGGGAGCGTTAAGGAGTGTTTACCGACAGTTTACATTTAAAAACGTAGCAGTTAAAGCGCACGCGAGAGGGCACAAAGGCAGATTCCTATTATGAAGTCACAACCCCCGCGCGCAACATTGTGTCCGCTCGTAAAGTTTTGCGATATTCGCAGTCGCATCGGGATATTTCTCACGATCGGCTTTTCTCGACCACGCCGTTGAAACAGCTTTTGACAAGTTTTGCGCTTTTAACGCTCGAGGGACACGCGTAGCCGACCTAAAGAAACTATCGAGTTAGCTGCCCTCGCTAAGAAATCAAGCCAGCCAGCGACACAACATTGATTCGCCAATGAAATAACTGATCCAGCTCGCAATAAATTCAAAACTTACCCTTAGTTTTGACACTTCGCGTAATTCCGCCTCGATCGGGTTCGAAGTATCACTTCAGGTAACGTTGCTCTTTGTTTTCCGTTTTCGATTTGCTTTTGGAAGAGGCCGGTGTAGCAGGAGATGATGAAGAAGGGAATTGGGCAGTAATTGAGTCTCAGTGTGTGTGAGTGAGTGAGTGACTGCGTGTGTGAGTGTGTGTGTGTGTGTGTTAGTTACGAACAGCAGATTGAAGGAGAGTCCTTTCAAGGTTTATTCTGCCTCACTTCAAGGAATCAAAGTGACGTCAGCGGACAATACTTAAACGATAAAACTTTTATTCGCTGTGAAAAGGCAAAAGTGTTTAAGTGCCAGAATTATGCACATTGCACGCGGTATTTTTAGCGTCATTTACTGTTTACAAAACATCTGTCAATGACGAAGAGCCGAATACGCTGTAAGCTTGTTTTTTTTAAACGCTTTAGGTGGTGTTTTGTTGTGTTATGTCATCTCTCTCTCTCTCTCTCTCTCTCTTTCTCTTTAAGACGATTTCAGAAGTGCAGTCAGTTCTTGGTTATTGATATTAATAAGCCATATTTGCATCATGTCTGAGCGCTGTTTTGAAATCACCTGGGGTGATTTTTTTTTTTAATTTTTTTAATCAAGTTATGTGATCAATTATAAAAATTGGCACGTAGCAGATAAAAGTTACAAGGCAGCAGTGTTAATGAGATTGTGTTTGCAAATGAACGTGAAGACATTATGCTGTACAATAGCAGTGGAAATCTGATAATATGGCGTCCAGTGAAATGGAAATTTAATTCTAAGATTGGTTACTTGTCATTCAAAAGCTGTCAGATAAACCGCAAGACAGCGATGCTTGATCAAACTTGATTGCATTCGTCTCCAGTTACCTCAATAGCTAAATTCAGGGATTATGGATTAACCCGGCTAATCTGACCCTATTTCCCCTCAAATCATCAGGGGAGTGAGACAAGGTGATAACATTACGATTTGACAACAGAATTTCCGTAATCCAGAAGATAGCGGCATCATTTTAGCCGATGTCGTCTCACGGTAAAAAAAAGGATCTGCCCCCGCAAAAGCTCAGGAGGAACAGAAAACAAAAGGCAGAATAATTGGAACTGTTACTTTTTAGTATGACGCTCATTGATCTCTCATTTGAATTACACTTGCGGGCAAAGCGAGAGGCGGCAGAATGGCCCTTTGCAGCAGGAGCCGAGCTGGGCACCACGAGGCAGACAGCCATCTGTGCCTAATTGTGTGCTTTTTCTCCCTGCCGCTGCACTCACAATCAGCAACAGGCTGAGGGGGGCCCTCTGACCTAGACTGGGCCAGGGGGGTGGCATGGGGTGAGGGATGAAGGGGGTGGGAGATTATTTCATTGAGCAAGAAAACAACAACAAGGGGGGTGAGGAGGGACACGCTGCCACTCCTTAGTGGGAGAGGGGGGTAGCACGAGGGAGAAAGAGGAGCAAGAGTGGGGCAAGTCTTCCGAGTTTAGCTTCATGCTTCAGATTATGCGAGACTTGCATGCGTTGAGGTTTTACTTTTGTGTGATAAGCGTGAAGCTGCTTTCCTCACTGAGACAAGATATGTTTGCTTGTATATATAATATGTGTGTGTTATGTGCACACTTAATTTTTATTTAAATATATTAATTTAATTAGATTTTTAAATGTTTTATATATATATATATATATATATATATATATATATATATATTTGTAAAAAATTGTATGTTAGAAACTGTTGTTTTTAAAATAAAAATTTTTATTTAAAATAAAATAATAAGTGAAATGCTTTGAGAACTGCCCCCCCCCAAAAAAAAAAAAAAAAAATATATATATATATATATATATATGTGTGTACCTATATATATTTATATAAATTTAATTGCAGTTAACATTTCTTTTAATTGACACACATTATTTTAATGGTTTTAATTTTAGTTTCAGTTTTAAATAACTAGCTTGCAATAACCATAATTATGAGGGATATAGACATATAGACATGAGAAAAACTGGATGATCAACATGTTTATAAACATAACAACTGTATATATTGCAAACTGTCAGGCACATTTTAATAATTTAAGCTTACACTGTCAGAAAGTACTAGTGTTATAGACGTGTAACTACAACTGATGAGCTAATCCCGATTATAATTGCAGACCGTTTGTGATTTTACCGCTAAATACCGCTGCTGTCATTGTAATGTGCGTGTAATGAAAATTTGAAAATTGTTCAAAGGAGAACCAGCCACTGGTCTTTTTGGAAGCACCAGAGCGGACAGAGGACACACACATTCGTTTACCAATTTATGCATGCGTTCATTGATCCCATCTGACCCCCTCCTCACCTGTAGAGATGAAGCCGGGTGAAAAGGGATGCTTATGGAGGGACACGGACAGGCAGGCAGACCTCCGGGGATCAGCACTCTGGAGAGTGGGAGGACAAGATGAGACGATGGTGTGCAAGACGTGCATCTGAACATGTGTGCATACGGTCCATGTTTATCTGTGATCATCAGACCACCCCAATCACAGTAAGAAAACAGTAATCGTGTATATTTGTGTGTTTTTGTGCACACATGATGGCAATATTCCTCCCTCTGAGTGACTATGTGTATAACCTCCTCCCCTCTTCCAGCAGAGACACACCGGGGTTTGTAATTGTGTTGGTGGTTCTTCATTAGCGCCTGTGTGTGTGTGTGTGTGTGTTGGGGGTTGGGGCGTGGGTGGGTGTATGAGGAGCTGAGGCTCTTAGGACTATGAGCTGCGTCATTAACGGAGGCTGGGCCTCTCTGCATGCAGCCAGAATGTCAGCCGTACCTCGGTCATTTGAAACATAATAAGCACAAGTACAATGAGTGCAATGCAAGCCTGCTGGGGGAGGGGGGAAGTGGAGGGAACACAGATCTCTTCCATTGGCCTGTTTTTTTTTTTTCTTATTAAGAGGCTTGATTAGAAGATATAATAACCTAGCGAATAATAACTGGTAAAGATGATCTCCCCCGAGACTGATGGAAACCAAATTAATGCGGCGATTTGGATTTAATTGTTATTTTTCTATTAGGGTGCATAAAGACAGAGGAGATGTCCATCTAAAGCGGGAGCTGTGCTTGCAGCTATTGATTTTTTTTTTCCTCCTCTTTTTTTTTTTTTTTTTCACCCCTCTCTCTTTCTCTCTCCAACACAGATTTTAATCATCTCAGAACACCACATTCCCTAATACCATTAACAACACTAACCTTCCAGCGCCACAAAAGCGTTTAATTTCCAATGACACAAATTTCTCTCCAAGAGACTCAAATAGTGTCTTTACGCAATTTGGTGGCCTTAAGGTTTTGCTTTTTGGAATAATTGAATTGCGATCCTCTCACTTAGTCTTGCATAAAATCGCTAGGCAAAGAGCTAATCAGTGCAAAAGAGACAATAGTTTCTTCGCTTTGCCTTATTAGCGAGTTTTAACAGAGTAAAGAGCATTTTTCTCCCGACTGACTTTGGAGGAACTGACACTCACGTCATAAACTGATAATTAGACTAGAATCGCTTCGAACACCGATGCGAACAGAAATGTTTCTGTTAGGTATTCAAGCTGTTTGTTCCTCTGTCAGCACTGCTGTTTGTATCCATAAATAAAAGATGACCTTTAAATGTTTACATAATTTATACAGCCATAAATTCTTAATATATCTGACTCCAAATGAGAGAGCGAGCTGCTTGATTATGGTTCATAGTCGAGTTAAAATACAGGCTGTCTGGTGTGATATATACACACCTGTATGTGAGTCAGCAATGAGAACCCTTTTTATATTTCACTGAGACCGTCTCCTCTACCTACTCAATGATTAAGCATATATATAGAGAGTTTTAACACTGGGGAAGTGTTTAGTTATATTTAGAAGACTGTAATTTTGGCTAAAATGAACATATTTACGTTACAGTGCAGCTCATCAGGTTACAAATTATTACATCATTCATTACAAGGATATAAAATTAGACAAATTACTCTGTAGTTAGATGGTAAATTTATAATGTTTTAATTGACTTGGTTGAATGTTATCCTGACCTTGCTGATGTAAGTGTGTGGTTCAAATGAAAAGCTTACAAGCTGTCTGCAAGAAAATAACAAAAAAAAAACATTGGTGGAAAAATTATTATATTTAGGATAGTTTTTTTTCTGTCTCTAATCTATGTGGAATATTCCCTGCGTTAATCACTCAAAACAACAAATATGTGAAGAAAATCACTTTGGTGACGGGTGCTATTGGCAGCTGTGAGAAGCCACATATTTTTAGCGTTTAAAAACAAAAAGGGTAAAAATGATGCAAGATGCAGATTCTATGTCAGCCAAAAATATACTCTATTTATTTCGCACTCCAGCCATGATTATTAGTGCTTATAGCATCATTATCATAATGGCACATGCACATGCGCTGACCTTTGACCCATGGATGTAATGTTTCTGCAAAGGCATGCCAACAGATGCTAACCTAATTTTTTCGGCTGTTTACTGTAGGTGCATCATCCCTATGTGGGGAAAGTCTTGTTAATATGGCGGCGATGAGGTAAACCGATAGGAAGTGATGGAGTGGCAGACCCACCTGGGATAACCACATGAGGGGTGACAGACCACTGACATCAGCCCTTGTTCTCTTGCTCGCTCGCTCGCTCTCTCCATCTCTCTCTTCCCCACACACACTCATTTCCAGGAAGGGGTCATTAATGTGAGGGGGAAAAAAAAACGAATCCAGTCATGGCTTTAAAATGGAGTATCTTCTCATAGAGATGCAATCATTCCTAACGGGTCTGAGTCAGGCTGCAGATCTCACAGGAGAACCGCACAATGAAGCTTTTAATTCTTCCATTTAGGATACAAAATACATCATTTTATCATTAAAGCACTGTTTGGAGGAGAAAAGGTACTTTTTAGATTTTATTTGAGAGTAGCTCCCTTAAGTGGTAGCAGGGTTCAACTTAACCTGGCCAATAAACCGAGAAAATGATTCGCTTTTCGTTCTCTTGAACGCACCAGCCCTCTTATAAAACTACAGCAGCGGTTTCAACATCCGTACAGTAGTTAAATGTTCACATTTAACAGTCGTAATTGACATTTTCCCTCGCTCCCTTCAGCAATGATATATCAAAGAGTGCATCAGCCGCCGGAGGAGGAGAGAAAACATTAGGAGGATTAATAAAGGGGGGAGGAAAATAGATTGAGCGTTCACCAAGATCAGTAAAATAGGATCTGTCAAGCAACCCTGCAACATCCATCCTGTGGAAAAAAAAGACAGAGGTACATTTTCATGGATGGAAGGAAGGAAAAACAGAGGACAGCCCATGCGGCTGATCAATTTCCCAAGATTAGCTTTCAGCGGCTGTGCCCACTTCCATTTGTAAAGATAATATTATTTAATAACCCTTTTGGGTGACTATTTAAATTATCATACTGCCTACAGTGCAAGGCACTAATGGAAATATTTAACATAAATTCCCTTTTTAAAAAATGACGCCTTAAACAACAGTTGTAGGAATTATTCTGAAATTAAAGGAGTGTGCATAAATGATTCTCCCTGGCCTTGATGCGCTGTTCTCAATTACATTCTGCTCAACTGGAACAATGGACGACGCTAGGATGGCACTTTATCGCGCATATATATGCGCTGTTACGAATGTCATATGGAAGCTATTTATGGCCACGAGCATCAGTGCCAAGGGCATAGAAAACAGGGATGTTATTGAATCAATTCAGAATGTGCAAAGGAGCAGTGCGACGATAGATCAGGTAGAGCCCAGCCGTTGCTGGGTTCCACCTGAAAAACGATAGCTTGGCTTTTGTTGTGCGCCTTTAAAGACAGAGATCTGAAAAGCCCAAACGAAGAGACAAAGCTGTAAGCATTCCTCAGTCGTCTTCATCTTCTACCAACTCTTTTTTTTTAATGATCTCATTTCAAAACACCTTCCTGTGGACCTCCCCTTTCCTGTCTGGCTAACGCCAAATTGCATAATGCCAACTGAACGCTCGCATTTGTTCTCCCTTTCCCTTCTCAGGAAATCTATTTAAATTTTCACGCCAACTGTCAGTCCGTATCAAACCTTGATTTATGCAAAAACAACGTCTGCTTTAATTAGTCATTTCGCCTCACTGCTGTCTCTGCTCTAGGCGGCAAGCGGGGTCAGACATTCGGAGGAACCTCCTTTTTGTATGATCAAAACTAGGCCATCAGCAACACCGTGATAATAGCCACGTCTCAACACCCCAGCAACAGAGCAGAGTGTGTGCTCGATTGTGTTTTTATCCCCCGTGAGCCATCCATCTCCACTCAGCAGGGTGGTTTTGGGTGGAGCACGGATAATCACAGCAGTCGCTATACACCTGGAGTACTGGAAAATAATAAACAACTAACAGGTAGTTTTTCCCGTCAGCTCTCTATACTTTCCCAGGCACTCGAGAAACAGAGAAAAAAGGAAAAGGAGGAATGTTTACGCAGCAATATTACATTAATCAGGAGAAAATGAGCTGGGATACACCACATTATGCACTTGTGCTGGATTAACGTCCGTGATCTTCAAAACGAAAGTAAACTACACCATGTGTTTTTGCTCGTTTTGGATTGCAACACTTCTTGATTATCCCAATTGCAATCACATAGAGCAAACAAAAGTGGCTGAAACCTCGTGCTAATTTCACAGACTGACATTTTGGATGGAAAAATGCACCAAACAGATGCTCAGAGGAGAGCGACTCTCTTGTCAGATGTTGGGGAAGTGCGTGTGAGTAACGACAATCACATGAATGGGAGGGCAGACAAACTTATTCTCACAACCAATTCTATTTTGGGGTCTGTGCGCTGCTTTGCTGACTGAAGTGGCATTGTGTCCTTTGTGAAAGCATGACCCTCTGAGGTGCGTTCATGTGCTGTGAACCTCGGCCAGGGAAAAAACCAAGAGGCTGGAGACCAGGGGAAGGCGTGGGAAAGCGACTAGAGAACGAGTAAACGGAGGCCGGTGGAAAAGCCGAGCGGTCTGCAGGCATTCCTTTGTGATTACACATCTGTGGAGAAAGAGGCCAGACATTCTTTCAGCCATGTCTGAAGCTGCTGAATTCTACCCTTGATCGCGTCGCTGTTGCTTTTTCTTATCAGTAAAAAAAGAAACTCAGCTGTGAACGTTTAATTTGGTGACTATAGACCCTGTTTCTTAATACAGAAGCATGACGCGGTCTGAATCAGCCCCTTTTAACTTAAGTGCTCGGATTTAAAGTACCAAAACATCAAGTAGGGAGTGGAAGCTTGTGTCCTTGCTCTGGAAAAAGATACGAGGCACCAACGTACAGTGCTTCCTTCCACTTTTGCAAAAGTAAACCTCAGAACCCTTGCTTAATCCAGTCATCCACCGGTGGGAGGCCGAACATGACAGCAGACGGACAAGGCAAACACTGGTGGGGGTGGTGCTTGTGTTCCGTCTTTGTTCTGATGGTGACCTCTTCATTATAGGGCCTTTGTCACCATGTAAGGATTAAGAGTGAAAGAGAGCTCTTCCTCTGTTAGGCAGGGTTAAAATCTGTCTCCTCTAATAAAACGCTCTTCCATATGTGCGTATCAGGGCTTTTATATTTGTTTTAAAGATGTTTCCTCTCATCCTGCTCTTTAAAAAAGAATTTGAGTACACAGCAGTGGACTTCTGTAAAATAAACCAGTTATTAAATTAAGTAGTTTTTAAGTAGCTTATCTCTGGCCATGATCAATGACCCAATTATAAAGAAATAATTTAATATTCTCAAGAAAAAAAAAGTCAAAAAGCCTGCTGTTTAATTCATTTAACTGTTCAATCAAAAAAATGGATGCTATTGAAAACGCATTTTCTATCAGCTCTCAGTCTTGGCAGACTGAGAAATTAGATTTTTTTTTCTTTCTAAGCTTGTGTGCATAATGACAAATTGTTTGCCTCGGTTAATCAAATAACTATATGAATATACTTGATGTATTTTAAGACACTGTAACTTGTAAAGCAACGTTTTTGTTTGCGTTGTTCGAATTAATGTCTTATCACACTTCCCAATATTTTAATTACCACAGCGACAGAACAAATGCCATGTGGCTTTGAGTAAACACGAGTGTAACAGTGCGGTTATTACTGTATCAGATGCGTCATGCCGCCCTCTACCGGACACTTAAACAAACTGCAGTTAGAAAACCCACATTAAATATTTATTTTTTAATTTGGTTCATTTTATTGTTTCGTTTACTTGACTGATATTTTACTTTTATTTGCATATGAATGCTGCTAGAGTTAGCTCTAGAATTATCCACCAGAATTATTTCACAAGATCAAGAGTTAATACACAACATTCTGAGGAAAGTAAACTATTTAAATAATAAAAATCACTAAAAAGTAATATAATATAAGTCTTTATTTATTTATTTATTTATTTTTTCTTAATGTTGTAAATGTACTGGCTGGTTTTCAGTTGTGTATTACTAAATTTAGGCAATTTACGGAAACGGAATTTAGTTATATATGTGTGTGTGTGTATATATATATATATACTGTATATATGATTGGTGTTAATATGTTTAAATGTAATGTTTTTTTAAATTATAATAGACATAAAGCAGCCTACAGACTACTTTTTTATCTTCATTATTTTCATCTGTGCATCAAAGAAATTTTTTTTCACCAATATTAAACAAATGTATTGATATATTTCTGTATATTTAAATGTGATAAGAGTTAACAAAAACGTAAAAAAAAAAGGGAAGTTTGTCTAACTTATTGGATAGAACCAATGGAGAAGTTGGAGAAGCACCTCTAATGTGTGATTTCTCTTCCTAACACGTGTATAATTTCCCCCAGACAATGTCTATGTCATTTAAATGCAGAATATCAACCTTAACGATCAAAGAGGGCGGGACGTATTTCGCAACACTGTCATTCATTGGCTGGGGTAGCTGACAATCACCCGTCGTGAGCAACGTACGCGTTTCCTGCGGGTGTCTGCTTGCACTTTAAACCACGTGACCCTCCCTATATCAACACACGGACGCCATTAATATTAAAGGCAGAGAGACGGAAAATCAGAGGTGAGTTCACACGGAAGTGATGCCAATCTTAGCGTTTTCACACGGAGAAATCGGTGCGTTTTAACGGGTAGCGGTAGCTAAGTGTTAATACAAACGCTCACGATTTACTTACGTTCTATTACCCAGCAAGCTTTATTCTTGTTGTAGTTGCGAAGTATTCTGGATAACAAAAACAAGGCCTAGACATCTGGCAGAGTGCTGGTTTATTAATGCGACTGACTCCTGGGATCACATGCAACCTAGAGCGTCTAGTTTAACGGGTCAGTGGCGCATGTCATGAACATGTCCTTTTTTCAATGCGCAGAGTTAAATCCGTCTGATTTGTTGGTGCAAAAGCTTTTGTACAGGATAAATACTCCGTGTTTACCTCCTCTGCGAGCCATTTGGTTTTTTTTTAATATGCTTGTAACCCGAGAGCTGTGCTGAGTTGATGCAAATCACTGACATCTCACCTGTTTGTTAGACATCAGCTGTGGTTTACAATCAAAATGTTGCTGTAAGTGTTCTGTCAAGAGCATGCAAGTGCAACAAAAAAAAAAAAAAGATTTGAGCATTGATGACTGGAGGCCGGAGAGACCTTTATTAGGTCATTGTTATTAACTAAAATTTGGGCTATGTATGTATGTATGTATGTATGTATGTATGTATGTATATATATATATATAAGAATGCACCCTTTGACACTTCAAATACTTGAAGTACTAACCAGTGCACATAAAAACAAGAGCGAGCACATATGTGCTGAGATGTACTAAACACATTTGGAAACCTCAAGATGAGGAAGTTGCAGAGGCACAAATCTAAAACGTAACCTCGTTTTATTAGTGCGCTGTTTTGAGTGATTTGTTTTTTTTTTTTTTGAGTGTACAAGCCTGGGTTTAACTAAATGTTCCAGCTCTGGTTGCATAATCGGCAAACAAAGCCACAGGGTTTCACACGGTATTTTTGTTCTGCCTCTTGTTTCATACACGCCCAGATGTTAATGTATTTCTCATTCTGCTTGCCATTCACCTTTAGTACCTCTGCAAATGTTATTCTGTGAGCAATTCACTGAAAGAAAATGGATGCTTATTTCCTCTCCGTCAAACGTCTTTCGAAACCCGTGACTTTCTTGCTTCTGTCAAACAGAAAAGGAGAAGTTCACCACTCTGTCTTGGCTTTTCATTTCCATAAAATGAATGCGACTAGTGGTCATGGCATATTTCGATCTTGTCTTTAAACAAAGCTGTCATATATTCTGGAGAAGTTGTTAGCTTTGTGTCACTTTGGCTGTGTGGAGGAGAGCAGCACAGATATTCAGAAGGAGGTTTAAAATGATGCAATAGATGCAGCAAGCCACTTCATATATGATGCAATAAACGTTGAGGCCTACTATGAACATGTTCTCCACATTCTGTATCTAAAAGAGTATGTATTTCAAGTACAGGGTTAAGCTTACGAGAGCCCCTCTCTCACTTGCTCGTTTTTTCTGTCTGGCACCTGACTCAAGCAGTGCTTTAGTGCCTTCAGGTTAAGTTTAGCAGTGTTCTCACTTGGCAAATGTGATTTGGAAAAAGCTTGACGTACAGCAGAGAGCTTTCATTGCAGGAAGGTGCTATTTCAATGCTCTACTGTAGAGGGGTGGGTATTTATAGAGGGTTTGATGAAGGGTGCTGTAGGAAGACGTGTACGCAATCTTACTGAGCGGAGGAACATGTTCTGATATAAAACTATATACTCTGGGCCAGTAGACTGATAACCAGTTTGTTTGCAGTGTATCTCTTCTACTCTTGATTGCAGTAAAAATTGTTTAGATTCACATTTTTGCCATTTTCACTCCTACTTGTAGTACTTAATGGGGAAAAAAAGTAGACCTTTGCTCATGTTCAAGCTTTTTGTTTAAGTGGAATCAATCACCAGAAAAATTTAAGATGGGATTATTTACTCACCACCAAGTCATTAAGCCCATAAGACCTTGTAATATGAATGATTGTATTGTTTATAAAAGCGCAATTGTTGTCTATCCATTGAAAATATGCTCTTTTATTAAAGTACACAGAGATTGAACTAATCCAAATGAATTGAGTGGGTCTTTGAAAAGACCCAGTCATTTTGAAGTAGAGATGAAGAGTTTATTCGCAAAAATTGATAATTTTTTTTTTTTTTTTTTTTTGTTTTTGTTTACCTTAATCAAAATAAAACGAATGCAGATTCATTGGAATGTGCAATGGAATGGTATAAAATTATTAAAAATGGTTATAAACTGAGGTATCTGTTTTTTCAAATGAGCCCTTCAGATACAATTTAGATTTATTTATTTATTTCCTAGACCGTGCTTAATGCACATTCGGTGCATATCAAACATGGTAAACAGAAGCTCAACCTCAGTGGCTTGCTTGCGTGATGCACAAGAACAAATTGAATTGGTTTAAATAAACTGTTTGAGATTGTTTACCATAGCCTATTTGATCAGTTTTCAATGCCGCAAATAATGCCGTAAATAAAAGCCGCAATTAAAATCTGTTCCTCAAATGAAGAGGTCAAAGTGTTGTAAGCTATTTTTATAGTGTAGCCTACTTGGAAGCGTACACATTTTGGTTGCATGGGGGTCAGGGGACAGCTGAGAGAATATTAAAATTGTATTTTAATAATATATCAAAGGTGAACAGAGGCTTCAGGGAGTATCATGAGTCTGAGTAAGTGATGACGATGTTAACTTCTGAAATATAGGCTAAACCTTTAATAATGTGCTAATAGTTCTTTACGGTGACTGGCGTAAGAAAGTAAGTTATACAGGTTTGGAACAATGCAACAGTGAGTACATGACAGAATCTTTTTTTTTTTGGCGAACTGTGTCTCTAAAACCATCAAACTGCTGGAGGCAACTTGTAATGTTTGACAGGTTATGGAAGTACATGACTAAAGACACGCCTGAAACATCTCATTACCAGTCCTGTTTTTAACTGGAATTTGCAGTGAGTGCTGTCATAGCTATGTAGCTGTAACGTTGTGTGTGTCTCTCTGTTCGTCTCTTAGGGTGCAGTTAAAAGATGGATTCGAAGTCTCGTCGGTTTCCGTTTGCTGTCTCCAGCTCTTCGTCGCTGTCATCGCCCTCCTCCCTCTCCTCCCTCTCCTCCTCATCTTCAGCGCTCAGCGCGAGTCGGCTCTATGGCAGAGGGAGCGTCTTGGGAAGAGATCGCTTTAGCAGAGAAACATCTGTCAAATTAGACTCGGACTATCAGGTATTACAGTGACACTTTCATTTCGGTTGTGTTTGCGTTCACATTCACAGCTAGTGCAGCTTAAGTCTCTCTCAGTAGATGACTGCCATCTGAGTCATCAGCCCCTTCTGTTGAAGCAGTCACCCACAAATCCATATTTTCCTATGTAACCCAGCATATTTCGCACAGGAGTGTGTCAGGTTTAATACAGACCATGTCTGTGGTAAATGAGCATCTGTTTATATACTTCTATATAAGATATTTATATATCTTTCTCCTTTAGATTAAATGGAAGCATGTGGTGCGATTATGTATCCTTAGGTTCATATCACATCACATGCATATTTACCACAGACTCTGTCAATAGAGCTACAAAACCTGTATTGAACCTGACACTCCTTTGCTAAATAGATATGTTACATAGAAATAATGGATAAAGTCATTGATAAACATCTTTATGAAGCCATTAGTTAAATTTTGTTTAGGCACAGTTTGAAAAATATTGCAAAAAACAATAATGTGCTGTTAGGGTTGCAAAATGTCACTTCAGCTGTCTATTCACAACTCATAGAGTGGGTACGAAAAGTATTCAGACCCCCTTAAATTTTACACTCTCTTATATTGCAGCCATTTGCTAAAATCACTTTTAAGTTCACTTTTTTATTTATTTATTTCCCTCAATGTACACACAGCACCCCATATTGACAGAAAAACACAGAGTTGTTGACATTTTGGCAGATTTGTTAAAAAAGGAAAAACTGAAATATCACATCACATGGTCCTTTTCTCAGTATTTAGTAGAAGCACCCCTTTGATCGAATACAGCCATGAGTCTTTTTGGGAAAGATGCAACAAGTTTTTCACACCTGGATTTGGGGATCCTCTCCAGTTCTGTCAGGTTTGAATGGTAAACATTGGTGGACAGCCATTTTTAGGTATCCCAAAAGATGCTTAATTGGGTTTAAGTCAGGGCTCTGGTTAAGTTGTTGTTGTGAAGCCATTATTTTAGCTCTGTGCTTAGCGTCATTGTCTTGTTGAAAGGTAAACCTTCGGCCCAGTCTTAGGTCCGGAGTACTCTGGAGAAGGTTTTTCTCCATGATGTCCCCGTACTTGGCCACATTCATCTTTCCCTTGATTGCAACCAGTCGTCCTGTCCCTGCAGCTGAAAAACACCCCCACAGCATGATGCTGCGACCACCATGCTTCACCAGCGGGACTGTGTTGGTCAGGTGAAGAGCAGTGCCTGGTTTTCTCCACACATACCACTTAGAATCAAGGCCAAAAAGTTCTATCTTGGTATCATCAGACCAGAGAATCTTATTTCTCACCATTGTGGAGCCCTTCAGGTGTGTGTGTGTGTGTGTTTGTTTGTTTTTTGTTTTCGATGCAGGCTTTTGGGTCTTGCACTGAGGAGAGGCTTCTGTCGGGGCACAGCCACAGTGATCTTTGGGTTCTTCTTTACCTCTCTCACCAAGGCTCTTCTCCCCTGATAGCTCAGTTTGGCCAGACAGCCAGCTCTGGAAAGGGTTCTGGTCGTCGCAAATGTCTTCCATTTTAAAGGTTATTGTGCTCTTAGTTTTTGTAACCTTGGCCAGATCTGTGCCTTGCCACAATTCTGTCTCTGAGCTCTTCACGCAGTTCCTCTGACCTCATGATTCTCATTTGCTGTGACATGCATTGAGCTGTAAGGTCTTGTATAGACAGGTGTGTGGCTTTCCTAATCAAGTCCAATCAGTATAAAAGTGTCGAACCATCTCAAGGATGATCAGAAGAAATGAACAGCACTTGAGTTAAATATGAGTGTCACAGCAAAGGGTCTGAATACTTAGGACCATGTGATATTTAAGTGTTTCTTTTTTTAATAAATCTGCTGAAATATCAACAATTCTGTGTTTTTGTCAATATGTGGTGCTGTGTGATATAACAGTGAAAAATTTAAGGGGGTCTGAATACTTTCAGTACCCACTGTATATTTAAAGGTTCATTTATATGAGGTTATAAAAAGCATCTAGTAACTTATTTTTGAGATTATGACAAGCTTATTTTATTTTTTATTTTTTTAAATTGAAACTATTGAGACAGCTGAAAAAGATTCTGATTATTTTTGTACCAATTATTGAGTAGACTGTGTGTAATATTTAAAACTTATTTAACGTTTACATTATATAATATACTCTACTCCACTCAATTCAGACCATCGCACACTTTCACTCTGCACTTTACCTGTTATTTGCAGTTGGGAGAAGGCTACAGGGGGATAAATGAGTGGAATTTACATACCATTTCCCCCCAGTATGCCTTTTTACTCATTTTCACTATTACACTCTTTTATTGTGTGTACATATACTTATATTTATATATTCATACTTCTATTCTATCTTTATTCTAGTTTATTGCTAGTTTATTTTTTTTATATTATATTTATTTACTGTGCTTATTTTTATATTCTACCTACCTATTTCTATTGAAATAGAAAGGAATAGAAAAGTTGGATAAACCTGTTCTGAAAGTGTTAAGAATTGTCAACTGGTCAGTGCTATTTTATGTGAAGTTAAAGGAATTAATATACAATTTCCTCCCACCAGACGTGCAGTTACATTTCAGAGTGTCAGCTACTGTTAAGTGTAGTTTTTACCCATATTTAATGTAAATTGGGTATTTTATTGCTTTATACACAGTTATTGTACTGTATTACAGCTCTGTTATGCTGGGTCTCTGAGGGTTCTTAAGAATATTGCTTTTTAATATTTAGTATTAATAATTGATTTAGTTTGAGTTTTAAGTTAATTTGGCTCTCTCCTTTTATATAGCAAATATTTACCCAAGAGATTTTTTTTTCTTCTCTTCTCATTACTGTGTAAGTTGATTTTGATTTTCTCCATCCCCTTCAGTCAGTAAAACTTCATGAAGATTCCTGAAGCATAAGAGAGGCACTATGGAGATCAGTGTGCTATCTCTATTAGCATCTCATATTCCGCAGCACTGCTGGGGCTCTAGAAAGGTCTTCGTGTTACATTGCTTTGGTTCACTGGGCTTTTTATAGTGCACACTAGAATCCTGTCCCTGGTGTATCCCGTCAACCTGTCAAGGTCTGTCTAGCTAGATAAAGTTACTGAAACTTCCAGAGTTTTTGATTTCCAGAGTGTGTTTTGAAGATCACATCTGAGAACTTGGCTGCATTATATTAGTCAGTGTTGAAGTGCACATTAAACGGTGTTAGCCAACATCAGCTTATCCTTATATAGTTTGCCAGAGGTTTTTTTTTTTTTTTTTTCTCAACATAACAAAGCAACAAACCACCTATATGCTTTAGGAAGAAAACCATTTGCAGTGGCTTTGTGCTTGGCTGTTTAAGTCTGAATATTGGCCCATGTATCTGTTTACCAATGTAGAACAAACAGTAGTTATTTCGTCACTTCCGTCACATGTTCTAACGATCACATCTTGTTAATTTCTCATGTTTCCTGTCTTTTCTAGAGCTCCCGTCTGCTGAGCTCACCAAGAAGCTACACTTCAACTGAAAGCCGTCACTCCAACTGGAAGCTCTCTACTCCATCTTCATCATCTTCCTGTGATCGAAAATGGACAGAATCTGCCAGTGGTGACCGAGGGAGACTTGTAAATATTTTGTGTATTATAATAAAAATGATTACGTTATTACCTCATGCTATGGTATAGATATAAGATTCTGTGTCCAAAGTTTTTTTTTTTTTTTTTTTTTTTGGGGGGGTGGGGGTTTTAGAAAGTAGCATAAAATCTAGTTTGAAGGCCCTTTTGCAACGTAAACAGTCCAAGAATCTTGGGGTTCATTAAGCAACCAACCCAGACATGTAACGTATCTTACTGCTTCTGTTTGTGTGTTTGCATTTTAGACAGACTCTGAGAGAAGACCAGGAACCTACTGTGGACTTCTTGGCACATCCCAAGACAGCGAGTCTAAACGAGCAAAACTTTCCTACACAAATAGAGCAGCATATTCCAGATCCCCTTCCATATCTAAACCTGTCAGCTCTTACTCCACTTTAGGAAGTATGTCAAGGTTGCAAATATATTTACAATGCTGTAACTCTAGGTAATATTTGGTGTCTCGTCGGGTATAGATGTATTGTGGATTAACACTTTGTTCTTGTGTTTAGATTCTTCATGGAAATCCTCCATCAGTCCATTGTCTAGATCATCATCTTCATCCTCCTCTTCATCTACGACCAGTCCATCAGAGGGTCTTTGGGCCCGCAGAGATTTGGAGAAGAGAGGGGATTCAGGACTGACCTCACTGGGGGAGTCTAGTTACCGGCCTAGTGGGCTGACATCTTCACTGTGTATGTGCACACACATTCATATTTACACAGACACAATCATCAACTAGCAGTCTCGGTGATGCCCTCCATTTTCTGCTTTTATTTCTCTGATCGGTTCTAGGTATGATTTAAAAAAAAAAAAAAAGTGAGTTTTTTAATAGAATAAATGACGTTACTAAAGTCTCTGTGAATAGTGTCTATATACTTCCTTCCCCCACAAGCCCGCAAACATCCAACTAATATTTATATCAGTTGCTCGTGCTCTGTCTTTGTCATGGTTAGGTTATCCTGCAGAACATGGTCACAATTTAAAAAAACAAAACAAAAACTATTTGTTCTTGAATACCGCTTGGAGCTCAATAAAGTGTGTGTATATATATATTTACAGTCCTCTGTAAATGCACCGAACATACTTTAATATTTGGGTTAAACTGTTCTGGATGAACTTGTCCACATCAACTAGAAATCAGTGGTTAAGTCAACTTTTATAAAGATGATCTCTTTGGTTGAGGGATTTTAGTCTTTGCCACTTTAGGGATTTTTATCTGTGCACCGCTTGAAACACTTCAAAGAGAAAGGAACATTTTAAATTGTTTCATGTGACTCCTTTTAAGTTGGGTAAAATTCAGTAACAAAAATTAAAGCTTAAATTTTTAAAATTAAAATCTTAAAATTAAGTGACTGAAAATTTGGAATGTGATTTGAGCCAATGGTTTCAAAACATAATAAATGTTACTTTACTTTATGTATTTATTTATTTTTTAATTGTTATTATCTTAGCATTTCTTCTAACATTGTCATCCTTGGGCTTTGACTTAGTCCACATTAAAGTGCCCTTATTATGGACCCATTCTTTTTTGAGTGAAAACATACTGCAAAGTTTTAAATCTGAAAGTGCACCGTGTATAAAGTTTATTGTCTCTCAAAAGTTGACTCTGAATCATTCAAATGAGCACCAAGCCATTTCCTGTTGATGTCAACATGAAACATTAGCATGTTGCCTGACCATTTGTTGCATGTGCAGACCTGGGAAAGCTTGATGTTTCGCGTTGGTTTGAATGAAAACTCACAAACACTGCCTTACATGAAATTGATCAGGGTGTCAAAAATGATTTGTTGCACAAACTGTTTTGGAGTTGTTGAACAAATAGGTAAAAAATAAATTTATGCAAGATTCATTTTTTTTCTTTTGCCTTGCATGCATGTGGACTAAAACCAAAATGTGAACCTTTCATAACCCATAATAGGGACACTTTAATTATGATGCATTTGATAATGCATCTTTTGCTTGACATTTTGTTTCAGTTGGGTAAATTGAAAAAAGGTTATATTTGAAAATGATGACTTGATGTAAAGCGTGTTGTACTGATTTTCAGATGTGTCGGTGTGGGAAAGGTTTAAAAATGCGAACTAGGGGCATTATGAAAGGAATTTTTATTTATTTATTTTTTGTATCCAAATAAAATGCTGACCTAGCCTATTGCAGTGGATTTCAGCCTTGTAACTGTAGACAAATTAAATCTGAACACTAGACCACAGTCTCTACTAATGAGCTGATCAAATGTTTTCTGGTAACTCTACCTTTCTTTTTGTGCTTCAGACCGTTCAGAGCGTGTTACCTCCACCTATGCACAAGGTGCTCGCCCCAAAGAGAACCAGTATTTATCCCACAGAGAGAATGGTTCATCTAGCCGCCGTATATCAGCCGAGTACCTTCCTTCTCCTCTGGAGCGAAGCTCCCACAGGCTGACTTCAGATTACCAGTCTGGTCCATTCTCTCGTGATGCACCACGCTCCAGCTCTAGCTCTACCAGAACCTCTGCCTCAGTTTCGGACCCGCCCCAACTCTCATCCTGGAGCTCCACCCCTTACACGCCCCTTACTGGCTGTAGCTCCAGCCCACCTTTCTCTAGTCCTGCCTCCACTCCGCTTCCTGCTCCGAATGGCGGTGACTCGGATGGGAGGCGAACAACCAGGCGTCTGCTGTCTAGGCTCTTCTCCCGACGTTCCAGTCAGGAATCAAACTCTACCGTCAGCTCTGCCTCTGATTCTCGCTCATATGATTCAAGCCCAGATGAAGCCCCGCCCTCTGAAGTCCCTCCTCTAGTCAGCAGAGAAAATTTGGAAGCAGAGCTTAGGAACTCAGACCCTGTTCAGGCGTTTTCTTTCTTGCGCAGACGTGGACCATCTCTCACTCCAGTCCAGGAGAGGGCTGATGTAGGAGAGCATGAACAAGAATCCCTCAGATCTCCAGCAGGCCTGTCCTGGCTAAACTGGAACCGCTGTACCCCGTTGTTCTCTCGTCGCAGGAGGGAAGGGCGTGATGAAAGCGCCCGTATGGACCCTCGTCGTTCACCCCAGTTCTCTCTCGGTGATTGTGATGGTCGTAAAACACCTGACCGGGCCACAGATTGTGAAGATGATGATGACGATGATGAAGATGAGTCCTCAGAGGGTGCCACGGCAGCACCCTCTGCTGGAGCCTCGGGTCTCTCTGCTTCGCTGCTGCAGGACGGAGCCCGTCTGGTGGGACAGAGCCATGGTGTGGGCAGGGTGATGACCAGCCCACTCTTCCGTATGCCTGAGAATATGGTAATTGGTGTGGGAGTGGGGGCAGAAGGGAGGAGTCAAACTGATGATCAGGCGAAGGACAAGCCTGCCCCCTCCAGAGACCCAGAGAGACTGCGAAAGATTCAGGAGAGGTCAGAGAACAATTTTAATTCTCTAGCTCAGGGGTTCCCAGCCATGCTCCTGGCGAACGACTGTCCTTCAAAGTTTAGCTCCATACAAAAAACAAACAAACAATAATATAAAGATGAGGGTCAATATTTTATTTATTTTTTTCTTTACAAAGTTATGTTTACTTTTACAAAACATTAAAATTTTTAATTTTAAAGAATAACTGCAAATATGTTTGTGTGGGAGTGCATGTCAACTAATACTGCCCACAAGCCATGGGCTGGACCAACAACATATTTCACTTGATAGTTAAGTGTATGCCATCTTGATTCGTGGAATTAAGATACAAATTTATGATGTAGTTGTGTGTCGAGGCATTCAAGTACACACTCAGATGCACTTTATAAACCAATGTAGTGTAGCCCACACTGTTTTCTCATCAAATAATGATTTATAGGCTGTGCCACGCAGAGTTTCCATTCCCGTTCCCGAAGGACCACCTTCCTGCAAAGTTTAGCTTCAACCATTCTAGTTTTGTGTAATCTTGAAAATCTTGGATTAGCTGCTTCAGCTGAAATGTGTCTAAATTATGAATGTTTGGGCACGTAGTGTAGTAGAAACGGATGTTCATAACTTAATTTGCTGAGTATAACCACATCATCTTCCTACTTTTAGCCTGCTGTTGGAGGACTCTGATGAGGAGGAAGGTGATTTGTGCCGAATCTGTCAGATGGGGGAGCAGTCGAGTTCCAACCCTCTGATCGAGCCCTGCAAGTGCACCGGAAGCCTGCAGTATGTGCACCAGGACTGCATTAAGAAATGGCTTCGCTCCAAAATCAGCTCTGGTATGGATGTCTTTTCCTGAAGGCAGGAGTAAATTAGGTGTTTATAAAGTGTATGTTCATTTGTTTGATGTGAACTGAGAAAGGAACTGCTTTTAATTTCGGTCTAAAAAGGAGGATTTGGGCTTCATTTCCTGCAGTTTAGGACTTCTGATGCATGACACTGTGTGAAAGCAGACCGATAAAAAGCACACATTGGAAATGTTAAGTTGTGAAAAATGTAATTTGTTAACTGTCTATATTTTTGAACTTCTCTGAAGAACATTTGACATTGAGGAAGGAGGCTATAAGCCATTATGGAAGAGTGCTATGACAGTGTATTGTAGAGTTCAGAATGACTGCCATAATTGTGTGCCAAAGTGTTTGGGAGAATACAATGGTTCTACCATTTCCCAAGAGCAGCATAAACTGGGGTTCAAAATCTTGTTGAGGGCTACATTTGCTAATAAGAGGTGAATGTAGCTTTTTTTTTTTTATTATTATTATTATTATTCATATTGAGTGCATGTGCACTTTCATACACAGGTTCTAACTTGGAAGCCATCACTACCTGTGAACTTTGTAAGGAAAAACTGCACCTGAACATTGAGAACTTTGACATCAATGAGCTCTACAGATCTCATGAAAGGGTAAGAGTGTCAACCCAAAGTGTATTCAGTAAAGCATGTTTAGATATATAAATACAGAGAGAGAGATTTATTTTTTTTTGTATTGCAATGTGTGTGGTTATGGTTTTTAAATTTTTACATGCATTATGAACGAGATGGCTGTGAACGAACAAAGCTGTTTACACCAAAAAGCAGCACTTTTGAAGCACTTTACACAAAGACAGAATTGACATCTTTTTCAAAAGAAGTTGAGGTTTTTGTATTTGCTATGGTGTTTATCAAAAAGTGCTAAATACAGTAGTTCAGAGGCACAATAATCAGTTTTGAATTCTTCCTCTGTTCATTGTCGCTTAGCAAAAAGTCATAGTTTTAATTGTTACTTTATCTTGCACTTTTTTTCTTTTTAGAATTGCATGATATAAACTGCAATTATGAGGGAATCTCATTTGACTTTGTTTCCTCCTAGAACTGCCTGTTAATATCTATTTATAAACGTTTGTTTATAAACTGTTATATTGCAGCCATTTGCTAAAATCCATTAATTTTTTTTTTCAGTAATGTACACATAAGCACCCCATATTGACCGAAAAACACAGAATGTTGAGATTTTTGCAGATTTATTAAAATAGAAACACTGAAAAAAAAATCACATGGTCCTAAGTATTTACACCCTTTGCTGTGACACTCATATATTTAACTGCTGTCCATTTCTTCTGATCAACCTTAAGATGGTTCTACACCTTTGAGTCCAGCTGTGTTTCATTTTATACTGATTGGACTTGATTAGGAAAGCCACACACCTGACCATATAAGATCATACAGCTCACAATGCATGTCAGGGCAAATGAGCATCATGAGGTTAAAGGAACTGCGTGAAGAGCTGAGACAGAATTGTGGCAAGGCAAAGATCTGTCCAAGGTTACAAAAACTAAGAACACAGTGGCCTCCATAATCCTTAAGTGGAAGATATTTGTGACGACCAGAACCCTTCCTAGAGCTGGCCATCCGGCGAAACTGAGCTATCGGGGGAGAACAGCCTTGGTGAGAGAGGTAAAGAAGAACCCAAAGATCACTCTGGCTGAGCTCCAGAGATGCAGTCGGGAGATGGGAGAAAGTTGTAGACGGTCAACCATCGCTGCAGTCCTTCACCAGTCAGGGCTTTATGGCAGAGTGGCCCGATGGAAACCTCTACTCAGTGCAAGACACTTAAAAGCTCACATGGAGTTTGCTAAAAAAAAACACCTGAAGGATTCCAAGAAGGTGAGAAATAAGATTCTCTGGTCTGATGAAACCAAGAAAGAACTTTTTGGCCTTTAATTCTAAGTGGTATGTGTGGAGAAAACCAGGCACTGCTCTTCACCTGACCAACACAGTCCCAACAGTGAAGCATGGTGGTCGCAGCATCATGCAGTGGAGGTGTTTTTGAGCTGCAGGGACAGGACGACTGGAGGGAAAGATGAATGTGGTCAAGTACGGGGACATCATGGAGAAAACCTTCTCGAGAGTGCTCAGAACCTCAGACTGGGTCAAAGGTTTACCTTCCAACAAGACAATGACCCTAAACACACAGCTAAAATAATGGAGTAGCTTCACAACAACTCCATGACCATGTTCTTAAATGGCCCAGCCAGAGCCCTGACTTGAACCCAATTGAGTATCTCTGGAGAAACCTAAAAATGTCTGTCCACCAACGTTTACCATCCAACCTGACAGAACTGGAGAGGATCTGCAAGGAAGAAATGCAGAGGATCCCCAAATCCAGGTGTGAAAAACTTGTTGCATCTTTCCCAAAAAGACACTGGCTATGGCTGTATTAGATCAAAAGGGTGCTTCTACTAAATACTGAATACTTAGGACCATGTGATATGTTAGTACAGGTCCTTTTTAAAAAAAAAAATTACAGAAAATATTGAACTTTATCACAATATGCAATGTACTGATAAACATTAGACTTTCGTATATTTTAGATTCATTACACTCAACTGA
>JAUMHI010000083.1:1411489-1431416 GCA_032359435.1 Enteromius unitaeniatus | reverse complement strand
GCTATCGAAGCATCCTGGGCCTCCATAACACCTCAGCAGTGCCACAGGCTGATTGCCTCCATGCCACGCCGCATTAAAGCAGTCATTTATGCGAAAGGATTCCCGACCAAGTATTGAGTGCATAACTGAACATAATAATTTGAAGGTTGTCTTTTTTTGTATTAAAAACACTTCTCTTTTATTGGTCGGATGAAATATGCAAATTTTGAGAATTTTGGGTTTTCATGAGCTGTATGCCAAAATCATCAATATTAAAACAATAAAACGCTTGAACTACTTCAGCTGTGTGTAATTAATCTAAAATAAATGAAAGTCTAATGTTTATCAGTACATTACAGAAAATAATGAACTTTATCACAATATGCTAAATTTTTGAGAAGGACCTGTATATGTGTGTATGTGTGTATATATTATAATATAATATGATATAATATAATATAATATGAAAGAATAAATAACAATGCTGGTTGAATGTTAATGACAGTATAGGTAGAAGATTTCTATTTTGCTGGTTTCTCATGAAATTCTGTTATTTTTATCACAGCCTTGCCAGAAAATTGACTATTTTATGGCCTCAAATTGCAATAGTTAGAATTTTAGCCACATGTGTTTTTGGTTCTCTGTTGATATTATGATGTTGTGGTAATGGTTTAGCGGTTATGTTTTAAGGTTTATGAATTGGACAATTCAGATGTGACGCCATCTCTGTCTCCACTTGGATCTAACTCTCCTGTGTCTGTGCCGGAGTGGGTCAGCGACGGATACGGCAGCAGTAAGTTGTGTATGCTTGCGTTTCTGCAAGAGATTCTGGATGCTTTTGATTTAAGGTTGAGGTCATTTTCTTTGTTAGTTACTCTTACTGTGTTTGTAGATGTGAGCTCAGAGTTGGAGGCCATGCTCAGGCTTGAGTTGGAGAATACAGAGCGTTTAGATGCTCATTTTGTGGAGTATCTGCGCTGCAGAGGAATGTCACCTGCTGAAAACACAGATAGCGCCGCAGGCAGTATGCACGAAAGCCATGAGGCCCTCACACCTGAGTTACAGGTAAGCAACACCTTTATAATGCTACCCTCACTCGTACGTAAAGAACTGATTGATTTAGTGATTCATATCTGTGTGTATCATTTACAGGCTATGTTGAAGCGTGTCTACCAGGAAAGCTGTAGAATCCTGTCTCTGTCCCATCGCCCTGCCCCATCTGGTCAGTCCCGCCCAGATTCTGAGCCTGCCCCGCCCTCCTCCTGGCAGAGGGAGAGACGGGCCTTACAAGAGACCATCTTATCACTCAGAGAGCTGCTCTGCAGGATGGCTGACAGGGAACCCAGGGTGAGGCTCATCTGTGCATCACTTACCTGATAGATCCTTAAAGTCAGAATGAAACCGTCAGACAATGTAGAAGATTGTGTGTAGCTGGTTTTTCAGCAATTTTTGTATCATGTTGATAATTCGTAGGCCTTTTTTCTGATTAAATATTATGCACTAGGCTTAAAATAGCTTGGAAATAAAACTGCAGATCCAGAGTCAGCATAGTCTAGAGTGATTGTGGAGAAGTGTGTGTGCGATCCAATAGTCCACTTACATTTTAATTTTGTGTGTATATGAAGAATGACAGTGGGGACATGGACTGGAGGCGTGAGCTTCTGCAGACTGTCCGCAGTGTGTTTGACAGTGAAAGGGAATGGCTTCACTCTCAGCTTCAAGCTTTCATGGCAACTGCTACACAGATGGACCTCACCCCTTTGCTGGATCAGTTAAAGAAACTGTTTCAGAAGCAGGTGCTGAGCAGCCCAGCATGTAATGCTGATCTTCTCATAATCAATAAACTCATGTGCTTTTATTTCTTAACCGTTCTGCTTCTCCTATAGGAGGAGCAGCAGTGGAGATCTCTAGAACAGCTGTTCAATGCAGACCGTCAGAGTCTATTGGCTGAGGTGCGCAGCCTCCATTCACAACTGCAGGCGAGCACCCAGCAGAGCCAGGAACAACTGCGACAGCTGCAGGATTCCCTACACACCACAAAAGAACAGGGCTTGGAAAAGCAACATCAGCTGCATAAAGATGGTATGTTTTTTTTTTTTTTTGCAATTAATTTAAGGTAAAACAAATTGACAGCAAGCATTAGGAAAACTAACAAAAACAGTGCACGGAGTTAAAATCTACCTTTCGGACTCTTTAGTTGAAGAGCTGGAGTTACGGCTGCAACAGGAACAGAGATTGTCACATGATCTGCGCTCCTCTCTGGAAGATGAGAAAAGTAGGGGATTGGAACAGCAGAAGCAGGTGGAGGCGGAGCTGAAAGTTGTGTCTGTGTTCAAGGCGGAGCTGGAGGAGACCAGGCTAGAGCTTCAGACTGCGTACAAAAATCAAGATGAATTAAAGAGCCAAATTCACAAGCTTAGGTACAGCAAACTTGCACGCAGACTCTTTGAATTTAAAATGTTAATAGCGGTGTGCTTTTTTTATTTTTTAAATAACCTCTGAAAAATGTTTGTCTGTCTTTCAGGGTAAAGCTGGAAAATGTTGAGGCTGAACATCGGACTTGTCTACAGGCCCTGGAGAAAGAGCAGGCTCGAGTACTGGAACTCCAGGAGGACCTTCAGCAGCAGCGACTCCTCAACCAACAGACAGCTGAGCAAAACCACCAAACACAGGAGGTGAACAGCATTTTTTGATGTATTAACTTTCTATTGGTGAGGAATGTCAAAATCAAAATTATATTCATACTCCTTATTCATTTACTGGCTTTTGTTAGAGTTAAATTGTTCTTGTCAGTATGTTGTGGCTTTTTTGTGTGTTTCTAAGAAGTCATTGAATGATTCACTCATTTGTATTTTTATTTTTTTATTTTTTTTTTTTTTATCTTCTTTTTATAACAGTCTTTGCACCAGGCTTTAAATGAGCAAGCATCACATGTCAGTCAGCTTACATCCACACTGGACCAGGAGCACATCACATCCAGTAATCTGCGCTCTGAGCTCCAGATCGAGCAGTCTCGTTGTGAGGCCCTGCTGGCACAGGAACGTGAACGCACTGAACTTGCACTTTCCCGCCTTGAGGAGGAACGCTCTCGATCAGCAGAGCTCTCAGATTCGCTCTCTCGCCAAGCCCAGGAGCATGCACGCCGTTTAGAGGAGGAAGCCCGTAGACAGGAAGCAGCAAGTGCCCATGACAGAAAGTTTATACAGGACCTACGGGCGCAACTGGAGCAGGAGAGGCGGCAGGGAGAAGACCTGGCAGCGATGTTGGAACGTCTGCAAGGGCAGGTGTTGGAAGGGAAACGCAGGCAGGCAGAGCAGGAGGAAGTGAGGAGGCTCCAAGCTGCTCTGGAGGGCCTGCAGACTCAGAAAACTGAGGTGGGACGCTCTCTAGAGGTGGAGCGAGAAAGGGCTGCTCGGTTACAAACAGATTTGGATGTGATGAAGGAAAAGATGAGAGTTGTTAAAGTGAGGGAGGAGCAGGTGGAGAGGCAGAGGAGACGAGAGAAACAGGAGCAGGTGGAAAAGGAACGACAACAGGAACGCACCAATGAGAAACTGGTGAGGAAAAAGATGAATGCTCTTAAAGGGAAAGTCCTCCCAAAAATGTCAGTTCTGTTGTTGTCAGTTCATCATAAAGCGATTATATCTCTTCACAAGATGTGTAACTCAAATCAATTCTTTTTTACATCACTTTGTTTTTACTTGATTTTCAGTGAAGGGGTAGAAACCACTCATTCATTCAAGAGATTTTAAAACCTTCGATCATCTTCGAAACACAAATTAGGATAGCTTTAATTAAGAAAGCTTTCTGACCTGCATAGACGGCAGTGTAACTGAAATGTCCCCAGACCCATAAACAATATTATCTACAGATATTCTTTAAAAATGTCTTCATTTGTGTTCTAAAGCTGAACATGGGTGTTATGGGTTTGGACATGAGGGTCAATAGTTAATGACAGAATATTCATCTTTAGGTGAACTGTCTCTTTAAAGGAAAACACTACATTCTTTTCAACTCCCCTTGAGTAAAACCAAGATCTTGAGTTTTACCGTTTTTGAATCTATTAAGCCAATCTCCAGGTCTGGCGGAGCACTTTTAACTGTAGCTTAGCATAAATAATTGAATCTGCTCAAAAATGACCAGAGATTTCAATGTCTTTTCTATTTAAAACTTGACTCTTTGCTGCCGTACCGTGGGTGTGACGGGCACAATATTACGTAGCGCCTGACAATGCTAGGGACTATATTCTGGCGTTGTGTACTATCATTGCGCCTGCTAAACCCATGGTGCGGCAGCAAAGAGTTCCTTGATTATTCAACCATAAGAAGAATATAGTTCCTAGTTATATCATTCTAGAACAACGCAAAATTTAATTTGAAGTCTGTGTTAGTACACAGTGTAACCAGAAGAGTGAAGTTTTAAAAAGGAAAAATATCGAAACTAGTCATTTCTAAATGTGATGCTAATGGTCTAATCGGATTCAGTGATCTATGCTAAGCTACGGCTTAAAGTGCTACCGCTAGATCAGAACATCAGCTGAATGGATTCAAAAACTCTAGGGGAGTGTTTTATTTTTTTGTTTGTTTTTAATGCCATGTTCCTTTTTAATGCGTGCATTGGAGATTACCCAGTTTTAATGGTTTTGGACGGTCAATAAATTTTTCTTTTCAGGAAAGTAACACTTTAATTTGACCAGTGCTTGTTATTAATGACGGCAAACTATAATGCTCATGTACTTAAGTTATTTGATGAATTGTTTCAGCTGGAGTTGGAAGTGTTGCGTGAGAAGGATCAGCAGCGGTTGAGGCAGCTGCAGCAGACATTGGCTGATCTGGAGCACAAAGAGAAAAGCCTCACATCAGAACGCCTGCAGAGAGACACACACTCCAAAGGCCTGACTTTAGGCCAGAATGTTCTCTCAAACATCTCTCAGGTAACTTTCTCCAGCCCAGGTTTTGTCGCCATGTCAGACTTGTACTCTTAAATTATAAACCCAAGGCTAACTCAAGTTCAGATTTTTAGTTTATCTATCATTTATCACACAGATATTTAACAATCACACATGGTCTATCAATAATTAATGCTGACAAGTGTATATTGGAAGTAACCAGACCAGCTGACCATATATCCAGTCCTACTTCATCTCACAAGCTTTTACTTAGACGGAAGTGTTTGTACCGATACAAAATGAACTGTATGACATAATGGAGAAATGCTTTTTCCATTAGGAAGCAAGTGCTAAAGGGATAGTTCACCCATTACAAAACTATTACTGTCTGACATCTGGGGAACACAAGATATCTTAAAGCTAGCAACCAGTAGTTTCAGTGCTCAGGGAAATCAGTTGTATATTATTATCAGAGTATCGGAGAGGAGCGGCATGATTTTGCTTGGAGCGGATTTTTTGAAAGTCGGAGCGTTGCGATTTTCTCTCGCTCTGAGAGCGCTCCAGCCCGTAATGCAACTACAATTAGATTCATGTTGTGTTAAGCACCACTGACAGAAAGATGGATTTTCTGAAATACTATCTTAAAGAAGGTTAAAATACAGATGTATCTTAAATGACGACAAAGGAGAACGAGAGTGCGGGGAGGTGATTACCAGTTACTCACATACTCTCCCATTAACTTCAACTACAATGGATAATAATCAATCAAAACAGTTGACACCAATGTAAATTTATTGGCTCAAATCTTATGTATCTGTAATATATTTGATCTTTTGCTCAACAGGATTCTACCTCATCCTCTAAAACTCTAATGGAACGCTTACTGAAGGAGAACACGGAGTTCTCAGAGTGTCTCTCTGCTCTGAGTGAGGAGAAGATCTCCCTCAAACACACTATATCCTGCTTGGAGAGAGACCTGCAAAGCTTGAAACACCAGGAGCAAGTAATATTAACAATTAGCTTTTTCCTTTTTAATTTGAACCTTTTTATTTAAAAGGCAGACCTGTTTGTAACATCAATTAAGACGTTATGCAACCAATGAATTGACCTACTGAATGCATTTGCATGATGCGTGAAGGCTGAAAGTTGCAGAGAAATGCAGTTCTTCACCGGTTGTAATGTTCAGTTTCTATGTATTTGGGTTCCAGGTGTGACGCTTCATATATTTGGTTGTGTGTGTGTCTGTCAGGTGAAATCTCCTGCTGTTACGGAGGAGTGTATGTTGTCGGAGAAGCTGGCCTGGCAGAAGGAAAGAGCAATTCTTCAGGCTGCGCTGCGTAAAGCAGAGGCTGAACTCTCAAAAGTCACGGCTAGCAATGAAAACAGACCCATCAATGACCTCTCTAATAACAAGGTAATTTGGATTAATACATTAAAAGGTTATTATTATATTTATTAAGGTCATTAATTGCTCACCCTCACGTTGCTCCAAACCAGTAAGACCTTCGTTCATCTTCGGAACACAAATGAAGATATTTTTAATGAAATCCGAGAGCTTTGTGACCCTTCATAGACAGCAATACAACTGAAATTAGAATATATATGTTGTAGAGTGTGTGTGTGTGTGTGTGTGTGTGTGTGTATATATATATATATATATATATATATATATATATATATATATACACATACATACATACATACATACATACATACATACATACATACATACATACATATACTCTACAACATATATATTCTAATTTCAGTTGTATTGCTGTCTATATATATATATATGTGTGTGTATATGTATGTATGTGTGTTTATATATTTTTATATTTTTTTTTGTGTGTGTATATATATATATATATATATATATATATATATATATATATATGTATATGTGTGTGTGTGTGTATATAATGTACATTTTAAATGCAGTGTGTTTGAACTGCTTGCTTTATGAACCTGTTCCTGCAGGTGCAGCGGCTCTATGAGCGATACCTGCGAGCAGAGAGTTACAGGAAGTCACTGGTGTATCAGAAGCGTTACCTGCTGTTGCTGCTGGGAGGGTTTCAAGAGTGTGAGCAGGCTACTCTAGCGCTAATCGCTCGTATGGGTGCACAGCCAACACTGAGCCAGTCACAGGCCTCCAGACCTCTAAACCGCTTCAGAACATCTGTCAGAGTAGTCATCGCCATCTCAAGGTAAGAACGTAAATGAAACTAACTATACTAACAAGTCTAACCATACTAAACCAGACGTTTTACAAGTTAAGAAACTTGATGTCTCCAATATAAATTCAACTACATTTCTAATTGCCTTCATTTATAAGTGGTTTTACAACCCCTTTTTTTTTTTTAAGACTTAAGTTCCTCACCCGGAAATGGCAAAGAGCTACAAGGAAAATCTCAGTGGGCTGTGTTACAGTTAATGGGCATGGAACAGGAACAAGCACAGGTAAGCTGTTCAGTGTGCAGAACTGATTCCGTAGTTCTGGAAGTGATTTAAATCATAAGTAATTATAAGCTGTTTTTCGTTCTCTATTAGTTCCTGCTTTGAGGACTGAAGTGCTGAGGCCACAGCAGACTGGAGTTGCGTTTAACTCTCCGCCCACCCGTGATCACGTTTTCACACAAAGGGCTGTGGTCTCATCTCTGGTTCCGCCAATCAAATCACCTTTCAGACTGAATCAAAGGTGAAATATTTCTTGCTACACAAACAGGGGTATAAAGTGTTGATCTAGGTTGGTTTTCCCTTTTTGTGTCATTAAGTGTCACTTCTTTTTTACACAAAGAACGTACACAAGTTCAGTGATGGGACCTGCTGAACGCTCCTTCGGCTCTTCCCAAGATCAAGAACGTTCCCTTACAGAGTATATCCAACATTTGGAGACTGTCCAGCAACGACTTGGAGCCGGTCGTCCAGGTAGGAAGAGGCCAGTAGGAAATGACCTAGAACCACTAGGACCATAGAAACCACTCTAATCTACATAGTTCAAATTGAGGAATAGGTTTGATCAACAAATTTTGATTGTTCATGCATAGACATTAATAAAACTCAAGCTCTGAAAGTAATTTTAAAAATACAGTAAAGAAATTGGAGGAGTAAAGAAAAGCACCGAACTAAGCAAGCCAAAGGCGATGACCGTTTTAATATTTGAATGTCATTTTTTTTTTTCTGGAATTGGTTAAGCTGCCATTCTTCCGGTCTTCAGTCCATTAGAATGATTTCTGAAGGATCATGTGACACTGGTTTGGAGCAAAAGAAAGATTTCTTGTGAAAACCAAATGTGCTGCTTAATTTCTTTTTGTGAAAAACGGATTCAGCATTTATTTGAAATAGAAGTCATTTGTAACATGTCACTTTTTTGTAAATTCAGTGCATCTTTGAATAGAATGAATTTATTTAAAAATATAAGTTGCTGAGCCCAGACTTATATATATTGTTCTATATCAGTTGTATAAACATTAAAACTGGCAGATTTTAAAAGGGAAAAAAAATCATTTAAAATATACACTGACCTCTACTGGATAACTGAAGCACATCACCAGACCGGAGTGAAATGTGTTCTTGTGTTCAGATAGCAGTAGACTTTGTCAAAATTAAAACGATACTTAGACCCCGTTTCTGTAACTGATTACACAAGATGGTTAGGGTTTTTTTTTTTTTAACACTGAAGGTGAAAGAATCCAAAACCTTTAAATAATGGCCATTTGTGACACCTGACCTTACCATCTTACAGTCCCCAGAGCGAACAGGAGGCATAGCCTCCCCGATACGATGAGCTATCAGCAGAAGTGGTTTCTAGACAATAGAACCTGGCTGTATTTGAGTTGTTTGGCCCCGGGGTCTTTAGGTGAGTCTGGCCTCACTTCCATGTTACCCAATCACAGAGGAGTTCAGAGAGAAGTTCAGCTTCTTGTGTGATCAGTCACGTTTTGTCTTGTTTCACACAGGTGTGCATGCCTGTTTGTCTACATCGTGAATACTCCCATGGGCCAGTGCACTGTGTGTAGGGCTGTTGGCAGGTTAGCAAATATAGAACTGATATTTCTAATCATGTTGTTTGTTCTTGCAGGTTCACCATCAGTGCTTCCATATGCTAGAAAATCTGACCGATGAATGAAGAAAGCTCATCACTAGTGCCAGTCTGTTCAAATTATTATTATTTTTTTTGCATTCATACATTTTTATTGCCATCTTTTTTTTCTTATGCTTTATCATTTTAGCTGTAATATTGTCACTAGTAGTTTTGTTTTTTGATTTTTACTTAATTTTTTTTATTTTCTTCAACCAGTGCTAGATGTTTTCACTTTTTGTATACAAATTTTGAATGGTCTGTACATGTTCACAGTTTATATTTTTTTACTTGTTGTCCACAGTAAGCATTTATTAAGACATTTGCACTTGAATTTGTGATTTTTAATGGATGTCACCGTTTAAATGCACATGGTTGGACATGTTTTGTAAATTGTTTTATATTCATTTTTTTTTTTTTTTTTATGAACCGTATTTCTGCGAAGAAAACAATAAATATTTTAGTCTTAATTGAATTATTTGGTGTTTGTGTCATTTATCGAAAAAAGTTTACCCAAAAGTTTTGCCGTTTAGAATGTGGGGAGCCTAACCCTTTCTCATAGACTTAAATAGTGTTTTTTTTTTTTTTTTAAAGATTTAAGATATCTGAAGAAAGTAATACGGGTTAAGCGTAGGGTACCTAGTTGGAGATTTTTTTTTTTTTTATAACATGGTTTTCAGATTACATTTCAGATTAGTGGAAAATGGTGGGGTAAAAAAAAATATAATTAGTTACTTTTCAACAGAAGATCTGTGCACAGTTCAGTATGATGAATCTGTCAGTTAACAGGAAGTAATATTTGTGCATATATTGTATATCTTAGAAGTTATAACACAAAATCTGAAGTAGCTTTTGCTTATTGTATAATTCATTGTTTTACATTAATGTAAGCCATGACGTCTTGATTTAAAGGGAAATATTGGATAAATTAGTATGTTTTTGATAGACACAAGGCCAAAAAGACAAAGCGAGAAAACGCATGTATGAGCGTATGTATGTATTTTATTTTCATTGCACGAGTGTTCTGTCCACAGGAAAGGCCTGAAAGAGCTTCAAGTAGTAACGTTAACCACTGTAACGTAAGGTTAGATGATAACGTTACGTTATATGTTTGTGGAGGACGTTGGCGTTATGATGGTAATCCAAGTGTTAATATTCAACCGAATATATAGCAGTCAAAATCTGGTTTACAAGTGCTTTACTTGAATCGGACTGCAAAGGTCGGAGTATAGTTTTAGTTTCTGGTAACGTTATATATGCATTCATTCATTCGGATGGAAGAAAAACCACCGTGCTTGATGCTTTAACTTAGTTCACCTCAGGTTTCAGAGTTTAATGCTGTTCATACCTCAGTTTTCGCGAGACCACCTGATATATAGATACAGAAATATATACTATATAATACTAAATAATATGTTGCTGGTGATTGAAGTGAAAAGGCGGGGCGCGCTGTTCTTGTTTAAGGCCCGGATAGCTCAGTCGGTAGAGCATCAGACTTTTAATCTGAGGGTCCAGGGTTCAAGTCCCTGTTCGGGCGACTGCTTTTTTTCTTAACTTTCACTAACGACAGATGTTCCTGACAGTCGAGCATATATGGTTTAATAAAATATAGTGGCGTGGTTTTAACCCTTTAATTCACAAATCATTAAAACATGAATAATAATAATAAAATAAATTCTAAATCCTATTTCTTTCAAAATAAATAACTACACAAGCTATTAAATAGATTTTATTGATGAATTTGACCTGTACAAAATGTAAATATACAACACATTCTAAAAAAACAAAAGTCAATGGAAAATGTAGAGCTGCAGTTGATAGATTAGTTAAGGTCAGAGAAGCATTTTACAGGCCAATTATTACAAACACAGCAGTATAAAGGTCAAGGGGCATGCACAATTTGTATGTGATGTGTGTATGTGAGCATTGCGAGATCTGAGAAATGGTGTCAGGTTTTTTTTTAATGCAGTGATGTTCTGTTTTTTTTTTGCAGTCACACAGAAACTACACAAAGGTTTGTTTATTCCCTTTATAGCAGTTATGGGTTTGAGGATGACAGGTGCAGCAGGCAGCAATCATCCAACAAGTGACATGCACTTTTTGGGCAACTTCAGTGCCAAAACCAACCCGATCCTGAGATATCTGAAACAATACTATACACCACCCCTCATTCTCACAAATCATGTTTTATTCACCTGAGCCACAGTAAATAAACTGAAAATATAACTGAAAAACTCCTAGGGTTTTATGTTTTGTAGACAGAAATATACAACTTCCTTTAGTCATCTTTTGGATCTGAAAAAATTATAAAGTGCTTTCTCGTTTGATATTGTGCAAAATAATATAAATTAAAAAGCATGCATCATTTTTACAGTGCCAGGCTTGAATGACCTTCAGTGGTTTTTCCCTCTCACAGAAATCTGGGATTGGCGATAAAATCTAATTTTGCAAAGCTTAAAGTTCATAATGGCACATTGCATATTATAAATATTTCTTTGTTCTATCAAAATTATTCAAAGCAGCTCAAAGACTCCAAGCACGTATTTCCTACAACAATGCTGTCAATTACTTTTTGACAAGAACGGAAATGTCAAGGTCAATCCTATTTAACCGTTTGCTCCAAGGACTTTTCTGATTGGCAAATAGACTTTCCTATTCACAACAAAATATTTTACAGAACCAGTTTTGCAACCTCTCAAGTGGATCAATATGTGAGAACTAAGAGTAATTGAGCATTCTGATAATGTTGTTCATTGTATCATTACCAGAGAAGCTCAAAGCATTACAATGCATCTGGAAATTTGATAGGATGCCACTCTGTGACATACAGTAATTAAGCTCAGACTTGTGTTTTGTCCAAGAGTAAATAAATATGACTTCTTTTTATCAGAGTCCAAAGTAAATGGATGCTGTGAGTCTCTCAGCTACTTCATCTACGATTCACCTGTTAAGTCACCTAAAAAAAAACAATAAGAGAACACAAAAATTAATATTAGTAATCCAGCACATATCAACGTTGCTTTATATTAACTGCTTCCATGTCATACCTTATGGATGTGTGGTGGCAGCTCGTCCTCAGACCCCTCCTCGGGCACTGGGTCGTGATGTCTGCTCATTTGGTTCTCCTCAGACCAGCCGCCCATAGGCATACGAGGCGTTCTCTGGGCCCGAAAGCTGCCAGAACCAGGATCTGCAGGAGACAGTTTATTGCTTATGTAAAGCACTTTTCAATAAAACACAGACATCCTGGCTTCATTAATATCACTGACTACCCCTGTAAATGGTGAAAATCACTCTTAGAAACAATTACCATCTGAATAGGGCTTAAGATATTATTACAAACAGTTGTTTAAAGTACCTGAGGTTCCACCGTAGTGCCGCTGGCTGCCGCTCTGGTGTGCCGCCCCATCCTGGTGTGAGGTGGTTGGGAAAGTACTGGACCGAGGGAAGGTGCGCCCGGCTTCCATGTCCTCATTAACACTCTCACTGCTCTCATCACTCTCCTGTCTGTGCCAAGTATGTCGAGACACCTCACCCCGCGACTGCTGCTTGTGCATCTACACACATATTACATATGCTTACTAATATTCAGGTGCAGACTAGAGACTGACCTCTTTGAAGCAGTGTTGCCAACTGCTTTCAATTGCAAGTAGCTAAAACTGGTATCTAAATGACATCATAATGGCAAATTCACTGATCTATATAAAGATGAATATAGATCAGGGTTTGTCCAAGATGTTGCTATACAAGTCTCAAAATGGGTGTTGAAGTGGCTAAATCTAGCTACATTGGTAATTCTGTTTTAAGGTAAGGCTTATTTGGACCAGATAATGAAGGAAAAGCAGCCAAAATGGAAAGTCATGATCATTGCAGTCTCACACATTCTACAGTCAGTCCCATACATGCACAATCACCGTAAAAAAAAAAGTGTAATAAAGCTCTGCTTATATCAGCAGTTCATGTGCTGCTTTACCTCGTGCATGTAGAGGGCATGAATGCTCATCTCTGTTGAGGCGTATTCTGATAGGACCATACTGGTCAGCTGGCCTTCCCAGGCACTACTGCCAGAGCTGATGGTGCGGGCATCAGTGCTAGATGAGGACAATCCAAGAATGAAAAGGAGAAAAAAAGAAAACCACAAATGAATGATATGGAATAGTTTTAACACAGACGGGGACATTTTAAAAGCAGTCTTACTGTAAAGATGCAAAGACATTTATTAGTTCAAATGTTTGGAGTCTGTATGATTTTTTTTGTTTTTTAAAAGAGGTCTCAAGGAGGTCTCATTTATATGAAATAAAAAAATCTAGTAACATAGCAAATCATTTTTTACAACATATTCTATTTTTATATTTTTTAAATACATTCCTTGCTGGTGCAGGAATGTATTCATTTCTTTAAAGAAAATATTTCTTACCCCAAACTTTTCAACAGCAGTGTTAGTTTAGTTCAAATTGCTATTTAAAAAAAATGTGTGATTCTAAAGTTAATGTCACAGTCTTCGTAAGACATTTTTAAAGAAATATAAATGTTAACCGTTCTCATTTACTACTAACTGTACACAATCAGTGTATTCATTCAACATTTTTCAACAGGGTTTTTTTTGGTTTGTTTGTTTCATTTTGGTTTTGTGTTGATAAACCCAGATTAATCACAACGAGAATAAAAAGAATAAAAATACAACAATATATTAAACTTGTATTCAGTCATTACCCCGAGCCTGTCATTGCTCTCCCGGCCACCACAGCTGGGTGGTCAGGTCGTGGCAGTCTGGCAGATGGGTAGCTGCTCCGCAGGTGTAGACTCGTGCTGACAGGAGAGAGTGATCGCAGGGCAGATGCCCCCTCACTCACTCCAATGGACACAGGATTGATGGAGCCCTCTCGACCCAGATGCAGCGAGGCCAGGGAAGGTGGTCCCATCAGGAGATTTGCAATAAGACTGCGAGGCTTAAAAATGAAACAACAAACAAAATCAGACCTCTTTTCAAAAATTGTATCATATTGCATCTCATCTTAAAAGCACTTTTTATAAATATCCTTCAAGTCCCAGTCTAAAATTAATATAATTATTATAAATAATATTATTACTATTATGGATCTTATTTACCATTAGCAATCTATTAATATATGTAATGATCTAGATGGATGGATGTTGCAAGCTCAGTCATTTGGATACCTCTGAATCAGACTGTAGTGAATGGGTTGAGGTAAATGCAGGATTCTCTGCTATGATTCCCTGCTGTCCTGCGGCGGCCTCGCGGTGCACCTTCTCTTTTAGAAGGCTGATGAAATGCGTGCTCTCCCGAGGGGGCTGCCAGTGTGGATTTGTGATAGCAAAGTGCATGAGTGAAAGTTCAGTCTTCCCGTCTTCTGCCTGCTGATAGATGGAGGCCTCTGTTTTCCCAGCAGACATCCACTATAGCGGACCAAAAAAGACATCATAGTCAACAAATAGAGCGAGAACTAGGTAGATGCATCTACAAATAAGCACAACAACGAAAATAATTTGAGAAAAAAATGTGGCCTTACCGCAGGATGACCATGTTGACGGACATCCATCTGTGCAAAAGAGCAAGTATCACCCACACCGACCACGTCCACAGTAAAGTTTCGGAAAAAATCAATGATCTCTAGAGATTTACGCCGCAAACAAAAAATAAGAATAAATGGAGTGATGACAGGACTCAAAAGCTCCTCAAGAATAAATACCTACAGGAACAGAGAGCGAGAGACAAGCAACATGAAATTCTGTTTTAGAAATGCATGTAATTGATTGTGTTTTCTATGGATTATCCATACATGTTTCAATTGTTCAAAAAAGAAACACTGAAACTGCAGACATGGGAATTATTTATATGCGACATATCATTATCATAGCCCAAATCATGTGTGGTATGCTGTGTATTAAAAATTTAAATTCATTTGTGCTCCTTTTTATTATATTTTACTTTATTTAAATGTTAAATAATGAAAATGTAGTTTTGGTTTTCCAATAATTCTCATTTTTATTTTAGATAAATTGAAATGTTATCTCAGTTTTAATTCACAATAATAATGTATTTGTGTTAGGCCCACAAATGAGTATTTCTTAAGCTGCTGCATTACTTACAGCCTTGTACTGAAAGAGCTGTGCAAACTCGTCTCTGGTCTCATAACGGTGGGCATTACCCTGCCAATGATCAGGCATGTAATGAATGTGTGCCAGGATCACTTTAAGCAGCTGTTCTGGGCAGAACACCATATGCTTATCTGGGATAAAAGACCTAGTGCAAACGAGAATGAAAGAATGAGCACAAAAGTCAAATCTTACCAGTGAATAAAACGGACAACAGACAGTACAATTGATCAGTTTTATCCTGGTCACACCTGCAGACTGTGATGCAGATCCCAAGTAATGTAATACTGCTGAGCACGTGTTCGACAGCCAATACATCTTCATCATAAATGGTCAAAGCGATCAAAACTGCTAGTATGGAGCCAGCGAAGAACGCCACGTTCTTGGCCACCACCGTCAGTAATGGTGACATGAAGCAGTTCATGTACTTCGAGGAGGCCTTGTAGCCCTTGCTGAGACGTGACATCAGCTCGTGATCTAGTTCATTGAAGTGTCGGAGGTAAAAACGGCCATACAGGGACCAACATCGAGCACCCAGACTTCCCGGCTCACGCTTGATCACCTCAGTGTAGCTGAAGAAAGCATACAGAATCTGCCAGATCAGGATAACTGGACACAAGAGAAGGTTGGCAATTCCAATCCACAAGATCCTTGAGCTCAGACGATCCGCTAGCTCCAAACGGTTGCCTCCACGTTTGTACTCCGGCTTCAGACTCCACTCGTTTTCAAAAAGAGATCCAGGGCCCCAGAAGAAAATCAACTCAAAGTTATACTTAAGACCACGAGTGTAAAAAATTGTGTCGCCCAACAGAGGCAAGCGGAAACGCACGGGTAGGAGTGACTTATTGACCATCGCCACCATGTAGTTTTTAAATCGCAGGATGCGGTGGTAGATGTCAAGCTCTGTCAGTTCTTTTTTGTGGATGCAAATCTGGTGCTCTTTCTGTATCTCAATAATCCTTGCCTGCATCTCTTGCCAGGTGAAATAAGGAAGGTCCGTCTGCAAAAGAGAACCTTGTCAGAACCAAAAGGCTTCAGTAAATGTGCTACAATGAGTTAGCAAGGAAAGCTCACCATGGACATTTTTAGGGCATTGATGTAAAACGATCTGATCTCCCAGTAGCAACAGATGTTGTAGATAAACTTGATGAGACGGTGGAGCCAAAAGACCCCTGATATGATAAGGATGAAGATGACAAAAACATTGTCACGGATCCTAAAACACAGGTTAACAAAGATAGTTTGTGTTATGATGGAGCATACCGATAGTAAGAGGCAATACCATTAACGACATTTAATATATGAAATATACCGAGCGCTGCACACATCCACTGGGAGAAATGCGTCCGGGAGCGTAACCTTTGAAGAATCGGTGTGATTGACAAACTTGTTGGCAAAGAGGATGTCATAGTCCACACAGTTAGCCAGGAACACTGTGAATGCCACCACAAACACCAGTTGCCTGAAATAATGATGGGAAAAAGTGCATGACAGTTCAGTATGCTAAAGAAATTTGATCACTTTTTACAGACACTATTATGAGCATCATCATTTCACACCAACACTACCATGTTTAATGAAGGATACTGTAAATGAACCAATACTTACACAAGCTCAAATATTTCTCCCAGCATCATACAAGTAAATCCATTCTTCTGGTGTAGATTATAGACGTATTTAATGTTAAGAAAAATAAAACCTTTGTTGACCGTAATCACTAAATTGATGTAAATCTACTTGATTTAACACATTTACAAAATCTATTTAATCCATAATTAATCAAATAATTCCAGTGCACAAAGGATATTCTCTGAAAGAAAAGGTCCAGATTTTCAATGTGGTGCCATGGAGCTGCAATAAATAATTATATTGATTAATATTAGGAGAAAATTACATGAACAAAAGTCGAAGCTAGGTTTATACGAAGAAGCAAGTTGTGTAGCTATTGCACATTTAATCAAACTTGCCAAATTAACAGCATATGGCTCTGACATACAATAGACATACTGTGCTGCATTGCCGTTTTCCTTAAAATTGTGGGATATCTTGCATTAAATCTTACATTTGGATCCCTCTGGAACATGCACCAGCAGATTCTCTTCTCCGGGAGGGGAGTCACTGTAGGACGCCTCCAGGCGCTGGTACTCTGTGTCAAAGTGGGCCATGCCGCTGTCAGCCCCCGAATCTCCAGTCACACACTATCCCTTCCGCTGCCTTTAGATTCAAACCAACACTTATTCATTATCATTGTAAGATAACCACTGGGTGTGATAATAACAAGATAAAATAAATATGGTTTAAAAGATGTCTAATGTGTATAAAGCATGACAAATTATAGTTTACAATGGTATTTAAAAAATACCCAGCCCACAAAAACATTTCAGGATACTCCACTGGCGACCTCATTGCGCAACAACAGCGGGCCCACGCTTATAAGAAACGTGCATATGACTCACGCCTTAAGAAACCGATAAAATAACATACTTACCCTACATAATACGTTTAAACAACTGCATTTTGTTGCCATTACCTCAGCAGGTTTAAAACAAGTGTTGGACCAGTTAGGCTGGCTTTGTCAAATACCAATGTCTAAGAAACAAACAACGCAAGCAATGCTACCTTTAAGCAACGTGTTTGCATTTAAACATTCAAATGTATTTGAAGATGAATAATTCTTACCTTGTACCTCGCGCCATTTCATTTACGAAACCAAAAGGACTAACTTACAAGAGCAATTCTGCTCTTCCTAGATGAAACAGCAAAAACATAATGCAGTCAGTCTATTCTTGCAAAAGGCAAAAAACACAACACAGTGGCAGGTGTTAGTCTCCTGCGTTATTCGTAGATAACCTTTAATACTTCGAATAACTAGTGTTTGTTATTATCGCTGACAGGAGGCACCCTGTTATTTATGTCAACAGAAGCCTGAGCAAAATATGAGATGCGCGTCACATTGAGAAACACCTACCTATAAAGCAACAAACAGGCTATGCACTATTTAGACAAAAATCATTCTTACCTCGTTCGAATATGGAGCAGTGACTTATGATTCGCTGTGTGTTATAAACGCCAAGTTCTCTTTTGTTGTCGCTTCTGAGGCATTTTTGGTTTCGATTCTTGACGCACGGTATTGAGGCCGCGTCCACTGTGTGACACATTTGCTGTCCAATCAGAAGCAGGTTCTGGGTGTAAACGAGCCAATGGCGTCAGGAGGCGGGTCTCCTTTCAGCAACTACAGCAATCGGCCTTCATTTCAAAAAGCATTCAAGTTAATGAATTCCCCTGACTGCGTTGAAAGTTGTGAATGTACCTGTATATTTGAATTACAATGTGGGTTAAAAAGTTAACAATAATTAATCATAGTATATGTTACAGCTTACAGGACAGCAAATTAAAGTCATTTATAGAATGTTTTGAACACTTGTAAACAACAGAAATTATAAAGTTATTACATTTCCAAGGACAAAACACTTGAATAAAGTATGTAGTTAGTGCCAAACATGTCACTAAACGTGCCACACACAAGTACGATGCACACTGATAAATGCTATTCTAAAAAAGTTTGACATCTCAATTTTTGTTCGCCATTATTCCTGTGGTTAAAATACGAAAAATATGTTTTAAAATATATATATTTTTTATTTTTGGCCTGTGATTAAGATGATTGAAGAAGATTTAAGACACCTTAAATGGTTCAGAGAGGTTTATTGTGAAGTCCTAGTGTGAACGGGACATATGGCGGCCCTAATAAAACAACCGTTCAGTAAACTTTGAATGAAAGAAATGCTGAATGGTCACAGGTCACACACATACTATGGTTATTGTATAGTGCGTATATTGTATCTGGCTAAATAATACTCCCCCTTGTGACTTCTTGTTCCCTCAACAATAAGCCAATTTCACGCAGCCGCCATGTTGAAATCGAAAGCAAGGCTCTGGTGGCAACAAACCCGGAAGAAACGCTAAACCACCAACCTGGATCTGCTGCTAACGCGATTTACCATCCTAGTCGCGGAACGAGGGGGGCATGCCTGCTGCTGCTGCTTATATTTTACAGCGGTTGGCGTCCGAGAAGGCATGTCGAAACCAGTCGGCTGTATTTTTGAGGGGGCACAGGGAGAGGTCACCCATGTTAACGGTTAGATTTAGGTTAACGTTACATTAGACAAACAAACTCTGCCTTGCTGATTGAAATACATCCGTTTATCCAATTTAACTTTTCTAAACACCAGTAAATCATCTTGTGAGCATGCACTTATGCAATATTTATAACATACTTTATATAGCCTGCGCCTGTGTGAGATTTAACTTTTGAATAAATAATGTGTTGACACGTTACACTTACAGTATCTAAGCAAAGATAATGTAATATATATCCTTTGCTTGATGTCATTTCGTACATCATTTTTATAATAACGTGTTTACAATATTGTGTTTTAGTATCAGACACACAAAAAAGCTAATGGATATTCATCTTTTATTGGATAGATATAACAGGAATTATGAATGAATTCTTTAATGTTTGTCATATGACAATGTGCAATAGAGCAGTGATTTTTAAACTTGGTCCTGAGGAGCGACCGCTCTACGTACAGGTCCTTTTCAAAAAATTAGCATATTGTAATAAAGTTTTTTATTTTCTGTAATGTACTGATAAACATTAGACTTTCATATATTTTTAGATTCATTACACACAACTGAAGTAGTTGCAAGCCTGTTATTGTTTTAATATTGATGATTTTGGCATACAGCTCATGAAAACCCAAAATTCTCAAAAAATTTGCGTATCATGAAAAGGTTCTCTAAACGAGCTATTAACCTAATCATCTGAATCAACTAATTAACTCTAAACACCTGCAAAA
>JAUMHI010000083.1:1369077-1411389 GCA_032359435.1 Enteromius unitaeniatus | reverse complement strand
GATGGCACATCAATGCGAGCTGTGGCAAGAAGGTTTGCTGTGTCTGTCAGCGTAGTGTCCAGAGCATGGAGGCACTAGCAGGAGACAGGCCAGTACATCAGGAGACATGGAGGAGTCCGTAGGAGGGCACTAACTCCGCCTTTGTGCAAAAAGGAACAGGAGGAGCACTGCCAGAGCCCAGCAAAATGACCTCCAGCAGGCCACAAATGTGCATGTGTCTGCTTGAATGGTCAGAAACAGACTCCATGAGGGTGGTATGAGGGCTTGATGTCCACAGGTGGGGGTTGTTCTTACAGCCCAACACCGTGCAGGACGTTTGGGATTTGCCAGAGAACACCAAGAGTGGCAAATTCGCCACTGGCGCCCTGTGCTCTTCGCAGATGAAAGCAGGTTGACGCTGAGTACATGTGACAGAGTCTGGAGACGAAGTGGAGAACGCTCTGCTGCCTGCAACATTCTTCAGCATGACCGGTTTGGCAGTGAATCAGTAATGGTGTGGGGTGCCATTTCTTTGAAGGGATGCACAGCTCCATGTGCTCGCCAGAGGTAGCCTGACTGCCATTAGGTACCGAGATGAGATCCTCAGACCCCTTGGGAGACCATATGCCGGTGCGGTTGGCCTTAGGTTCCTCCTAATGCAAGACAATGCTAGACCTCATGTGGCTGGAATGTGTCAGCAGTTCCTGCAAGATGAAGGCATTGATGCTATGGACTGGCCCGCCCGTTCCCCAGACCTGAATCCAATTGAGCACATCTGGGACATCATGTCTCGCTCCATCCACCAACGCTACGGTATACCGACCACAGACTGTCCAGGAGTTGGCGGATGCTTTAGTCCAGGTCTGGGAGAAGATCCCTCAAAGAGACCATCCGCCACCTCATAGGGAGGTCATACAGGCACGTGGAGGCCACACACACTACTGACTCTAGTTCTGACTTGTTTTAAGGACATTACATCAAAGTTGGATCAGCTTGTAGTGTGTTTCTCCACTTCAATTTTGAGTGTGACTCCAAATGCAGACCTCGATGGGTTAATAAATTTGATTTCCATTGATAATTTTTGTGTGTTTTATCAGCACATTCAACTATGTAAAGAACAAAGTATTTAATACGAATAATTCATTAATTCAGATCTAGGATGTGTTATTTTAGTGTTACCTTTATTTTTTTTATATACTATAAAAAATATCTATTTTTTGTTACTATTATTATAATTTTTTTCATTCATAAATTCATAAACAATGTAACAATTCATAGTTTTCACATAACATTGTACCCTTACAGGAATCAACGCCCACCTGGAGGCCAAAACAAGGCTTTGTTATCCTGCTTGATATTACAACTTTAATTTTTGATTTGATTTCATGTTATTTCAATTCATCAACATCTTAAACACACTGGTTTGTAGCACTAGTTTACAGAACTACAGAACTAGTTTATAGACTAATAGTTTATACATTGTAATGCAACACACCAAATTTCATATTAAGAGTTTTTCCATAGAAAACCATTATAAACAAAATGCTGGCTTAATTAAATTAAACAGAAACTGGGCATATCTGCTTGCTTTTATTGTACATTCTATGGATGCTTTGCCCTCCAGGTCTCCACACCATTAATGTAGCTTAGAACTATGCATACTACTACAGTGAAATAAAAAAATCAAGTATTTGAAAATAGTACAACTGTAAAATTATAATATACTTTTTTGCATCCTAAGTAAATTTTCAATACATTTTCATTACTGTGAACTGAGAAAAGCTGTATCACAAGTTGCATACATACACCTTACAGACCTAGTTGAATTCAATCATCTCTGAAATATTCAGTGAGAAAAAATGTGGTCAGACTTTATACTGTCTATTAGGAATTGACTGCCTCATGAAAAGTCAACATTATTTTTTGTAATGCTACCGTTTACCATTTTAGAATGCACACAAATAGATAGGTATATGACTGACTGGTGTTTATGAGTCATAGTGAACAGATAGATACATGGATCTGTTTTACAGGCCCATATAAAAGCAATCTGTTTCATACTGTAAGTACCTGTTGAGTTATGGGCGCTGACTCAAGGTCAGCCTGTCAGAATGTTCTCTTCTCAGATGGCATTTACAGAGAGGAAGAAAAAGAGAGAGAGGGAGATAAAAGGTGGAGGTAGCAGGGTTCGTCCACTGAAGGGTGGCTTTAGAAATGTGTAGCGACAGTGTGCCTTTCCAAAAAGAGATGCATCTAAAAAGATTTATTTACAAATCTATGACATTTGCATGTGTGTTTAAAAAAAAATAAACAGAGAGGTAAAATTAGTGATCACGAAAAAAAGAGAACAAATGTATCAAGGATATAAAAAGGGTCTGTGTGTGTGTGTGTTTTGAAATGATCTCACTATGTGGGATTAAAGCAGTAATGAAGCACGCTCAGACCATTAGCTGTGTAATGTGTCTCCAGAGAGTCGATGCATCACACCCATAGACGCACGGATGGCATTATAGAATAAGAGGCCGGTACATTAAAGCTATTTGTATTTCAGTGGGTTAAAATTCACTCTTTACCTCATTCTCAGCCAATAGGTTGCAATGCTATGGAGGAAAAAGGCTAAAGTGCAGGAAGTAACAGACACAGTGGGGCCTAAACTTATAAAGCTATTTATTCCTTGTTGGACACCCATTCTCTTTGGGGCAAAAGCTGTGTAGCTCAGACTGGATGTGAATAATATTAATTAGCTAACTAGTACTGCTGGTAGTTTTCGTCCTGTCCTGTCATATTGTAACTCATAACCCCATATGACGCTAGTTTTAAGTTTGATCACTGCAGCTAAGTTACTTTGTTATTTAATTAATTAATTTGCAAACTAAAAACAGTCATCAACAATTTAACACCAAAATATGACTGGTAACGTGTCTAAATGGTCCAAAAACGTGTAAGCCTATACATCTTTCAAAACATTGGTTCAAATCAGTTTTACATTCCCGTTTGCTCGGCGTCATGTGACTTCATGTTCCTTCTCAGTAAATGAGGAACAAATACAACGAGCTTTGTGGTTCACCTAAACAATCTGTTATTTACTCACCAACAGGTAGTTCAAAATCCGTATGACATCCGGTCTTCCGTGGAGTAGCCTACACAAAATATCTTGAAGACATTTTCACACGCTTTCAAGAGAGAAGCGGCAAAATATTTGTGAACGATTATTTATTTTGGAATGAATCACTTGTTCCAGTTCACAAAACCGGTCTGATTGAATCATTCACAAAATAACCCTTTTTGGATAGACGAGGACACATTTTCGCGTTTGACAAAAACAAACAAAAAAAGCATTATTTTAAGCTTAATGTACGTTCATAACATTATTCTTTGTGTTAAAAACAGATTTGACACAATTGGAGTGGGTTGATAGCTGCTGAGGTAATGACTGTAAATCTCTGACTGCTGAAATCAATCTGTCTGTATTTCCCCTTTTAGAGGGCCATGGAAAGGCAATAGCGGAGTTTTTGAGAACAAATGGGAAAATTATATTTGATATGCCTTCCCAATTACCTCTGTAGAAGTTTACCCTGCCATAGTGAAGATAAGCTTTCCAAACCCATAAAGATAAAAATGGCTCACTGGACTAGTTCTTGAGGACAACTGGTTCCTTCACAGCAGCTAACAACAGGTAAGGTTGAGTGAATGATGACAGGATGTTTTTAATATTTTTCTTTAATATCAATTTCCTCCAGCTTCAATATGTAAGTTAAATGCATGTAGATGCTGGTCTTTCTTTCTGTAGACGTGGATGGATAATTAAACATTTGCCATTTCCTCTTAATGCAGGGTCATAAAGACACTTTTACCCGTTTTCAAACATCAAGGTCTCTTGATATAGTGAATTATGGATTATATCTGAAATGTGCTTTTCACTGTAAACTAACAGGGGAAGGACGTAGGCCTATTTTACAATGGGAATGTGGGCTAAAAGGGCCCCAAAAGGGCTTGCAGGCTTATCTTGAAAGATAAACTTACATTTCACGGGTGAAATTCATGCCTGTCATTGTATCAGATCAATGGTGTAAACAATGTGCCATCAAAAGTAGCGGCCGCGAAAGCAGAGACAGAGAAAAATAGCTCAAAACTGGAGATAAAGACAGGATAAAGCACACCTATCTATCTCTGAAAGACATCTCTGTGAAATAAAAAATAAAGCTCAAATCAAAATCTAAATGGTTCAGTGTTGAACTCTCAGTTGTGAACAAGGGGTCTCAGTGCCTGCCAAGGCAGCACTATGATTATTCAAATGAGTACTCTACCTTACATTTTAATGACTTGTGTTGGGGGTAATTAAGGTGTCTATTAAAATAGAGAATCGTGACGATGAATACATCTTCATTCTAGCTTAACCACAATAACATGTAGATAATTGTCTGAGATTAGAAGACATCATCACTGTTATCAGCCCTCATCTAGAACGAAATGTTCCCGCAACTCAGGCACATTAAAAAGAGGATCAAATGCCAGGGCAGCTGATTGGACCGAATGATGAGCCATAGGTCCGTCTTATTTTTTTGCTTTGAGCTCTGCATGTAAATTGAAGACGGACAGGCCTTTTTTCTGGTGCTTTTTTTAAGCTTTTAGAGAAAAATAAATTGATTTAGCATTTTCTTAGAGAAAATTAAGGGTGATTGCTTGAGTGGTTTAACGCACACACCATCACTTTATGTGGTAGATGGTATTTTGAGTTTTTCTCGAAAGCCAAAACAATGTGAAAATTATACTACAATACAGTTGAAAATTATTGTTCAAGAAAAATATTTAAAAAAAAAAATATTTTCCAGCATGAAGACTGCTATTTATATAGTAATAGTGATAGTTGCCTTAGCAAATGCCATTAAAAAAGAAGCCAGCACATAAGTATGTTTAATCTAATTATGGGAGTGTTTTTTAGAAAAATATTTGGATAATAAGTGGATGATTGTTCTGTTCTAGTGCATTTGTTGGGGTCATCCAGTGTGAAGACTGAATAAATGAAACCTGTTTTGTTCACTACGTAGTAAGTTGTAGGTATCTTTCTGCTCTCTCTCTCTCTCTCACACACACACATTTCCTTAGATATCTAAATCTGTATCTCTACTGTATCTAGATCTCTCTATTGCTGTTGTTTTTTCTAATCAGTTATAAATACTGGAACCTAACAGAGAACATGCAATTTTTAATAAGATTTTTTTTACAAATGCAGATCTGAGAGATTTTGTCAGATTTAGTTTATTTCAGGGTACAAATTTGTTCTGAAAGTATGGTTAGCTGGTCACCGTGATTTTGCCAAGACATGATCCTGGATCAACATCTTTTGTTGATCCTGGGTCAACTTTACTGTCCAAAAATATAAACTTATCCCAATCCTTACCCTTAAACCTACCACTACCCAAAATGTATGCCTAAAATCAGTGAGAAATGATAGCTGATTAACAAGGGTGTAGAAGCACCTAACCATTATTATAAACCTAAAACGGATATTTCCAGAAAAATGATTCCTCAATTGGTTGATTGGAACAGGAACATCTTGTAATTGGTGAAATCACGCTCACCCTATACGCATACATACTAAAAAACTCAATTCATCTAAATAAATGTGTGCAAAAGATTTATCAAATTAATAAATCAAATTAAATAGAAAGGTTAACATGTTGCCTAACTATTAAAGTAAGAGAAAATACATACAGACATGGACACATAATTTGAACTTCATTCCAATACTATGCATAATTACCCTGCAAATGTACCGTCATCCAGAAAGCCTCAGCGCACACACAGACATGCACACTGGCATTTAGTGCCGTTTGTGTTCATTCACCCCATGTCAAATCCATCACACACACACACACACATAAGCACTGTCATTTCGTAACATCATGGTAAAATAAAAAATGAAACACTGCGCTTATTACTGGAAATTTAGGCTTTCAAATGGTCAAGTCCTTTTGTTATTTGCATAATTTATTCATGTTTTTCTTTCTCTCTTCTGCCTTTGCACAATTTCCTCTAATTTGCATAGACTGTCCATTTTAGGGCCCTTAAACGGAATTACGCCCTGCATACTTTAATTGTTGAAAATTACATTTAACCTGAAATAAAAAACAAAGCCATTAAAACACAAGTCACTGTGTGAGAATGTAACAGGGGAAAAAAGTGCAAAGAACCTTAAGAAGAAAAAGCTCACTGTAAGATATCTTCCTACGCACACTGGTTTAACACCAACAAACACCTGAATAATACAAAAGAGCAAAATTATCTCATTTACCTGAATAAAAATGATAACCCACATATAAACTGTGTATATATTCCTACAATTAGTTATCCATCCATTTTCCTTATATGTGATACTCGAGCAAATTCAAGAACCTCGGGCTCTATGCAGAGAAACACCTTCAACGGATGGCCGGTCCATTTACAGTAAGGGCTAACACACATTCACACTCATATCTAGTGTCTCCAATTTTAGCACAATTATCCATCTATAAACTGCACTATTGCACAGCATATGAACACATCTTCAGGGAAATGAAAACATCAAGTACTACGGAAAATTGTTAAGATATTTGAGATGCTTTAAAATAGAGTTTAATAACACACACAGAGGTTTATCTCAGTGAAGAAATGCACTAGCAGATACTTGCAGATTTTTGAAGCTAATTACTACAGACTAACCATAACCCAAACGCTTATAAAAGATTTGGATTCAACCCTATATTTGTGCATATATAGGATATATGTTTACTTGAATGTTTTTAACAGTATCTTTGCACCCTAAAAAGTGGTTTCTGTGTTTGTCTGAACAATAAACCTCAAAATTCAATGCTTCAAATCCATTGAACACAGCAAACAGAGCCTTAAGATAAACATATTTAATTAGCAAATTGTTACAATACTCCAAAAGTCATGAGAACAAACACAATAGTCGATTGAGAATATGGCAACACACGCTCTCTCTTTTTGACTGCAGTAACTCACAACTCACTTCTAACTGTATTTTATATATTGAGAACATACGCTGTAAAATCCTGTATTTCGAAATGGAGAAAAGAGTCACTAACCACTAAATGTGGTATTAACACAGTGAGGTTGTAATGCACCTTTAACACCAATTCCAGCACTCAGAAATACCAAACACAGCTGTCTTGGTGTATACAACAAAACACCTTTAGAGAGTTTAGTGCACCATTACTGCAAACAGGATTTCAAAGGTTTCTGGCCAAGGTTTTGTTTATGGCAGTAAAATGGGGGAATAAACTTTGTGATATGCTTATGATGTACAGTTTTCAATATCTCTTATTCCATGGCACCCATTCTCTGCTAAGTGCAAGGACTATTTGAGGACCCATTACTTCAGTTTGGTTACATCACATTCTGTAGACATACTGTACTATTTTCCTAGTTCAAAAAAGCAAACAACAAATACAGAATAAGAGAGGTTTGGGTACATCAGCATTGATACAGCATTTCAGAGTTCCCCCTTCCTCATTAAATAACAAATATTAAGCATGTATTGTGTGCTGTTCGGGAAGCAGGCAGAGAGCCCGGCGGACCCCGAGCCCTAGGGGATCAACCCCTAGGAGGCGAGGGCTAGGTAGAGCCCTGGTCACCGCATGCCCCCCGGGAGGAGGGTGGGATGGCTGAATAGCTAGGATGGCGAAATCGGTTTGAAGGAGTGATAGTTGTTAGAAGCTTCAGCCTTAACTAAGGAAGCTAAAAACCAATGTCCCCAACTAAGCAAGCCAAAAGCGACAGTGGCAAGGAAACAAAACTCTGTGTGGGAGTAAAACCTAGGGAGGAACCTGGCTTAGTGAGGGCCAGTTCTCCTCTGGAGAACTCCTCCCCCGGTTCCCAGTTTAAGTGGTGTAAGGGGCAGCGGAGGGATGCAAAGAACCAAGATGCGAGGGAGAGGAAGTTGGAGGTATTTAAAAGGGAAGCTTTAGCTCTGATAGGGTAATTAGGTAATAGGGAGATAGGCGGCAGCTGGTTAATCATTCGTACGAGGTCCTCCCGAAATTTGTTATAAAACATGATGTTTTTAATTACAGCTGAATCTTTTGTTGGAAAGTTGCCAAAAATGGACAATATCGCTGTTTCAAAACCTAGTGAGCAGACTGGTTGCCTACATAGGCAACATTCTAATATTTATGGAACCTCAAGTGACCCATCAGAAACACTTGGTACGTAAAGAGGCTCAACTAACACATTAAAACAAAAAATTAACAAAATTAAGTGGGGGCAAAAGACAATTACATTTTAATGCACACTGTTGCTGACTAATGTTTGGGACAGCTGTCGTGTCGAGAGCTCACTAGGTTTAGGAACAGTTTTGCATAAAATGCTACAGACTATTGAATTTAGAACCATCTACTGAAGCTATGTGAACAAAAAGGCAATCAAGCCTCTTAGTGCCTTACTTCTAAAGTTTTCATACCAAACAACCCTTTTAATAAGACGACAGATCAGGAACTGATGTGATATTGATAATTTAATATTCTCCTTATTTTCAAAATGATCAAGACAAAAACAGAAAAGCTGCAGACAGTGGGAAAACCTTTAAATGACCACAATAGTGATGTTAAAGAAACATTTCTTTTTAAAAACAAAGAAATATAAATGGCACTTTTGGCAAACAGCTGAAGAAAATAAACAGTTAAAGAATGCCTGTGCTTTCATCTAGACACTGATAAACGTGTGTAGTCGTGTAAGAAAAAGTGTACTGGTTTATGTCCTAATCATTTGAAAACTATACAATAACTTCAATAACTCTCACAAGTCTGCGATCAATAGGAAAGTTATGAACAGACTGAGCATGTGATAACACAGTAATACCACAGAAACAATGATGCGCTCCATTGCAGAGCGTGATTCATCATCATGATTGAGGTTTTTCCTTGCAGTTCAGCCGATTTGGTTCAATTCACAATTCAGTTTTGACCTGTTGGATCCTTAAGCAGCCTTTTCAAGGAATTCCTTCCGTTTGTCTCTTGGAATGAAGCCAATTCACTCTCCTGCATTGAAAAAGTATTCACACAGAGGGAGTGATTTTGGCTGAACATTTCCTTGTGATTTGGCTCCCACACTGTTGCTTTGGTGATTGACTTTCATAAATAAGTATAATATCTTAATTCCCCTTGGCGGGGTTCACAAAGAAGGGAAAGGAAGTAAACAGAAAGATTTATAGTGAGCTCAGCCAAACCTATTTCCAGTGCTTGGGATAAGGTAAACTTAGCACTACTTTTAAAAATGCACAAAACCTAAAGTATAGACAAACATGCGCTCTCCTTCTCGCTGAGCATTTTCACACTTGGCCCTTAAGGCAATGTTTTCTTTTTGGTGGCCAAGCAGGCCAGGACCGTCTCAGGAAGTGGCCGGAATAGTCTGAATTCCATTTGTTTTTATGTCTGCAGTAATGTTTCACTCAATATGCTTATTTTTCAAGATAGTCTACAACATTTTTTAAGACAACAGCAGAAATTGGTGGAAAAGACACAACAGCACTATTACTGTTATCTACTACACATTTCGAATTGAACAAATATTAAAGCTGCAGTTTGTAATTTTGTTTGGAATTATAAAAATAAATGTTTTTTACCCCTTTACTTATACCAAATTCACACCAAACGATAAGCCATTGTCAGCTGGTTGGGACACTCAAACAAAGCGCCATGGAACCACAGTGTTTACATTTTTGGGAAGTAAACATACAAATAACTGACTGTTATCTCTGCATATTAACCTACGAAAGGAGAATGTAATTTCTCACAGGAAAAAACTACACACAGCAGCTTTAAGAACCTAAAGGACTGCAAAAACATTTTGCATAATATTTCATAGAATGATCTTGTATCCTCTCTTAAAATGCAGCAAAAGTGCGTACAAAAACATTTTGCTTTGGACCATCTGGTTTCAAGTCAATTGAGTTGGGTTTGTTCTAAGGACGGTATGTGAAAACGCCCTCTTCTTCTCTGTTAGACACACAGGCATATGCCATTTATCTGACAGACACTTTCCTGAGGTTGTATCTTTCTCTCTCACACTCACACCCACGGATTCTTTAAACAATCAGGATTTGTCATTTCTCCTGTGGAAAAGGGGGAACAGGATTTACAATTAAAGCTCACCACATAAATAACCATTACAAGGCCACAAACACACACGCACACTCAGAATGTACACCATGGCAATATGGTCAACCAAAGCTAGTGTCCAACCACCACATCTGTTACCGTGACTCCTTGTCCCCAATGCAGCCACAACGCATCCATTAGACATATAAATTCCCTTGATGTATTCTACTATCTCTTGGAATGAATGAGCAAACTCTTTCCATCCCTCAGATATATGTGTCCATCATGGAAAATATACTGGTCTGTCCATTCCATTAGAGTGAGAAGGCCAGTGTCTCACAATGATTTGTTAAGCTCAGCTAGAAGGGGCATAAGCGTCATTGTCCTCTTTCCAGAATGAAGAAAACTCCTTGACAGAATTCCTCAGCTGTATTCTGAGGTCCTTGCACTGAACCCCAACTCTATGGCTTTGATCAAGTCCCTCTACCTCCGATCCACCAGGGGGAACACTCACACTTCATCAGCTCAAGCACTTCTGGTTGAGCGTGAGCACAAGCGCTCAAGGTGTGTTTGTGTCAAGGCAGAGATGTTGATGAGAAGTGACAACAGATGTTGAGGTAGATGGGAAGTGTTGTCCGGATGTACCATTGTTCCGTCCGCTCATGGCCACTGTGAGAGTCTCCAAGCTTCTCAAAGAGTCTCTGTGATTTGCTGGCTTGAAGGATGATGGTGTTACATCAGCCGATCGGTTGAAACCATTTTGCTTGTCCACCGTTTCATCTCCTGAAGGTCTGTACAAGGGGCTGCCTTCAGACCTAGAGTCTGAATTAGAGTTGCCGCCAAAATCAAACTCCTCAAACACTCCAATCTCACTCTGACTTGATGGGTAATACGACTTCGAAAGGCTACTAGCACTTGGGGCATCGCTTTCAGAGACACTGGTGGCTGGGTATGGGTATCCCACAGCTGGAAGAGGGTTAGGAGGAGTTATGCCTGCGGGTAGGTATGCTGAAGGAGGAGGTGGAGGACTGTAGCCAGCAGGAAGAACAGCCTGTGAGGGGTAACGGGGGTTAGGGTAACTGTATACAGCTAGGTTTGGTGAGGTGTTAGCATTGTAAGTTGATACCAGACTTGCATGGGAAGGGGTAGGGTGGAAAAGAGAGCCACTGTAAGTGCCTACAGGTTGCAGGAAGGGAGTGCTGTAGGGAGTGCTGCTGTACTCCTGATTCCCAGTTTGGCCGTTACAACCACTGCTGGAGAAACAAGGCTCCGGAAGACTCCCACTGCCTATAACTGGTGAGTTACATGCACTGACAGACACATCCGTCACACTGAGTGGTGCTTTGGGAAGAAGCTCGGGGATGCAACCCAAAGGAGGGTAGACACTCTCCAGCCAAGGCTCTGCCTCCACCTTTCGGCCATTAAGAAGGGGTGGCCCGTTATTCACAACACCAGGTCCCCTAACGCTAACGGAGATGGCTGCGTCTGGATATCCCATAAGTCCACTCTCACAGGGTAGATCCAGAATGGCAGAATATCTCTCTGCATACCTCTTGAGCAGGTTAGAAGCTGTCAGAGCTGAAATGTCATCGTTTGCCCACGAATGTTGATACGCAGCAGCTGAGGTCGAACCTGTTAGCCTTGGATCCCGAAGTGCTTCGATCTTATGCCCTGGTGAACGAGTGGTGGAGGTGATGTCATAGTGTTGCTCCGCCCACTGGGACTGCTCAGGGCTCCACTGCATGGTCACGCCTGCCAATTAAAAAAAAAAATAAAAAAATAAGTACATTGATGTCAGTTCAAACTCATGGAACTTCATAAAAAATCGGAAATATAAATAACATCATAAATGAAAAGTCTCTGAATATGCCGCCCCCACATGCATTTACCACTCAATATGCAAACATGCTATAATATATTTCTGTAAAAAAAAACACTAATTATACTTATTATTCCACCTTACTTCCATCACAATATAAATTAAGTGTGCTACAAAAACACCACTGAGAGAAAATGTGAGCAATTTAGGTTAATTAACGTTATTAGAAAATTACCACAGTTCCAGATAATGACCAATTCTGCATAAACATCTGCAAAAACATAAGCACACAAATCTTTCTCAAAAATAAATAATAATATAAAATAATCAAATAAAAGACAATTAAATATGGCTTTCACATTTTTTGAAGCACACACTATTAGCTCTCTTAGTTGTTTTTACGGTAAATTTCCGCAAGTTTAAATTCAGCTGTGTACTTAAATAACCCCCCCACCAACACACACACACACACACACACATCAAGAATAGCACTGATGATATCATTAAGGTCTGATACTGAGATACAGCAGAAGGCTTCTTCTCAAGTGAATAAAATAAAAGCTCTTTAATGTAATCAAGGAACCTCATATTACACTCTCTCTGTCTCTTTCTCAGTTTCATTGACTCACGCACACCACACGGGAACATAATATTTCAGCATACTGTAATAATGACTGATCAATAATGTAGCTCTCGGCATTAGCAACTGAACCCGACAACAGATGTTACCCCTAAAAATACTGTATCTCTGTCATTTCAGCTTCACACATACAGTACTGCACCAAAATTTGAGTTTGTGAAACAAAGAGCTTTTCTTCAGCATCGAACTTTGGCATATGGCTGTACAGAGGGAGAGAGATGGGGGAGAAGGAAAAAAGAACAGAAAGATAATGTCCTTGAGCCATAAAACATAACACATAAAATACTTCTAAGATGAAGAAACATTGGATTTTGTTTTCTGATTTTCCAAGCACTGGATAAGCAATAACCTTGCGCATCAGAAACGATCCAATGTTTTGTTGAAATGAAATAAAGAAAGAGACATATACTCCATATTACAGCAGATGGATATTGATTTTGGGCTGATGGAGCAAAATTTACATGTTCTATCCATCTCAATTAAAAACCGCCCAATTACATTCAATTCTATCAAGCAGCAAATCCTCCTGATCGATACATGCAACTCGAGGTCATTCAGTGTTGTCTCATGGGAAAAGACTGGACTTACTGCAAACACACACACACACATACACAAGATGTGGAGCAACTGGCGCCGTTTCCCTCGAAAGACTTTCACTGACATAAATTCGGACTTTGAAAGTCACTCATCACAAAGCCATAGCTTTAACTGTTAAAAACTAAAGTTTAGCACACGCTTAACCAAAGCGACTTACAATACTGCGTACAAATCACACTAATGGCAATTAGCAGGACAGGTGGCTGAGAAATGGTAGGATAAAAGAAGAAAAGCACAATTAAATGACAAATGATTAAAAGCAATATAAATAACACATACGAAAGAGCTAAAGATGGCTTTTAACAACTTCCTAATTGCTTTTTTTTCTCTTTTAACGGTTGAGGCTAGTAAGACATAATAGTAGGCATTAATTCAGCATTAATTCTTAAATGGTTGCCTATAAAAAAGATGTAAAACTTGATTGGTGAAGAAAATTGTGAAGATTTTTACTGTTGATTTTTACATTTGCATTTATGCATTTGGTTTTAGCTACATTACATAAGAAATACATTTTATTAGTGTATGCATTTTCTTGCATTCGAATCCATGACACCGACATTGCTCTTGCCATAATATGCTACAGGATGCCCAGATGTTTGTAAAAGTGATAATGAACCTGTCCTCAACCAGCATCATTCATGTCTCTTGCAGAAACAGTTTACACGCCAAAACAGGTTTGTTAAAATGTCTAACACTGAGAAAAAAACAATTGTGAGAAATGAGACTGACTATAAAACAACTTTAGAGGGTGAACTTCATCTAAAATAAAGCCTCAGTAGGAAACAAGAGGCTGGCCGACCCTATCAGAAGCTTGGCCCACCGTGGGTCATATTGAACATTAAACTAGCATTCAAAGTCTAGTCTGTGCTCCGATCACACAGATCTGATCATCATATCAGGTTTCCATCCAAGGACTTTTTATGGAAAAATATTTAGCGCTTCAAAATTACGAGTTACTGTACCTCTCAAACATACATTCCTTAATTTGTTGTTGCTTCAATACGTTGAAATTTATAATGTATTAATTTTGAAGATGAAAGTTGTCAAGTTGTTTATGTGTAACTGCGTGCAGCGCCGGCAGGATCACTGGAATTTATTTTCACCTTATAAAAGTAGAAACAGCTTACAATAGTCGCTCAAGAACAAGGCATTGTTTGAAACTAATCTAAATATTTCTTTTATTTGTGTTTAGTCACAATAAAAACAGTTGTGCTTTTGTAAATAAAGAAAACAAATTGGATGCGGCTTTCCTAAGAGCGCTTCACAGAAATGAACTGAAAATCTGCATATAGGCTGCTGTTTGTTGCAGTTTTTTCTATCGTTTTGTCAATTTATTATTTATTCAGAAAAAAAATATTTCACACGTGGGCCTATTTATTTCTTTAATAGCTTTATTAAGCATTTCTCTGTTCTCTGTCCTTGCGAATCACTTCTGTTTATGCTGCTTTTTGCTTGTATAAAATGAATCCCTGAAAACGAATTTTACTTTGGGTCACAGCCACGCATCAACGTCAAATTTAAGTGTGATTTAACATAATCTTGTCGGTTAATAATGGCTAAACGACCGCTAGTTAAGAAAAATAAAATAACCGAAATGAACGTTTCTATTTTCAATGGCGATGAGAGCAGAAAATAGCAGAACAGTGCATGAATAGTTCTTCAAAAGAATTACACACTATCTCTTTAACAATGTACTATGTATCATTGAGTGGGCTATTTATTTAAATGTGAAAAGAAATATATTCTCTGGCTGTTTTTTCCTACATTACCTCCTCAACAGAGTCTAAAGCCAAAAGCGATGTGTTGTAAAGTACAATGCTAGCTGCAGTTTGCTGGAATGTTCTCGCAAATGCTGTCTTTTTGTTGTATTCTACAGAACTACCTGGACAATCCCATTAGCCGCAAAGCTGCTGATGTAGTGTGTGTGTACTTTTGTGTGTGTAAAAGAGAGAATGACTTTCTGTTGTTCCAATATACCCCCTGGCTACAAATCCTCTGGAGAAGGCCCATCACACACACATACACACACACAGAGCAATTTTTAAAGCAGTGTTCCATACTTTAAAGGCAGACCTTTCATTAGTTTGTTTTAGAGGAAGAGATCTTCAGTTTGCTAACTGTAAATGTGTTGAGCTGTAGCGTCTCTTTAAACAACTGTGAGTGTTTATGAATGTGCATATAGACTACTATTTAAAAGAAGAAGCACATAGACAGATAGACTCACTTCTCCTAAGTGAAATCTCAGGTTTCTCCGGCAGCAAAATCAATACATTACATAGACTCACTCACACACATACATACACAGCATCCATAAAATGCTTTTATTGAGTAATTAAACAGCCATTACTGTCGCCAACAGCAAAACAGTAAAACGGATAAAGCCCTTCCAAAAGGATCAAGACAAAATCTGTACACACACATACACAATCTAATCCAGACCATTGACTTTAGTAAGTACCTGCTGACGTAGAAATTCCTATGGGTTCCTGATTTCAAATCTTTCCCAAACACAAAACAAAAAGCCACAAAAATACCCAATTCTGGAAAAAAGGCACCATTTAACAGAATTTAATGATTATATTAAAAGGTATATTTCGTTCAAAAATAAACCTTATGTTTTTCACACCTGTATGATTTTCCGTCAAACACAAAAGGAGATGTCAGGCAGGATGATTACTGTGGACTTTTCCAAACAATGAAAATAAATGGTGACCAGGGACTGTCAAGCTCTAAAAATGCCAAAAGAAAAAAAAAAAAAAAAGCTCCATAAGTGTTATGACAGAAAATCTTACTCTCCGTTACAGCATTCAAACATAAATTTATATGCTTTAAATATTGGCTAAATTTTGGCATTGCTGATATCACACTGATCTAACATACTATATATTATATACAAATGTAAATGAGATTTGAGAGTTGCGTCAGTCAAAAATTACTTAAATTTTTAATTTCAACACACAAAGCCATTGTTAGCCTTCATAAGACTATAAGAATATAGCCATATGGACAAATTATCATTCTTTTCTAGTGCAAATTTTTGGAGTCACTATTCCCTTTCACTGTATGAACAAGAGCAGCATGAACATTCTGCTTAACTACTTCTAAAGTATTCCAAAGAAGAAAGAAAGTCATATGGGTTTGAAACAATGTGAGAGTGAGTAAATGATGACAACATTGTAATTTTCGAGTGAGTAATCTCTATATAGTATAAAATTCTTTTATTTATGCTATTTACTCCTCAAGACATCAGCCAAATACTGCATGACACGAGCCGCAGTACTGCACAGGCCATATTATCCATCTAAAAATAAAACAGAACATACATTTGATACAAAACCACACTCTCTATTACTTGACACAAAGGGCATGCTTTCAGTGTGTGTGTGTTAGCTGGTGTGAACAGTTCTCCTGTTGTGCCAGGCTGTTTGAGCATTGTAAGAGTGGCAGGGTGGAAGCCCTCTAATTCTTCTTTAATGTGAATGAGCCATTCACTCTCAACGTCCTCTCTTCAAAACGCCTGACTTTCAGCCCTGGCCTGCTGAGTGCTGCAATAGAGAGAAAGAGGGAGAAAGAAAGAGAGGGAGGTGCAGAGAAGTATGACAGAACGTAGCCTCAGCAGCGGAAGGCCTATGGATGTTTAAGCTCAGAAATCGAAACCTTTGTTTTGTGAAGTCGCTGTAAAATGACGCAGAAATGGTAAGAGACCGTTAAATTAAAACTTTAAGGTGAAAGCAGTCACAACATACAGTTCCAGTTTGATAAACTCCTGCGTGCAATATTGAATGCTAAAATCTAAATTCTAAACACTTCAATGGACTTTAAGTGAAAAAGAATGACCTCAAATGATTAAAAACATTAAACACTCAAATGCTGGATTGCAAAGCTGATGCAAACATATTCACATCTTTATGATCGCTGGCATATATATTCGTTGTTGAGCTTCCAAAAAGAAAAATGCAATAAATTGATTTTTTTATCCAATTCAATGTATTAATTGTTTATTCAATGGTGACAGTTGTTGTTGAATTGGTTCACATTATTATATAAAATTTTAACAAAATAGGCAAAGAGACATACTATGTTGTGTTAGTAAACTAAATTAGGGTTTAGTCACATTTTTGTGACATATAATGGCCACTTTTAATCTTTAAATCAATTTCCAATGGATAAAATGAAGACTCATCTTATATTTTCCTTTGAATTATCCTTTTTAACTTGGAAATACAAAATTATAGGTCTGCAAATTGAAATGGAGTGACAAAAAAATGTGTTCTTGAATCCTGTTTCATCATTTCGCAATTCTCTTTGGTGACATTAGTGTCATAGAAATATGACACTTTAACTATGAATTAAATAAATCAGTCTGAATCAAACATTTCAGACAGACATTCACGGCAAAACATGATAAATTTAATCTAAGACAGACGAGGCAAATCTTTTCTTTTACGTCCTCCCTCTTCTTCTCTTTTCTGCAGATAGATTATTTAAAACCTCCATAAAAGACATAGCAGGGGCTTAAATCACTTTCATATCTCTCTAAACGAGAGACGAACGCCTCGCATGTCAATGACCAATTCAATTCCACACGCCATTTTCCTCTGCTAATTAACACAGTACCGTGTTCATTTAGAGACACAATGCAGAGCACTGGGCCGGGGCAGGCTGGGCGGCCGCATGCCGTCTGCTGCTGACATCGGCCTTTAATAGGGCTTTAGCATATTAAACAGCTCAATCATCTCTCATATGCACACACACATACACTCAGACTGGCTGGATGCACTAGTTTCTGTGTAATAGGGAAAGATATGAGAGAAATGAGAAAGTTATCATTAGTCACTGAAAGTCGCTAAATATCTTTAGATGTGTGAAAGGAGGGATTGAGCTGGAGAGGTGAATAAAGAAAAAAGTAGTGTTAGATGTAAAGGATAGACGGATAATTTCATCACGAACACTGTCAACACAATCTGACTGACAAAAAGGAGGAGGGGCCAGCAGATGAGAAAGGGAGGTAATTATATATGTTTGTTTTATTTTTCTAAACTATATATTTTTTAAATGCTGGTTTATCTATAGCCATCATATGGGCAAACACACTTTGAGAGAAAATGGTAAATGAAAATTAAAATATGTTTTTGTAAGTATGCACGTTTGTCAGCTCAGACTTATCAGGCAACGTACCTATTTTTGTAATGTGTGCTCAGCGTAATGTAATAATGTAATATATTAAATTTTTTAATTCATTGACAACACTAGGCTTAATAGCTTAAACTATTAAAAACATAAATTATATTAAAATGTGATTAATTATAAAAGATTTCACTTAGAAATATTCCAAGATGCTTGTAAACAAAACATATTTTCTTTTTATATTTTCTTTTTCTTTTCTTATTTTCTTTTATAGTTTATAGATTATAATAAATGTCCTCAATGTCACTTTCCATCCTGTTAGTCTTTTGCAATATCCTTTTAACAAAAGCCAGTTCCTAAATTACAGCATGTAGGGAAAACAACAGCACAAAAAAACCCAGTAAGTATCAGCAATTAACTTCATATTGATAGTCACTCTCAGTTCCTCACTAACATTCATTTTTAAGTGTAATTCAAGGTATGACCCTAGTCTTTCACCTTTAAATGAGTAAGTCTCAAAAAAAAAACATCTGCTCAACAGTAATTAAGGCTGACTCTGACACACACAAACACACTTCTGAAACTATGGATATGTCATAAAGACGGATATTTATACACCACCACGGCCAAAACTTGAACAATTTTAAAACAACCGAAGGATTTAAGGCAATACGTTAAAATAAAGAACATACAAGAACCAGAATTGATAATAAAGTAATGCATTTGAGCTATTTGCTAAATAAATTCTGACTGAAATGTAGTAGTTTGCATCACAGCATATAAGGCCACATGTCATTTTGATTTGATTCAAATCACAAATTGATGACGAATGCTGTTAGCAATTGACAAGTGCACACAATTCAGACAGTTCAGCCATTATTATTGAGGGGACATGTCCCACCTAAAGCCGAAACACGAAACCTGTATTTATGTAGCCTAATACATTTGATCTGTCCTCAAAACTCTTTCACTAGGTAGCCTATGTAGGATAGCGTAACAGCTAAACACACAAGCAGAACAATAAAACACAATGTCACTCAATGATTGATGTTACCCAGTTGGCCATGTGACAGTATAGTAAGAGACACACACATGGTAGTTTAACTGTCCATTTCTAATTCACGAATGCCCATCAAACTTGTGATTTATTGTGTGACTTGCTCAGTGGCACCACATTCAGACAGATAAACAACAACTCGTACAGCTCTGACTGAGGCAGACACACGGACAGATAAAGAGAGACGAGGGGAACACTGGAATATTGGAAAATGAAGTGTTGTCATTTCTCAATGCATCTGAGTCCAAATTATGCACATCTAACTACCCGCGCCACTGTGCGCTCACGGCTGATTTCCCGCCAGAATCCCATCACCGCGTGAGCATTTATTAGGCGCTCGTGCAGCCGTCGCTCTGCCCGACCGGAGACACAGAGCTACATGATTGCGGTCTGTAACCCCCAATCTCCACTCTCCTTCCCCCGACGCGAGCCAGGAAAATGCTATCATAGCACTGAAAATCAATCACGGCCAGTATGAATGAAACAGATTGGAAAAAACGTTTAAGTAGGAAAATATAGGCTGTGAAAAGTGAGGAGAAGTGGTAAGATTCAAAATGTTCTGACAACTCTTAAGTGTCTGTGATTCGAGTCCATCCTGGGTCACGTCTCGATCCCATTACCCTCTATCCTGGGACTGTTTACTTTCTGCCGTGCAATAATTAAAACAACTATTGCATGCATGCGTATGTTTGGGATTTGACGCTAATAAAACACTGAAAGGATTCATACCAAAAATACATTTACAAACAAAACAGAGATATGACCTACCGTATACACCGCTGATCATATTGCTTGACATCAGCAAGGTGATCGAGGGGGACAAAAAGTAGTGAAGGGTTCACTTCAATGATTTCCACAAAGCGTGAAGAAAGACTTTCCAGTAAGTTGAAGGACATGCAAATAAATAGTGTTTTAAGCGGACAGGAAGCCCAAACTGTGGAAAAAAAAAAAAGAAAGAAGCAGAGATAAATAGCCTATAATGCAGCAGGAAAAGTAGGCTATATAAAAAAAAAAAATCACAGGAGTTATCATTGGTTAGACTAGGCCTGTTTATTTCTTTGTTTAACATTCCCATTTCCGCCAAAGCAGTTTTCTGTTCATTAAAAAATGGTAGCTATTAACATGTTATGCAAGTATTATTTTAGGCTACTAAAAAGTGCGCTCAGGTAATATTCATCCAGAATGTGTTTTTCTATTTAGATTTGTTCTTCTGCATCCTCTATATAGCCTAAACGTAGCCTATTACTTTAACCATGTTAGGGTTTAGTGCCACATATAATGCCCACTTTTCATCTTTAAATCAATTTCCAAAGACTCGTCTTATATTTTTCCTTTTATTAGCTAAATTGGATTTGTACAGGTTTAATTAGCTAAAATAGGCATTTATCTAATAAGTATATTTAAAACGTCATTTAAATCATATTTTTTTATTTCTTTGTCACACTGGATTGTTTTGCACCTCTGATATAATAGCTAAAGTGAGATGTGTAAATGAAGCTGGAGATCATATTGAATTGTGCTGATAGGTGGGAATGTCTCTCTGTCATTCTCGCCTGGACACGGATCACCGCTGCCTTATTACAGAACTCTGCTCCAATGATAAAACTTCTTGCCTAGTGCTCAAACTATCATCATTTCAGGCTATTTAGCGTCACGCCGAACATAAACTGCGTGCTGTGTTTCGCTCGGGCCTGTGTCCGAGTGTCCGAGCGTGCTGTCCGTGCTGTGGCATGGCCCCTCTCTCTCCGGTACAAACGGACAGCTGGTGGACACAAACAAAGTGAAAGATTTACCTGTTCGTCGCCGGTGAACAGCGACAGCGTCCAGCCGTGCTGCTGAGAGCGGGGGATGAGGCTTACTCCGAGTCGGTGATGTTCTGGAATGCTTCCAAGTCAAGGCTGGAGAGACTGACCACCATAGAAATACTGACCACATCTACTGCCATGTTGGAATTCCAGAACCTCACGCCAGCTGCCGAAAAGAAAGCGGAGAGGCTTCATCTCCGACTGCGCATGCGCTCCACCGGACTCACACTGAGAGTCCAGTTTGTTTCTCTCTCTCTTTCTCTCTCACGCACACGTAGTATATCATGTTAAACACTATCAAAGCCAGCGGGTTTAAACATCCTTTGGGAATCCACTTAAATATACAAATATCATTTCTATCATTTATTTGTCGCAAAGGACAACATTCGCGGATTCTGTACACGAAGATGTGTCAAAGGACGGGAAGTCATTGAAAACAGCCCTGAGAATATTTTTATGTTGTTGTCACAGTATGAAGGGTCATGAAAAGGTCATGTAAATTTGATTATAGGACTCTATATTATGATTCATTTCCTATATGTAAAGCCTGGACCACAAAAAGGGATGTCTTATGAGGGACATTTTTGAGAATTGAGATTTACAAAATCAGAAAGCTGCAGCTTTCCATTGATGGTTTGTTAGGGATAATAAGTTGGCTGAGATACAACTATTTGAAAATGTGGAATCTGAGGGTGCAAAAAAATCGAACATCGAGAAAATCCAATGCGTAGGCCTACTACTAAACAAAAATTAAGTTTATATATTAATTAATATATATTTGTGGTAGAAAATTTACAAAATATATTAATGGGACATCATGGTTATTAGCATAAAAGATAAATACATAATTTTGACCCATGTAATGTATTTTTGGCAATTGCGACAATGGCTGGCTATGTAATCCAGGGTCACATATGGTGCTATGTAACTTGATAAAACAATGAAATAAACTGCGAACATTTTTCCCGCATAATTTACAAAAGAGTCTTTTCACCTTCATTCCAATTTCCTTTATTTCTCACTACCGTTAACATGCCATTGAAATTATGTTCATTATAAATAAGAGTGCACATTTTTGTACTAAACTGTAAATGTATGCATATATGCATTTAAATGAGTATCAGGGTGTGTAATGCAGCAGTCACTGTATATTAAATAAATTTCAAGCATATATAATGTGCTTGATAATTCATATTAAGACATCCCAGACAAATTCACCATGCATTCAATGTGTGGAAACAAGTCAAGCCCCCATTCACCAACCTCAACATCATCTCATTCTAATCCACATTTCTTATGTTTGCTAATTACAGAGCCACTCATGTCCCTGTCTTCGATTATCATTTTTCATAAAAGGCACAAGTTTAGCATAAATTACGAATATTTCTGCATATTAGCTAGTGAAGCCGTGACATGTTAATGACCCTGGTGTCAAATGGCAGAGAAAATGAAAGAGAGATAATCTGACAGAATGAAAAATAGAAAGAATAAATACTGAAAGAGACTGAGAAAAGAAAGAGCACCTTGACATTTAGAATTGTTTTAATTACTTTTCATCTAAAAAAAAAAGAAAAAAGAGGTAGTTTTCATTTCAAATACACAGACGCATCTGAAAGCAAAAAAAATCAAGATAGAGAATGCAGACAACCAGCAATATTTTGCATACAGTTAAATAGAAACAGGACTGACAGTGAAGAAGTTGAGAAATGATGTATGTTTTCATTACAACATTTTCTTGGTTCTATTGTGCATTTCTTGACTAAATATAGTGTCTGTCTGTTTCTCTTTTCTCTCTGTCTTTCTGGGTAAGGGCAGGGAGGAGAGGCCATCCGCACAGCATTGTGGGGGTTAGAATGTGGTGACATCAGAGGAAATGTCAGAGATTGTGGGAGGCAACGTTAAAGAGAAACACAGCTCCGTGCCTGAAAGCCTAACTGACATTTTTGGACAGTCGGAAAGGTCAGGCATACCTTCAGATGAAAACTATTACTCCTTATACAGGACACACAGCTGGGTAAAATAATATGTATGCACCACCAATTGATTTATAAAAATGATTGTTTGTGATATTAGTTATTTTTATTAGTTATTTTATACATACGAGCATGAAACTCAAGTAAATCCTGTAAAAATTATGTGTGTGTGTGTGTGTGTGTATCTAATATCATGTTTTCTTATTTACTCAACTTTTTTAGGATAACTTGTACATACAGTGTATATATATATATATATATAGCATCATCTTTACATAAATTTGCTCATGCTCAAGACTTGCTCGTGTGAGAATAAGTAATTACAATACACACTGAATATTTATAATGTATATAATATATTTATTTCAATGAGTAATCTTAAGTATTTTTTACATTTATTTTCATGTAGAAAAGATATGATACATAATATATACACATTATTAATACCACAGTCCTGAATTGTTACTGTTACAACAACCCAATGTTTTTATCGTCCCTTTCATGCTTGTGTGTGTTGATCCCAAGATGACACCATGAATAATAATTTTTAAAATAGATTTAAATGACTTATATGTGCATGGCAATTCATAAGCACGTGTGAAAGAGAATATATTCACAGTCTCCATATACCTACCATGTGTAAAGTTAAACTACAGGCCAGAACTGTTACTTTTGGCTGCTGTGTCATTGAACTCAGCGACCCATCGTAGCTTAATAGATTTCACTGGATTTTTAAGTGCAGATATCTGTCTGACAGCTTCATCTGAGGCCTGTTCCATCTGAGACAGACTTTATGTAAATAAGTTTGGCTCTGATTGTTAATTAGGGCTTTAGGTGATCAGTATTCATGAGTGTGCGTGGCGCGCTGCTCTCGCCGGGCGTGTCTGAGCTGCGCGGGGGTAGGGGGAGCACTGATCTGGCTTCAGTGACCAGTAGGAAGTATGCATGCCACAAACTTGCCGGAATACTGATGAGGGAGGTGAGAAAGGCACCGGTCCACCAGGGAGAACTAGACGCTTCCTCCATCTCATGCACCACCAGTGGACTTTACACAAGGTGCATATTTTAACGTGAGAGCATTTCGATCAGTTCCTCAGCATACTTGCACACGTGTAAACCAAACTAGCTTTATAAAATAGAACACATGCATGGGTCATATGACCAGTAAAGCCCATCTAACCCCCAATCGGCTATGGCAAACATATACCCGCAGTGTTTACGGCCACACGTGGGTTTCAATAGCCCAATTTGATGAAAAGTCCCTCATTGTGCTTAGCGGGGTCCTATTCAATCAGCCGTGCCTGTTGGAAAACCATTCCTACACACCGCAGAGAGGTGTCTCAGAGGGCAGGAAAACACGCCTTGAAAATGAGAGGAGGAAAATCTGAAATGGCTGAAGGTCTTAAAGGTGGAGATGCAACCACTCTGCAGGCTGTTGCGGCCTTGAGAGAGTCCTCTTCAAACAAAACGCCTGGTAGATAAATAAACTTCATCCTTTTTAATGTCTTTGACTGGCCAGAGAATAAAGCAACACCGAAAGCTTTTTCCCCTTAGTTTATAAAGTCTATGAAACTTGTCTTGACAGACAGAAAGGATGTTACTAGCAGAAAGCGGTAGGTATTTAAAAACACACAAAACACTGTGTCGCTGGTTAAAAAGCTCTCCTCTGTGATTTGACCTTTGTGTTTATCGTTAAGAAAATGACAGTTGAAAGGATCCGCAGAGTACGTGAGTTACATCAGGATCAGCAAGGGAAAAGGTGTTTGACCTGTCTGTGACAGAAACGCACATGCACAACACCGTTCTCAAGCACTCATCACTCTTGGTATATTCTGCCCCCTAGTGATGCTAACAGTTACACTACTTGCACTGCACTTGAAGATGACAACATTATGGTTTAAAAACATGACCGTAAATTATTAATCACTCGGAATGCTAGCAGACATAGCTTTCTCCACCTATAGACCTGCACCTGCCAATCGCTTTATTAGGTTTCCCTTTTATGGACCCCCTTTTGCCTTTAGAACTGCCTTAATCTTTCGTTGCCTAGATTTGGTACTAAGGTACTAAAACATTCCTTATATATATATTGGTCCATAATCACATGATAGCATCACGCAGTTGCTGCAGATTTGTCGGCTGCACATCCATGATGCAAATCTTCCGTTCCACCACATCCCAAAGGTGCTCTATTGGATTGAGATCTGGTGACGGTGGAGGCCATTTGAGCACAGTGAACTCATTGTCATGTTCAAGAAACCAGAGATGATTGGAGGTTTATTTTCACCACCAGCCTGAACCGTTGATACAAAAGGCAGGATGGATCCATGTTTTAAAAGTTGTTGACTCCAACTTGGCCTTCCAGGACTGATTTTGGGCAGCCCTGGTCTTGACCATGTCAACATGCCTAAATGCATTGAGTTGCCACCATGTGATTGGCTGATCAGTAATTTGCGTCAACAAGCAGTTGGACAGGTGTGCCTAATAAAGTGGCCAGTGAGCGCATCATAGACTTGCTGGAATCCAAATCACACAGGCCTATATCATAGATAATACACAAGCAATGTGCTAACAATAACTTTTTTTCCCTTTGGAGTTTTAATATGGAAAAATACACTAAACTGGAGCTATGATGGACATTAATATATTCAGTAAATTACAGTATCGCTTTTTATTATTATTATTATTTTACTGGAACCATGTGGATTATAGAAATGTTTTTATCAGCTGTTTGGACTGATGGCACTCATTCACTGCAGAGGATCTACTGGCAAGTAAGTGATGTAACAAATTCTTAATTTCTCAAAAACCAGTTATGATAAAATCTCATCTTCATCTCTTTTTTTTCCGTTGCAAATACTCATTTTTGGGGTGAGCTAACACAGCACTGTCTTTGCCATTATGTTTCTCTAAATCTGAATAATGACACATACTTTGCTTGAAGCCAACAAATGTTATTTATTCTCAAAAATACAAAAGAAAACGGTATCCTGGTAAGTATCTCAGGACTGAAAAAAATTAAAAAAAAAGGATTCAGGCTTCCATTAATACAATTAATATACAAAAATGTACACATGAATACATGCATGCATGTATTCTTTTAAAGGCAACCTTTACTCTGGGCATAATATTCCAGAGAGTCAAAAAAAAATAAATCCTCCTTTTTGTGAAATTAGTCAACAAAACAGGGAAATGCATGTAAAGCTTTCAAAATGTTTATCATCCATCCAAAATGTTCATAATGCTAAATACACAGAATCAGATAATCATCATAAACAAACTGGAGTCATTTTAACAGTGTGTCCTGTTCATTCTGGTGAAGAACCCCTCTTCCTGATTTAGGAACATTTCCATATGGCCATCAATTACCTGGGAAATAAATAAACAAACAAAAAAGACTACATAGTAAGTTCTGCAAAACTCTTACCGGCAGCCCTATATTTTCGGGAGCCAGGTTTGAAAGCTAGAGCACAGTCCATTTATAGCACATGTCAGTCATTCAGGAAGCCACATGCAGTACATTGTGTGCCTTTACAATAAAAACCCTCGCTCCAAATGTGGAAGCTACATTTTGTTAAAGTGTCATTAGATTGAGTCATTCTAAAAACGTACATTTCAAAACACTCTGGAATGCATCAAAATTTACATCAAAAACTATAAATGTGCAGCACACACAAAAACATGCTTAGAGGAAGGAAGATGCCCATTAAACAAACAAGAGGCTATTGTGAGTGTCAGACATCATTTACATTACAGGCTACACATACAGCACTCATCCCTGACCCAGACACACCTTGCGCTTGTGACAATGAAGTAACCAACACATCTGGGAGAGGCCTATACATTATTTTCATCCTGTTATGTTTCTGGTCAGGCAACAGAAGATAAACTATGTCCCAAATGCTTACTGGCTGCCTTTATTTGAACAGTGAAAACAGATATTGTGACATACTGTATTATTGTGATTAAAAATATCTTTTCTATTTTAATAATTTTTTGAAAAAGTAAATTGGCAAAGCTGAATTTTCAGCATCATTATTCCAGTGTCCAGTCTCATGATCCCATAGAAATTATTATAATATACTGATTTGCTGCTCAAGAAACCTCGACTATCCGGGGCTTTAAGACACTCAAAACTCTTGAAAAACGGCACACACGTTGTAATGCGCTCATCAGGACGCCTCAGAGACTGGACCCACAGGGGCATGACGGCACCCCCTGGAATTTTTTTTAGAAATCTTGCTGTATAGCTCACACATACCTGCACGTATTCAAATGAAACCCTTTACAAAAATAGATCTCATTGAGCTGAACAACTTTGCGCACTAACAGTCAGTGCTCTTCCCAACAGAAGCCCACTATTCAGGGCTGTTTTAAAAAACGCATGCTGTGGAATTTGATATACTCTACCAAACTTGATCAATGTGATTTCAAGACATTGGGGACGCTAATTTGCTGAAAGGGTTTTTTGATATCTCGAACGGTTTGGCGAAAAATAACAATAAGAAAGTGCCTAATAACGTTCACATACATTGTCTGATTTTAATTAAACTTCAGGGGTTTGTTCGTTGTGTGATACCGATCACATAGATGTGATTATTATGAGTCAACAGTTATAGCGCCACCAACTGGCAACAAGAAGGGTGTCATTTTTGGAATACTTTATATTTTTACTCAATTTGTTTCGAAATTCATCAGAATGATGACAAAATACAGCTGATGTAAAACTGTTGATGGAATATTGATACTGTAAATATTGTTGCCATGGCAACGTGTCAAACCTTAACATTTTTTTTGAGGCAGATAACATGCTTAGAATTACATAAACTCATTACACATCAGTATTAATAAAAGTTAGACACTTGCAGAAGCTCATAAATGGGTTTAGTCTTTTCTACAATCACCAAACTCAGTATATATACTGTATATGTGCTTATAATGCTTATAATTTAAAATAACTTAAATGGTAGGAGATCATAAGTTTTGGCAACAACTTAAAATTAGTTATGATGTACAATATATTGTATGCATTAACTAATGAGACTTTATTTTGTTAGTTCATGGTAGGGCTACTAATACTAATAATATATATTTCATTTTCAAGTTAATTAATATAGTTAATGTTAATAACTGAAATCTTATTAAAGGTGTTACCAAAGTTTTATACATCATTGTGTGGGTGTCTGTCTCTTAAATCCAAACTGCCAGAGGGTTTGTAAATGCATGTGTCCGCTGGGCACCGTTCTCCTGATGCCACTGGGCGAGGGCCCGTCATCGCTGCTTGCAGCTATATTTAATATTAATAACTCTCTATTAACATTTCTGTGATCAGTATACTCACTGTGTGTGTTCATGGGCAGCTCCCGTCTCCTGGAGCAGTTAGGATCCAGGCCTGGTTTGGAGCGTTTAGCTTTCTGAAATACAGCCAAGGCAAAAAGAGACACTGTTGCAGGAGGGCAGGGGTCAAAGCTTGAATGCGATTTAGATAATAAGGAGGGTCTTTGAGGTTCTGGATGAGAGCTGCAGATGTTTTCAGCACTCAGGGTGTCTGGATCACTGTTAGTCTGGGTAGAGTGGGAATTCGGCTTGGAGGAGTGCAGATAAGGTGCGTATTTGGGCTTTGAGTCCAAGTCTGCACATTGGTCAAGGTTTTTATCATAGGTCTGCATTTCCTCCTCTTCACTATTATTGTCGTCCCAGTAGGCAGGTGGTGGAGGTGATGGGAAGTCCATTTCTTGAATGGTCTCTTCTTGCAGGTTTGTAAATTCTCTTTGAATTCTTCCCCAAACATCTAATTTTTTCAAACCATCATTATAGCCACCACCACCTAGAAACTTTCTTCTCCTCTCTTTGTATTCTTCAACCCAATCCCTTTCTTCTCCAGTTTCCACTAAAGCATGTTCTTCCATCTCTTCTTGCTCCACAGGGTCTGACTTTGGATCGATTGGTGAACTATCAGCAAGGTTATCAGCTTGGTTTGAAGGATATGCCCAATTACCTTTTAGTTCTAGATTACTCATTGTACCGTCTAAATATACTGGTGTATCAAGGCTGGATGATTCTGAGCTCTCTAGCTCCATGTCTTCTGGATAAATATGTTGGTCCTCTTTATCTTTAAGTTCAGAATTCTCACTGTCCACATCTGTCCTAGCTTGATTCACTTGCTCAAAAGGCTGTAGATGTAGAACCTCTGGTATGTGCTTGCTTTTATCTGAACCCTTGCACCCATTTCTAAAGGGTCCAGTTGGGATTGCTTCCAAACGCTCTTTGGTGCAGATCTCAAGTGCATCTGGGGCTCTAGGGCACAGCTCTTGTTCGGTTTTAGCAGTGTCGGGTGTCTGTACGGTCAGTGGCACCTCAAAACACTGTATGCTCTGCTGACGTCTCTGGGGAGCCACGGTGAAGGTGGTCAAACCTTTTCTCTCAGAGGGTTTTCTCCGCAGCTGACAGCCAGAAAGTGCCTTGAGCTCAGCCTCAGGGGTTTGATGCTCAGAAAAAAAACCTGTAGAAGGATCTTCAGCTAGCTGATGCTGGTGTATAGAAGAACTACAGAGGAAATTGAAAATAATTTCATAAACAGTTACTTCAAGAACATAAGCAGTGAACAATGAAAAAGCAAATATCTAAAAAGGTACATTTCTATATTTGTATGGAAGTGCAAAATAAGAAATTAATTAAAAAAAAAATTAACATACTTTTCATAAAATGGTGTTCTCCGTTGCCGTGTCTGCAGAGATTCTGCAAGTTCACTCATAACTTTAGCGATTGCAGGGAAGCGGACAGCAATGCAAGCTCTGTATTTGTCTGAACTCTTGTTGTCCCCTTGAGCATCCTCTACTGAAGCAAAACAAAGTGTTATGACAAAGATTCTGTAATGTTTTTATGAGTGTGTCTTGTATATGAAACCATCTCATTTGCAATCTCTCACTAATACAGAACCTTGGCAAAACAAACAGCACAGTGTTGAGTATATATATTTTTTTTATTTAATTCATTCAAATATGAAATCGACATTAGTAAACTTTATTTCAAAAAACTTATTTGGCAAAAAAAAAAAAAAAAAAAAAAAAATGCATTAAAATATTAAATAACAATTAATAAAATTCTATCAGAAGAAAAAGAACACAAAAGACAAGCACGCAGAATGTTAATACAAATTTAACAAAATAGTTCTAGCAAAAAGCAAAATTACAAAACTAAACCAGTCTTATTCAAATTTGTCAGATGTGCCTGATTAATTCATTTGGAAATTTAAAAAGTTGTAATTATTTAAAACATTCTTAAAGGGTTAGTTCACCCCAAAATAAAAAATTCTGTCATTAATTATTCACTCTCATGCCGTTTCAAACCGGTAAATCCTGCGTTCATCTTTAAAACACAAATGAAGATATTTTCGATGAAATTGAAGAGCTATCTGACCCTCCACAGACAGCGACGCAACTGAAATGATCCCAGATCCAGAAACGTAGTAAAAACATTGGTAAAACAGTCCATGTGACATCAGGGGCTCAACTTCAGTTTTGTGACGCTAAGACAATTTTTTTTTTGGTCCAAAGAAAGCGAAAATAACAATTTACTTAACCATTCTTCTCCCCAGAGTTACATCTTTTTAGAGATTACTTCCAAATGTATTTGACTCATGTCACATGGACTGTTTTACCAATGTTTTTACTACGTTTCTGGACCTGCATCATTTCAGTTGCATTAGAGGGTCAGATAGCTCTCAGATTTCATCAGAAATATCTTAATTTATGTTCCGAAGATGATCGCTTATGTGCTTGAAATGGTGAGGGTGACAATTTTCATTTTGGGGTAAACTAATCCTTTAAAAGCATCACTTACGAAATTTTTTTTTTAAAAGTAATAAAGTTGAACTTTAATCATGTAGACTGATTACAACCATCTTGGAAGCTCTGGTTGAAAAATTAAGGCACAAATATTGTGATAAGGTGCTACAGATTTGCCTGAAAAACACTGAAATTACTTCACAATAAAAAAAAAAAAAAAAACTAAACAAAAAAATTAAAAACATACAAACACTACAATAAAAACAGTTGTCCAAGGCATTAATTGACTGACTATTATTGATCTGAGTGTGTTACTTCATCCTTTAGAATAATACATTGCGTTTATACAAGGTGATTTAACCACGTGAAAGAGACGTCACTTTACAGTTTAAAGCAACAGTGACATTAAACAAGAAAGCCAATTAAACAACAGAACAAGACACAGAGTTCAGGGCAATGTGCATAAGACATGAAGGCTATGTAAAGACACAGAGCACAAATAGCCCATCACCGATGAAAGCAGGAACAGAGAAGCATGCAAGCAGAAGAGGAGGAAAGGAGACTGCGCTGCCTGTTAGGCTCCCCCTCCTGGTAGTACAGTGAAAAACAAGAGCAAATAATTAATCCAACATAGCTGAGAAACGCAGAACAGTATTCATTCTCACATTTGTTCAAGCTTGATTCTATGCTAAAAATCGCATGTACTTGACATCAAACATCCCAGCACTAGCATGCAAACAAGCATTCACAAACGCTTAAACAAAACTAAAACAACACTTCTAAAGAAATAAATGCGTACCTTTGTTATCTGAATCGGATGGGGAGGGGCCATCAAATGGAGGGGGAGGAGCTCTTCGTTTTGTCCTTTTAAGGGAGGACTCAGTGGAAGAGATACGACTGAGCTGACCCTGAACAACACACAAAGAGGTTATGTTTGGTATAAAATAATGCATATTGTACGGTAAAGAAAGTGTGCACAATGCAATTTTAAACAATAGGTCACATAACCTCATTAAAATTTAGCTGTATAACTATATTTTAAGAATTTAATTGGGTTTTAAAATGTGTTAACATTTGATAAATCAAATAATGAATAAAATATAAAGACATTAAAAATTGCAGCTGTTATTACAAGCTCATTCATCACAGTGGACATCAAGGGTCAAACTGAGTGCATGGCACTGTGAGATACAGTAATTCATTCTGTTTTTTGTTCTATACTAAACTTAGTCGGTAAATATAGTATTCCATGCACAAAAATAAAAACAATTGATTATGTACAATATATATAAGAAAGAAATAGCATGCCATTCAAAACATACCTCAGAACCATACACATGCGTAGTACATAAAGCTAAATAGGAATATTATATAAAAAAAAATGAAAGATAAAATAATACAGATTAAAGCACAAGAATTAAAAAAAAATAAAAATAAAACTGGAAATATAAACAAAGGCTAATTCAAGATATCAATAAATGCTATAATATTACAAATAATACTGAAACTACACTGATGCATTATGAATAAGGAATGGGCAAGAGTACAGGTTTGGAGATGCCCATAGCAATCCCACCTGTTTTCTAGCAGAGTCACTCTCTGATAGGTTAGAAAAGTCTCTGGTGTGTTGCCCACAGGCGACAGTTTGGGACGCTGTCATTGGAGGCCGTGGAGCGCGTCTCTTCTTTGGCATGTCGGTAGGGACCATGGGTAAGGATGAATGACCGTTAACACCATTCACCCTGTCTGTACATTGGCCGTTCCGTTCAGGCGAGTTTGGAGCGCTGCCAATCACAGCCTGTAGAAAAAAATGTATAACTCAATGTTTAAAAGAGTCGAACATTACAGAAAAAGGACAATTTGTTTCCAGTATGCAAACAGAGTTAATGCCCATGAACATGATGCAAGATAAACAGATGCAAAGGAAAGCCAAAAGATTAACAGATGCAGAGACAGATGGGTGGACCGGTACAAGTGTTTTACAATGTTACAGCTCAGTTATGATATTTCCCCTCATCATTTCCTAAATATGACAACCAGCAGGTTGCACAGATTGCAAAACCAGGCCGACTGACAGGTGTACAAACCTGCTCAGGTGTTTTCTTGTTCTTCTTGAATAAACCAAAGAAACCTTTGTTTCCCTTCTCTCTTTGGTTCTTTTCTTTAACGGATGTTTTCTGTTCTTCATCGTCACCTGCACAAACACAAAAGAGCCTCTTAGATCAAACAGAACATTTTGTGGACAAACCTCAGCGGTGTGAAAATAGCTGGTGCAGTACTATCACATAAATTAATTTTTTGTGGTTTGGGGTTTGGTACCTTTATGGGTTAATACAGGATCAGCAGGATTGTCTGGTAACACTTTAAAAAGGGAGAAAAAAAATATCAACGTTATTTCAAAAGATTAATCATACTCCATTTATATATTTACATATACTGTAGGTCAGATAGAAGCCTGGTTCAAAAATCAATTCAATAACTGGGTGAATTGTTATGAATGTGTGTGTGAAATCTACATCTGATCATTTTCATAAATTACGATAACTTTCAGTTAATTACAATTAAAAATGAAAAAAAGTACAAATTATTACCAACAGCATGGTTCTTCTGCATAAAAACCAAAAGGCTGTGTATTAAGCAGAATATGGAGCTGTTTGGGTGTGTTTTATGCAAATGAGAATTGCAGTCAGTCATTTACGATATTCCACATTCATTTACATAATAATGAGGTTAAATACATTCACGTGTTTGAAAAAGTGGAAATTTATCACAGATGGTGAATTTATTGAATAATGCATGCAATTATTAGTGAATGAGACCTATGTTGTGTACTAAACACAGATAGAATGTACTGCAGATTGTATGCTGCTTTTAAATTAATTGATACAGCATGCAAATTTGCTACAATGTCACTAGTCACATTTTTTGAATTTCCTAACCTTTAATGTCTTTGGCATACAGCTCCCTGATTCCATAGTCATTGAGTGTTTTAGTGAGATCCAGTAGTTCCTCTGATTGATATGTCCTCAGTAAGATGGTGGCATCAGGGTCGAACTCACACTTCTCACACACTGTGGGCATCAGCTCAGCCAGCGGCACTGTAGGATTGACCCGTACTACTGCCTTATGGGACTTCTTGTAGTTGACCAGAAGACGAACTGTTGCCTGGGAAATTGCATTTTTTTTTTTAAGAGTGTTCAATATTTTAATGACAGATTTAAAGTGACTTTAGAAAGACCTTGTGTATTTTAAGATGATATGGTAAATCAAGGTAAAATAATTAAGACTTAGTGACTTACCACAGGAACATGAGGTTGCTTCTTGTTATCACATCCTTTAGTTTGCAGGACAACTCTGTCAAAGTCAAGAGAGCCAATCATGGAGTTGGGTTTAAAATTGATGTGGTTTTGATTTGCTGAAATAAGCTTAATGGCATGATCCGATGGAACGAGATGGTGTTGAGCACACAGTGTAACCAGAACATCCATAACTGGTTTACTGCAAGCGCACACACAAAAGACATTTAAAATATGACTGGACGGTCATCTCAGTGCAAGAATTCTTGAAAATGTGCAATATTATTTATTTTGCGCTTCTCACTCACCTGCCATGCACTGTGGCTGTGGTCTCCTGTCCTCCTGGGAGCAGTACAGTCAGAGTCATGTCCCTGTCTATGAGATCTTCTTGGGGATCCATGAGTGTGTGCTATAGGTAGTATGAAGGACAGATGACAGTAGATTTGGGTTGTCCTATTGAAGAAGCAAAAAAATAAACTGAAGGGTCATTTAAAGAACACGCTATAAAATGTATTCGCATCCAGTCACTCAAGGGTTTGCTTTACTGGATGTACTGTAGCTCATTGGAACAGAGGCAATTACGGCATCCACTGTTAAGCACTCATGACAGAATGCTTCGTGATGAGTCACTTCACCCACCTGTGTGAAAATCCTAACTGTGTCTCAGCTACAGCTGTGCAGGGGAAATTTCCAGATATGTTCCATTGACTGCACTTTCGGCTGTGGGCCCTGTTAGACACAGAATCACTTTTTACAGGTACTTTACTTTAAGTAGCTAAAAACACAGCAATAACTCTGATGTCTTGGCTCAGTTTTAGCTTAAACGTTGTTAAATGTACTTTCCATGCTAGGTTAATCTTAACACTCTAAGTCCACCTCTAAACAACAGTTAACTGTAGAAATTAACTAAATTATTTTCGTTTTTCCATTTCATTAAAGTGCATTTAACTGTGTCCCACTATTTTCTCAAGCAGTCCTCATTTACAATGTCGCTAAATGCAGCAAGGGTGAATTCAATCATTTTTTTAAAACATTTTAAGTACAGACTGGCTGCTAAAACGTCAGCTTTTTTTCCATCACAAGAATAAGTTATATTTTAAAATATTAAAACAGAAACGTCTTCTAAATGTTAGTATTTCATGAATGTTCTAATTAAGTTTAGATCAAATAAACGCAGCCTAAAAAAATGTAGTGTACTTAACTGTATTGTATATTTGCACACAAATTGATTTCATTTTACAATCATCAAATTCACTTTAACAAGAAAAGAGACATATACACACACACACACACACATAATATATATATATATACATATATACATACATACACACATATATATGTATGTATGTATGTATATATATACATACATATATACATACATACATATACATATATACATACATACACATACATACATATATACATACATATATACACACACATACATGCATATATACATACATATATACACACACATACATGCATATATACACACACACATATACATACATGCATATATATACATACACATATACATACATGCATACATACACATATACATACATGCATACATACACATATACATACATGCATACATACACACATACATACATGCATACATACACACATATATATATATATATATATATATATATATATATACATACATATATAAAAAAAATTTTTTTGCAAACTAGCTTGCCCAGCTTGAAATATGCCATCTAATCCTGGAGTATTTTTCAATCAGAATTGTAACTTTTATATTAATTCCACAATAATATTACCTAATGTGTGTTAAAATAAAGCTAAAAACGCAATTGCACTTTTAAAGTGCATTCAGTGCGATCAAAATGTAATTTATTACATTTTTACATTGTTGATAAGGCCCTGTTTTATCCTGTTCATTGATACATACCCAAACAAAATCACGTCCAAATCACAACTCGCTATAAACTCCAAATGAGTGAAACTAGATTTAAATAATAAAAATTCTGAATTGAATTCTGAATCTATATTGTACATAATTCCATTCTGAAACTGACAAAAAAATTAAGTTGTGAAGCCAACGCTTTTTGGGTGTGTATGGTGCTCGTTTGCTGGAGCGTCAGGTTGATCATATCTGGGCGTGAGCTTCACTTCACGCCTCCTCGCCTCTGATCATCGGCGCAAAGCGGAGAAATGAAATCGCGCTTATTTCCCACGAGAATGAACTCGGCAAACGCTTAATAAAACCCCAAACGCACGTGCACCTGGTGCTTATACACATTTTATACACACAGATATTTAACCCATATGCCAATTTAATTCTTCCGTTTGTTCACAAATGATCATTTTGAGACTTCCGATACATTCACAGGAACCTTAAAAGGTTTGTTACATCGCAGCAGGATTAACTTAAGTACAATCAGTAGCTCACCGAGGCGCACGTAAAGTTTTTGACACAATTATGCAATGTGTGTCACCTGTATCTTATTCAGATCCTTACCTTCTGTCCTCTGCAAGGAGGTTCTTCCAGCAACTCCCGTTTAAAAACTAAAAGAGGACTAAGTGAGCACAGAAACAAGTGGACGTAAAGACGAGCTTTGGTAATCCTCTAGTGTTGTCAGTAACCTACCTTATGGACATGCCCAGTGCTGTGACATCAACAAATCTGTTTCCTGTGTGTGTGCGCGCGCGCTTGTGACAGAGAGACAGTGATATAACAGTATATTTTAAGTTATTGTGTTTTAGAGTTTCCTCAAAGTTACCAAATTCCACTGAGCTACAACATTAAAAAAAATGTTGCAATACATGAAAAATGAAAAATTGTTTGTTAATAAGTGAATGTGGCTAGTAAATAATGTATTAAGTCTGTGAGAGAGATATAACCACATACCTATATGTGGGCATGAATGAATCAAGCTACCTGTGCTAATGCCCTAGCAATCTCCAAGAACTGGTGGCCAATCACATGGCAGATGAGTAATCAGCTTATTGTGATTGTCTGTTGTCTGTTGTGCAAAAGAGTCAGCTGCGGTCGTTGATGCATTTCAACACATTTTGCTTGCTCAGCAGGGCAACACAGAAGTGCAATAATTCATCATTTTCACACAAGAGGAAAACTTTTTTTGGTATTTCATTAAGCACTGCACAGCCCTGAAGAAAAGGGCCTGTTGGTAATTATGTAACGTGTATGCTACAAAAATGCTTCAGTCATTTAAAGGACTGCGAGTTAATTTTATCAAAGGAGTCTCACACACACACAAAGAAAGATTTGCAAATATAGCCTTGTGTGAACATGTGTTTACCTCTCAGTTTGAAAACACGACCTTGTTCCCCTCGCGGCAGGTCACAGTGCCATCTCTCAGTAGACCGTTTATTTCACACATCCTCTGACCAGCGGTCAGCTCCACAAAGACAAGTCCTTGAATCTTTTGTGTCTATTTGCGTTTCTGGTCATGTGTCTATTCTGGCATCTGAAGAGAGATTCACGAACTTGTGTGTGTGTGTGTGTGCGTGTTTAGTGTCAGAGGGTGATCATATTCAGCAGACCCATTCTAATGAAGGCATGTACTACCACACTCTAGTGATAATGTATTTGTGCTGTGTGTGTACTTTAGGACTAGGCTATTTATATTTGGCTTATTTTATTTATTAGCGAAAACAGACTATTTTAATATTTTTATTTGAAGAATCTCAAGTAGGTACAATTGCATTTACAGCACTTCATAAAATATGGCAAATAGCCTACTTGTATATACATGGTGGGCTCAGTCCCCTTTTCTTCTCCCTCTCTGATCGCTGTGCGTGTGCTCCAGTGCTTAACAGTGCTTTGAAGCCCAGATACTTGGTTTCTGCCATGGCCAGGTGACACTTTCGGGGTTGGCGGTGAATCCAGCCCGCCTGAGCTCAGATAGCACTCTCCGCAGACGTTCCAGATGGTCCTCCCATGCCTCAGAGTGGATCACAACGTCATCTATATAGGCAGACACATAATTCTGGTGAGGACGGAGGAGGATGTCCATGAGCCGCTGGAACGTGGCAGGTGCTCTGTGAAGGCCAAAAGGAAGGACCCGGTATTGCCAGTGGCCTGACGGTGTAGAGAAAGCTGTTTTTGGATAGGGGAACTTGCCATGGGGTAGCTGTCGAACTGTGAGACTTCATTTAGGCGTTGTTAATCGAGAGCACCATCTGGCTTCGGGACCAGGACAATGAGGCTGGACCAAGGGCTGTGCGATGGTTCAATCACTCTCAGCGTAAGCATCTTCTGGATTTCCTCCTCAATAGCCTGCCGGCGGGCCTCAGGCACTCGATAGGGCCGCTGCCTGACGATGACTCCAGGAGGCGTGAGGATCTCGTGCTATAAGACGGTGGTTTTTCCAGGGCCCTCTGAGAACACATCATGCAACTGACCGACCAGGTGCCTCAGCTCTGACTTCTGGGCGGTGGAAAGCTGGTGATCCATGTTCACAACTGCCACCTGGTCCTGGCCCCTTACCCAGCGCTTAAGCAGGTTAACATGGTAGATCTGCTCCATCTGTCGATGTCGTGTTGTAGTTGACGGTACCGATCTTTTCCTCCACCATATAGGGGCCTTGCCATTGGGCTAAGAACTTGCAGGCAGCATTGAGGACCAGGACCATCACTCTGTCCCCCGGCTGGAACTCCCGGTGTTGGGCCACCCGGTAACAGCATTGCTGGGCCTGTTGTGCTTTTACCATGTGCTCCCGGACTAATGGCATGACTCGATCAATTTTGTCCCTCATCTCCCTCACATGTTCCACGATGTTCCTAAGGGGCTGCCGGCTGTCTGTTTGGGGATGATAGACGGACATCCTCAGAGGTCAGCCATTAGCCAGGACATAAACGGCGTTCCCTGGTCGGTCAGGATCTTGTTGGGGATCCCTACGTGACACCAGGATGTGTTCGTGGCCCCGGCTTGACTTTGGCAGCGGCCCCACGAGGTACATCCCGAGGTGCTTGAAGGGCACCCCGAAGATAGGCAGAGGAATGAGAGGGTTGGGGGGAGGTTTTCTTGGGGACGTCAGCTGGCATCGTGGACACGCTTCACAGTACCGCTTGACGTCTCCTTCCAATCCCAGCCAGTGGAATAGATCCCTTATCCTTTGGATTGTGTTTGCGGCCCCCAGGTGCCTGGCCATGGGGTGGGCGTGCACCAGTTCCAGTATGGTTTCGGTCTTGGTTCTGGGTACCACCAGTAGATGTTTTTCCTCCCCCCTCCTCTGTGCAACACAGTACAGCAGACCATTATGGACAATGAAGTGCGGGAGAGGGTGAGGGGCTGGCCGGACCTCCTGGTCCTCCACTGTTCGAACCTGGCCCCAGCAGTGTTTCAGGCAGTCATCTTCTCTTTGGTCCTTTCCAAACGAGCCCCCTCCTGTGACCTGCTGGAACACATAAAAAAAAAACATTAGTATCACGAGAGGACTCACCATCTCTCCTGCTGTCCGTGGTGGCGAAGGCTGGTTGTGGCCTGGTTCCCCGGGTTGGCTGTTGGCGTCGGTGGGTCTACGGTCTGTCCCTGTGCCCCTTTTTGGATGGTTAGAGAGCATACTGCTGAGTGTTCGAGTGATACAGCTTCTCGAATCCAACACAGCCTGGTAGACCCGGCCTCGAACCTCGACAAAGACATGAGGTGCACTCCTGGGCATCTCCAGATGCATGGCACAGCCTGCCCTCCAGGTCTTTGTGACCAGTGAAGGAGGATCCGTCGGCATGAGCTCGTCCCGGGGACTTTGTGGCCGCTGCACTGCGTGCTAGGTCCATCTTAGTGTCGCTCCTGGACCACCCTCCGGGGAAAAGGCAGCACTCTCTCCCCCAACTCCCGGTGTAAGGTAGCATCCTCCAACTCCACCACATCCACCAGTTCTGCGATGGTCCGGGGGCCATTCATACCGGCGACCTGCCGCATCGAGAGTGGGAGGGCTCTCAACATTTGGTCAACGACGACCCGCTCTACCACCTGTGCTGGCCTCGTGGCCCAACCAATAGCCAGTGCTCTGCAAGTCTCCGTAGGTCAGCAGCCTGGGCGCGGGCTGCCAGTCGAGGCTTAAACTCCCATTCGTGAAACATTTGGGCCGCCGTTGTAGAAGACCGACCCAATTGAGCTAAAATTTCCCTCTTCAGCTCATCATAATTATTCACCATGGCGGCTGGCAGACAAAAATAAGCCCGCAGCAGAGGTGCCAGCACCGGTGCCCAAGTGTCTCTTGGCCACCTTTCTGCGGTGGCTGTTGCTTCAAACATTTTTAGGAAGGATTCCACATCATCATCGGCAGTAAGTTTTGGTAGTAGGCGGGTCGCCACCATTCTGGGATCAGGTAGCGGGATCGTCTGAGATTCCCTGAGTGGCTGAGAAGCATAACTCCGTCATACGTTTCTCCAGCTGTTCTTGGCATTTGGCCATGCGGTCGAAGCATAGCTGTTGGCGGACACTAACTGAGTCTTTTATATTCCTCCTGCCGTGATGGATATGGAAGCCCGTTTCCGACACCTTGAGAAAAAAATATAATTCTGTAAGTCATAATAATGAGAAACTCATAATTATGAGTTAATATATTATCATTTTCACAGAAGAAAAAATATTTTTAACGAGAAACTTTCTCATAATGACTTATTTTCTCATAATATTTACTTATTTTCTCATAATAATGAGAAACTTTTCAAAAAAATGACTTATTTTCTCATAATAATGAGAAACTTTCTCAAAATATTGACTTATTTTCTCATAATAATGAGAAACTTTCTCGAAATAACAGGTGTGTTCGAGATGCACTACACTAGCCTGCCGGCTGGCAAGAGCAGCCCCTTTGCAGTCAGGGGAGGAGTAAAGAGACGGCCGTCAAGTCGGACACTTATACGTCTCCGTAGTGACTTTTATGTAATGCAATATGACGTTTACTATTTGTATCTTGGTTTTGCAGTTAGCTATAAGACATTTTTCAAATATAAGCAGTTTATTCAGTGTAGGGAAGCCTCTCACAACATCCATTAAAAAAACGGCCTCTTGACCAGTTTTTTCCCCCAAACTTTAACTCTTATACAATAAGAATATTTACCATATCACCTAATCTTCATTTTCATAATTAATGTTTTGTTTGAATATCAGATATTCGATATAAAGATTGATTACATACAGGAACTTTTTAAAGAAAAAACACGCTGCTCACGTCGTGCTTGTTAGTTACGTAATCTGACCAATGAGAATAAAGTGTGTCGTCATCAAGCCGATTTCGCAGCCGATTTTGAGCGACTGCAGCGCCTGACCTGTGCGACTGCTCTCGTTTTGCTCTCGCGGTACTTTGATGGCACATGTGATCGAAAGGCGGCTGCAGCGCCGATTAAAGTCGGACAAATGATCTTACCAGAATGCATTGTTTTGTAAGGCGGCAGCCGATTTCTTACGGCGCCGCATGAAGTCGAACCCACCTAATGACTTACTCCACGCATGCGCAGTGCATGAGTGACGTTATGCTAACGCCATCTGCTGGTCAAAGCGATGCAGGAACACCGCCAGCATTGTTTGTCCAGTACACAACTGAATGCCACGCATACTGTAGGCCTATATACAGGCACTAAGATGGACCAAATATAGTAATGCAAAGCAGCAACACATGCAGCATGCAACACATTTTCTATACCGTTCTCATGATGTCCTGCAAGAAGAGGTGTGGGACGCTTAAGGCCAAGCGGAAACGAACAACTACGCTTTGTGCACGCGAGATGAGATTGGGCGACTGTATACATGTGATGCATGAAAGTGACAGCTAATCAAACCAACAAATCATCGAAATGAACATCTATGCATTAAGTTTATGTTTAATGGCTTTCATTTCTTCATAAAATGCATTTGATTTTTGTTGGAATGTATTCCTCTCTATCTGTTAAAAGCCATGAATTTCATTGTCTGGTAACTTGTTGGTAAGTGCTACAAATTAACAAGACTACATGCAGATAAATGATCTGAAATCAGTATTTATATGTGGTTTTCCTGCATGGCTTTGACCAGGAGATGGCGCGAGCGTGCCGTCACTCATGCAATGCGCATGCGTGGAGTAAGTCATTATTATGAGAAAGTATCTGATTATTACGAGATGATAAGTCATTATTATGAGAAAATAAGTCATTATTAT